>PKML01020990.1:0-66285 GCA_002933935.1 Eutrema yunnanense | reverse complement strand
CTCTCTCTCTCTCTCTCGATCTTATCTCCTCTCTTTACAACAAGAATGAACAACATTCCAGAGACGATAAGTCGACCTGAGCTATATACAATCACCAGCTCAATCACATGTGTGAATAAGTGACTAATGAGAGAAAGACATCTGTCAATAGTGGATCTACCTCGAGACTCTCTTGACGAGTTCGAGTCTTCGACACACTTAGCTATTTCTCAGCTCTGTGTTGGCTTCACTTGAAGTTCCATAACTTGGCTTCTCCTACTCTTGATCTCTGTCTATATGATATATCATGGTTTTTACCCGTTTTAGGCCATGATATAAGTCCTTTTTATATAGTCTTTTGGAGTCTTGTAGAGTATTTTCAGGTTTTAGGTACGTTTGGAGCATTATTGGAGATATTGAAGCATTCTGGTGCTTTTTGGAGTCAAGCAGAGATCATGTAGCTGAGACACCGATTTGATGTCTGAGTATCGATCGACACACTGATGGTATCGATCGATACCCGTCGAAGAAATCGAAGGATCTCAACTTATTTGAAGATTTAAGAAACTGCAAATTACCCCCAGAAGACTTTATTATTTACAAGAAGCCCCAAAACGTGTCTTAGATTATTTATTAGGTTTTTCAGCCACTTTTGTGGCTAAGTTTTATTCTACACTTGAATTCTACTTTGGTTTTTGGTGAGAGAGCTTTTGAGGGACACATGTCTGAAACTCTGTTCGTCCGAGAGAAGATTTCGAACCCCTGTGTTACTCTCTTTCTTATTATTTATTCAATGATTTTTTAAAACATGTTTATTGTTCCAATTTCCATGTCTTAGTAGATCTCCTGTTAGGTTTAGGATTCTCATAAGGGATTTCTTTGAATGTTGGGTTGATTAGTTGTTTAGGGTTCATAATCTGAATTAGTTCTTCACCATAGGTTGTTCTCATAGCTAATTCTGGATTGACCACCTAGAACTTAGATCTTAGGTTAATCGATTAGGCACGAGAGTGCAATTGAGAAACCTGATAGAACTTAGGGTGAGCAAAATAACTATTCGCAAAGAGATTTGGTTTAGTTGTTTTGTGAACAAATCAAACTTGAACTAAATGCTGGTTTAGACTTTAGGATTCGCAAAGAGATTTGGAATTCTAGGATAACTTAGATAATTCTCGCAACGAGAGTTGGTTAATTATACTTTAGTGATTTGAGTTCAAGAACAGTGCATAACCTGAACCCTGATTAGTTAGTTTATCTGCATTCATTGATTTTCTGAGAAATACCCTGAACCTATCTTTCTTCAATCGAACTTACAACCTGTTTAATTTACGTATCTGTTTTCAATTCCATTGATCACTTAGCTTGATTTTCATCTATATAATCTATTGTGTGTTTCCTTGAGTCTCTGTGGATTCGATCCCTAAGTATTACAATCGACAAAGCTTTAGTACTTTTAGGGTATTAATTTGAGCTAATCAAATTTGGCGCCGTTGCCGGGGAATCAATTCACCATTAGATTTTAGTTTGAGAATTTCGACTAAGTTCGCCCTAGTATCGATCGATACTCTAGTAGTATCGGTCGATACATGTCGTGAATTTTTTTTTGTTACTTACGTGCCTTGTCTAGTGTGTTTCAGGTGTATGTGCACTTAGCTAGTCGATCTTTCCAACAAGGAGCTAGCAAATTTGGAACGTGCAAACAGGAAAGCAAAGAAGCCAGCATAGATGAACAATCCAGTGGTATTGATTCGTGATGATGCTGGAGCTTTGAGATACCAAGAGGGCAGCGATTTGATGAAGCTGGAAACATCATTGTCCCTGCAGCTGTTGTGAACGAGGGGAATGCTGTGGTTGGTTGTTGTAGAACGATTGGTGAGTACAACAGGCCTGATCAGTTCTATGCCAATCGATCAGCGATTCGCCCTCCTGCTTTTCAGAGGAATGACTTTGAGCTGAAACCTGCATACTTCACTTTTGTGGGTCAGCACCTTTTTCACAGTCTTTTTCATGAACACCCTATGGATCACATTGAGAGGTTTGAGGATTTGGTTACAAGAATCAAATGCAAAGGAGTATCCTATGATTACCTTTTCTGTAAGCTCTCCCCATACTCTCTTGGTGGGGATGCAGCTTATTGGCTGAAGCAGTTGCCAGCTGGATCACTGACTACTTGGGAGGAGACCAATAATGCGTTCTTGAACAATTTCTATGATGATGCAAGGTCTGAGAAGCTTAGGAATAAAATCTCCTAGTTTTCTCAAGGCCCTACTAAGGTGTTCAAGGCTGCTTGGACGAGATTCATATCATATCAGAGAGATTGTCCACATCACGGGTACTCTGATGTTCAGCTGATGGGTTTCTTCTTCAGAGGAATTGATTGGAGGTATCAGATGGCTTTGGATGCTTCGAGCAATGGAAACTTCAACACCAAGTATCCTAACGATGCTTATGTACTGATTGAGAACTTGGCGTCTAGTAATAGCACCAAGAATGCAGACTTTGAGCGCAAGAAGCAAGCTGGTAACATGGAAGGTTCGCAGATTGCTGAGGTTCATGCCAAGTTAGATTCTATGCACAATCTTCTGATGGGAAAAACAACGAAGGCTGTTCACTTTGCTGAAGACGTTGAGGTGTTCAATGAGGATGAAGTAGAGGATGTTAACTATATTGGTGGTTCTGGTTTTCAAGGTCAGAGGAATCAATACAACAGCAACTGAAACTTCAACAACAATTCTCAGCAAGGAGGGTCGAATCAGTTTGGCCAGAAACCTTTCCAGAACAGTGGTTATGCCAAGAACTATGGGAATTCATCTTATCAGCCTATACCTTCTAAAACCTCTGAGAGCAAGATTGAATCTATGCTTGAACAGCTAGTTCAAGGACAGCAACATATCACAGTGGATTTCAATGGAATGATGGATGTTATGTACAAGGATCTGAGTGGAAAGATCGAGGCTCTCGGTACTCATCAGAAGATGCTGGAAACTCAAGTAACTCAAACTGCAGCAGCTGTCAAGGGAAAGATGGTTCATTCACAGAATGAATACGTCAATGCAATCACCTTAAGAAGTGCATGAAATTTCAAAAACCCTGTAGAAGATGACGATGAGGATTCTGAAATCGCCCGAGTATCGATCGATACACATCCTGTGTCGATCGATACCCGCTCTGAGGTCGATACACTACTTGTGTCGATCGATACCCCTTGCAGACTAAGCCGGAAATTGTGAAAAAAACCGGAGATAACAGAGGAACGTGTCTACAAGCCTAAGGTGCCATATCCTAGACCACCTAGACATCTCATGAATCCCATCACTGCGGAGAAGTTACTTGCTTTTGAGAAGATGGTGAGGAGAATTCCCCATACTATATCTTTCGAAGAAGCTTTTGAAAATCGCCCTTTGGAATGTTACTTCTGAGATTGCAGAGAAACTGAGAAAGCGATCAAGGCAATCTTCATCAAGGTAAGAAGCACACCACCACCGATGAAGCAGTTGACTAAGAGGGAAGACCCATGCAAATTTTTAGTTCCATGCTCTATCTCTGGAGTTGAATTCAAGGAATCTCTCGTTGATTCAGGGTCTAGCGTCAATGTTATGTCAAAAGCACTTGCAGAGAGGTTGAAAATTGGTGATATTAGATCTACTCAGATGACTCTTGCATTCGCGAACTCTTCCACCTCAGTTCCATACGGTACAATCCCTGATTTGCTGGTTAAGGTAGGAGATTGTCTGGTTCCTGCTGATTTTCAGGTTGTGGAGATGAGTGCAAGATCTAGTATGCCTTTGATTCTTGGAAGACCGTTCATGGCTACGGTTGGTGCAGTTATAGACACACCTGGTAAGAGGATCTTGTTCTCATACATTGATGAACATGTCTCCTACAAAGCCATTCCTTCTAGAAGAGCTCCCAAGCATAACTTTTGCATCACTGTTGTCACAGGATAAACATTGATGGTTGATCTTTTGGACGAGCCTTATGATGAGCCAACTATCATAGACGTTTTAGATGGTCCCTCTATCATCACCAAGGAAGACATCAAAACGGCTAAGGCAAAGAAGAAGGTGAAGAACAAAAGAGTCGAGAGTGCTACCCATGTGACCTTAACCCCTCAGAAGTGTGATGGAAATTCGATTGAGTATAAGGTGAAGTGCAAAGGAACCTCAAAACCATTCTCTAAGGCTAGAGTTATTCTTACTCCGGAGCTGAAAGAGAAAGGACAGGAGGTTGTGGAGAGCGTGTTGAGCAGAACTCTGAAGCTGGAAATGTCAAGTTGTGGAGCTTGTTTTGGAGCAAGTTCTCATTCTTATCCTGAATGATTGTCCGTCAAGTCAAGCTCGTGACGTAAAACAAGCGCTTGGTGGGAGGCAACCTATTGGTGAGTTTGTATATAAGTCTTTTTATTTTTTTATTTTTGTGTTTTGTGTTTTGTGTCAGGATAAACAAGGAGAAACAGGACTTGCCATCGACCAAATCGCCCTGGTATCGATCGATACTCCCCGTGAATCGATCGATACCCCATACGCTGACTCAATGTTGAGAAGAGTTCAATGTATCGACTTACGTTTGGTATCGATCGATACCAGATCGTGTATCGGTCGATACACCTGTCCCAGATCGGTAACTCCTTCCTTTTCCTCACAAACCTACTATGTTCTTTTGTTGCTATCACCAATCTTAGGCTAGATAACACTGGGGACAGTGTTATTCAAGTCTGGGGGAGGTAGTTGCTGACATTGTGTTTGTTTTTCTTAGAGTCAGTCATTTTTGAGTCAAAATTTGTTTTATTGAGTCAAAATTGGTTGGGGACTGTGATCTTTTTCTTGAATCTATTGTTCTGACTTTACTTCTAAGTGACCATTGTTACAAAATCAGTTCTAGATCGGACTAATGAAAAATCCAAAGGCTGACCAGTTAACTGGAAGACAACCATGTTTCCAGCAAAGTTCTTTAAAGTCTGAGCCAAAAAATTTGCACTTCATCGACGTGACTGATTTCCATAGAGCTTGATTCCTCATTCATATCTGACAAAGGAACCCATGTGTTTAAAGTAATGGTATTTCTCTCCCCTGTTACAAGTTAATAAATAAGATGCATTAAAAGATGAAATGATTTTCTTCTGAGTATATGGTTAGGAAAATTTCCAGCGATACCATTATTCTACTTCAGAGGGAATGATCACACAAAGGTGGAAACGAGGTTAGGAAAATTTCCAGTGATACCATTATTCGCCTACACCTTTGATTACTTTTAAGGGAAGAACCGGGGATTCGGTGGCAAACACTATCAATACTCGCGTTACCTTTGATAAGTATATGCGAGAAAATATGATGAGAAATAAGTCTGGGGAAGAGAAAACAATACCAAAAAATGTGAAAATTGGGTAATTCTTTTGTCATGATATTGTACGGAAAAGTATCTAGAAGGTTCTTGGCATTGATCACAGCGATGAAACTAGGGATGAGGGCTTTATTGGGTAATGCTGTGAAATAATGTGTGTAGTCTGGGAAGGTGCGAATGTCTACGGAGAAGTACATGATGGTTAGATTTGGAACTGGTTAGGTGATATGTAGAGCACTAAGGAAAAAGGGTCATTGCAATGTTTCAAGAACAGGTGAGTCTCCGTGTTTTCAAACCTCTTTCTCTTGTTTAGCTTTCTGTTTGCTTGAGGGCAAGCAAATGCTAAGTCTGGGGGAGTTGATATATTATGGTTTTTACCCGTTTAGGCCATGATATAAGTCCTTTTTATAGAGTCTTTTTAGTATTTTAGAGTCTTTTAGAGTCTTTTCAGGTTTTAGGTACGTTTGGAGCATTATTGGAGATATTGAAGCATTCTGGAGCTTTTTGGAGTCAAACAGAGATCCTGTAGCTGAGACACCGATTTGATGTCTGAGTATCGATCGACACACTGATGGTATCGATCGATACCTGTCGAAAAAACAGAAGGATCGCGACTTATTTGAAGATTTAAGAAACTGCAAATTGCCCTAGAAGACTTTATTATTTACAAGAAGCCCCAAAACGTGTCTTAGGTTATTTATTAGGTTTTTCAGCCTGTTTTGTGGCTAAGTTTTATTCTACACTTGAATTCTACTTTGGTTTTTGGTGAGAGAGCTTTTGTGGGAGACAAGTCTGAAACTCTGTTCGTCCGAGAGAAGATTTCGAACCCCTGTTTTACTCTCTTTCTTATTATTTATTCAATGATTTATTAAAACATGTTTATTGTTCCAATTTACATGTATGAGTAGATCTCCTGTTAGGTTTAGGGTTCTCATAAGGGATTTCTTTGAATGTTGGGTTGATTAGTTGTTTAAGGTTTATAATCTGAATTAGTTCTTCACCATAAGTTGTTCTCATAGCTAATTCTGGATTGATCACCTAGAACTTAGATCTTAGGTTAATCGATTAGGCACGAGAGTGCAATTGAGAAACCTGATAGAACTTAGGGTGAGCAAACTAACTATTCGCAAAGAGATTTGGTTTAGTTGTGAACAAATCAAACTTGAACTAAAAGCTGGTTTAGACTTTAGGATTCGCTAAGAGATTTAGAATTCTAGGATTTAGACTTAGATAATTCTCGCAACGAGAGTTGGTTAATTATACTTTAGTGATTTGAGTTCAAGAACCGTGCATAACCTGAACCCTGATTAGTTAGTTTATCTGCATTCATTGATTTCCTGATAAATACCCTGAACCTATCTTTCTCCAATCAAACTTACAACTTGTTTAATTTACGTATCTGTTTTCAATTCCATTGATCACTTAGCTTGATTTTCATCTATATAATCTATTGTGTGTTTCTTTGAGTCTATGTTGATTCGATCCCTAAGTATTACAATCGACAAAGCTTTAGTAGTTTGAGGGTATTAATTTGAGCTTATTACTATATTCTTCAAATCTCCACCTTAGACGAGATCAACAACTTTATCTTGGCGGATCCTTGTACCCAAAACCCGGATACCCTCCATCCATCACTTGGATTCAAACTTTAGTTTCTTGACACTCGAAGCATCTCCAATGCTTCCTTCAACTTGAAAACTGGCCACACTTTTGTAAATATGTCTGCTGGATTGTATGTTGTACCAAACTTCGAAACCTGTACTTCTCCACAGCTGATCAAATCCCTTATGAAACGATATTTCACAGCAACATTTTTTGTTCTTTCATGGTGGACTGCGTTCTTAGACAGTGCAATAGCACTTTGAGAGTCACAGTAAATTTCAACTGATTCCCGAGGAAACCCGAGCTCTTCTGCAAACCGCTTTAACCAAACTCCTTCCCTCACAGCTTCTGATAAGACAACATATTATGCCTTCCCTCACAGCTTCTGATAAGACAACATATTATGCCTCTGTCGTAGACAAAGCCACTACTTTCTGTAGAGAAGATCTCCAGCTGATGATATTTCCTCCTGCAATAAAAACGATGCATGTGATTGATCTCATGTTGTCTTGATCCGCTGCATAATCTGAGTCACAGTAGCCTCTGACAATAAAATATCCTTTGCCTTTGAAGCTTAACCTTGTTTCCACCGAGCCCTTGATATATCTAATTACCCACTTAACTGTTTGCCAATACTCCTTGACATGCCTGCTCATGAAACAACTTATTAAGCCTACGGGGTAAGCTAAGTCTGGCCTTGTGCCAACCATGGAGTACATGATGCTCCCCACAACACTTTGATATGGAACCTTTTCCATAAAATCAGACTGATCTTGAAGTTCTTTTTCGGTTGTTGACTTTAACGTGAAATGCATTCTCATAGGTGTTGCAACAGGCTTAGCTTGATCCATATTAAAATTTGATAGGACTTTCATTAAGTAACTTTCCTGAGATATCGACAAACCCCCTTTTACCCTGTCCCTGACAATCTCCATTCCCAATATCTTTTTAGCATCACCTAGATCCTTCATATCAAATTCCGTATTTAGCAGAACTTTCAACATCACACCTGATCTTTATCGACTGATGCAATGAGAATGTCATCTACATATAAGAGTACGTATATGTAGACATCACCTTAAAACCTTTTGAGATACACACAGTAGTCATACTCACTGCTTGAATACCTATTCTTTCTCATGAAGTCATCAAATCTCTTGTTCCATTGTCTCGGAGACTGTTTGAGTCTATAAGGAGATCTCTTCAACTGACAAACTTTGTTCGGATACTTCTTATCAACGAAACCTTCAAGCTGCTCCATCACTATGAACTCATCTAGATGACCATGTAAAAACGCAGTTTTCACATCCAACTGTTGTAGTTCCATGTTGTAATGCACTACGGCTGATAACAAATATCTTATTGATACATGCTTCACCTCTGGAGCAAATATCTACTTATAGTCTACTCCTTCCTTCTGAGAAAATCCCTTAGCCACGAATCTTGCTTTAAACCTTGGTGCTTCGACACCTGCAATCCATGGCTTTCTTTTGAATATCCACTTGCAACCTATAGCCTTTTGTTGCTTTGGTCTGTCTATTAAATTCCAAGTGTGGTTCTTCTTTAGACTAGACATTTCTTCATTCGCAGCTTCATTCCATTTTTCACTGTCTGAATCATTCATTGCTTCTTGATATGATGAGGGTTCTGAACCCCCATCTTCTGCCATAGCACATACCAGCCCTGCAAATTCATCTTCTTCATCTGTTTCTTCACACTCATAATCTTCAAACCTTACTGGTTTATTTACTTGTCTTCTAGGATGATCCCTGGCCAATTGATAATCCCCCAAATCTTGTGGTTCATCTGATTCATGTACTTCTTGAGAACTATCATTCCGGTCAGTGACTGGTGTTACTCCACCTTGAGAAGAATTACCTGATTCATTATGTATCTCGGAAATCTCAAATCCTACCCTTCTCTGAGGCTCATCCTGATTTTCTTTACCTGATGCATCTGACTTTATATCTTTGTAGACTTGATCTTCCCTGAAGACTATATTTCGACTTATAACAACTTTCTGATCCTCTATGAGCCATACTTTAAATCCCTTGACTCCTTCTGGATATCCTGTGAAAATACCTTTCTTTGCTCTTGGATTCAGCTTGCCATTGTCTGAATGTACATATGCCAGACATCCAAACTTTCTTAAACCACTCAGGCTAGGCATCATTGAAGTCCATTGTTCTTCTGGTACTTTGAAGTTAATAGCTGAAGATGGTGATCTGTTGATTAAGTACACTGCACATGCTGCAGCTTCTGCCCAAAACTTTTGACTGAGACAACTTTCACTTAGCATGTTTCGGACCTTGTTCATAATTGTTCTGTTGAGTCTCTCTGCCACTCCATTTTGTTGTGGCGTGTAAGTACAAGTTCTATGCCTTACTATACATTCTTGCTTGCAAAATTTGTCAAACTGTTGGTTACAAAACTCTAACCCATTGTGTGTACGCAGCTTCTTGACCTTTCTTTCTGACTGTATCTCCACCATCTTCTTCCATTCCACGAAACTTTTAAATGCTTCATCTTTAAATCTCAGAAAATATATCCATGCCTTTCTTGTAAAATCATCGCTAAAAGAGATGAAATACTGGCATTTGCTTAGACTCAGTGGGACATTAGGTGAGCCCCATAGATCCGAGTGGATGTAGTCAAGCTTGTCTTTTGTGACATGTTGAGCAGGACCAAAACTCACACGGTGTGTCTTACCCATCACACAGTCTTCACAAAATCTTACATCTGTTAACTTGGTGCTCCCAAAACAACCTTTCTTCGACAATATTTCAAAACCTTTCTGACCAATATGACCCATCTTGATGTGCCATAATTGTGCTTGTTCTGCATTCTGATCTGACTGGACTACAACACTTGACTCTGCTACATGACCATCTGAAACCCTTGATGATCCTTGAAAGATGTACATTGACTGTTTCCTATAACCTTTCATGAAGACAGTGCATCCTTTAATCACTTTCAGAATACCATTTGCACCCTTGAACTCACACCCTTTTGCTTCATGTGTTCCCACTGACATAAGATTTCTTGAGATCCCTGGCATGTACCTTACATCATGAAGAACGAACGTAGTTCCATCTAGGTTTTCAAATCTGATGGAGCCAATTCCTTTGACTTCAGACATCGTGTTGTTTGCCATTTTTACTCTACCATTGCTTAGTTTCTTCATGTCAATGAATAGCTCTCTCCTTGGTGACATGTGGAAGGAACATCCAGTGTCCATTATCCACTCAGCCTGATCAGTTTTCCCTGTAGTTAGATTTACCTCTGAAACCAACAAGCCAACCAAATCTTGTGCATCATCTCTTGCCAAAGCAGACTCACCCTTGTCTTGTGAATGTCCTTTACCCTTATTCCTCTCTAACCATTTATAACACTGTTTTTTGAAGTGACCTTCCTTCCCGCATATCTAACATACCCTTTTGCCATCTTTTGAGTTTGATCTAGACTTGTGGTTTCCTTTACCGGACTGATTATTCCTTGTTTCCGTTCTACCTCTTACATAATTTCATTCTCCAACATTCTTAGAACTAGAGGATTCTCTATATTCTATTTTCCTAGATCTAGCTGCACTAGCTACCTCTTCAAGCAATATACCTTCTCTATTATACTTGAGAGTTTCTTTTAGAGAATCGTACCTAGAGGGGAGAGCTTTCAGAAGTAGAATTGCCTGCACTTCTTCTGGTATGTCAATATTGAGATGACTTAGATCTGCAATCAGTTTTAAGAAATCATCAACGTTCTGATCAATTGATCGTGAATCTTGCATTCGGAATGAATAGATCTTAAGCTGAGCATGGACACTATTTGGCAAGGACTCTGGCATGTATAGTCTGTCTAGAGTAGCCCACGCCTCAGCGGCTGTAACACACTTATCCAGCTTCCTCAGAGTATGATCTCCGACGCACATGAAGATCATATTCAAAGCTTTCTCGTCGCGTTCTAATCTTGAAGCGTCGTCTTGTTCTTTCTTCTTCGTCGCTTCTGGATCTTTTGGGTCTTCTTCTTTAGATGATGAGTCTTGCATCTTCACCGTAAGAACATCCTTCAATCCTTGAATTGTGAGATTCGCGAGCATTCGCTTCTTCCAGATCCCAAAGTCACCGGATCCATTGAACATTGCAATCTCGACACGCGGACCAGCTGCCATCTCGCAATCGATTCAATCTGCACCAAACCTGACGCTCTGATACCAATTTGTGAAGATTCTTGCCTGAATCTCTCTCGCTCTCTCTCTTGCGACTTGAATCAATTGAATCTTTGTATGAAATCAGAACGAGAAAGAAATAGAAAACAGAAACGACACATGAGTTAACGAGTTCAGGCCCGTAATTGGAACCCTACGTCTCGCCGGTGATATCACACCGGAATCCAATATTGCCGGCTAGTAGATCTACCTCAAGACTCTCTTGACGAGTCCGAATCTTCAACACACTGAGCTATTTCTCAGCTCTGTGTTGGCTTCACTTGAAGCTTCATAACTTGGCTTCTCCTTCTCTTGATCTCTGTCTATATTCTTCAGGGATAGATCGATGTCAAAAAAAAACAAAAAAAGCAGAGGGATATTTTCAGCTAGAAAAAAAAATAAAAGACTTGATAACACATTTTATCTTATTTTAGTGGACCCACATTAATACGTTTTACTCCATTTTACTCTAAATGTTTACAAGTTACATCGTTAAGGTGTGAATGGTGTGGTGATAGAGTAATATGGACGAAAATAAAAAGTGAAAAAAGTAAAATTAATAGCATACCTAAGAGTATTTTCCCAAAAAAAAAAAAAAAATAGCATACCTAAGAGTAAATGTTTTTTTCTTGTTTAAGATAGATGAAAGAATTACTCCACTTTCTTTTTTTAAAACAAAATTGAGTAGAAATGTTTATTTTTTACCAATTTCAGTCTGATTGTATGAATTTTGGTTGGACCAAGCCGAAATTTTTTTCCACCAGTTTTTTACTCTAATTGTGTACACCTTTAAAAACTAATTTTAATATTATTTTAAGTTATTTTCGAATAAAAATATTGTACAATCTAATTATTTAGTTTCATTAAAATAAAAATTTGTCAACATTTCTATTAAATTATCGACTTGTTTGCATTCAGTGTCACTTAATCAAAACATATTTTGAGATCTAACAATTTTCAAAATCTGAAAAATTAACTAACACTTTCTATTTGGAAAAGACGATTTTACATCTGCTTGTTATTGGTCTGTGTACTGTACACCGTTGATTAGCGCAATTATATACAGAAGTACGACTGGAAAGTCAACGGATGTATAGTATACAAAGTGTTACATATTTTTACTGTTTTTGTAAAATGCTAGTTCACAAAATATGTTTTCAAATAACTAACACTCACTTTAGAAAAACGTTTTGCCGTTTTCCGTTTTCCGTTTTCCGTTTTCCGTTTTCCGTTTTCCGTTTTCCGTTTTCCGTTTTCCGTTTTCCGTTTTCCGTTTTAACAAGCACTTTATGTTTTTCTTTCTTTCTCTCTATTGAAACTTTTGCACCGACACAAGTCAATATCACTATTTTTGGTGGTCGAGAGGATCCAACGGCGTAGAATCAAAAATTATCTCAGTAATCACGGTCACTCTTTTTCATAAATTTTATTTGTAATGCGTTCTTTAACACGATCCTCTACGCACTGTTCTCTTGTTGGATCCCATAATCTCCACACATGTGATTCAGGTGTCATGATGTCAGCAAATCATCATGTCCACTAGATTCTTGTAACCGCGTAGGTTTTTGTGTTATTATTTTCTTTTAGAATCTTTTAACTCAATATCATAGCTTGACCACAAAATTAAGTATATATCAACCAATAATTATAATTTAGTTCTTTCTATGTCAAAATAAAAAAAATGGTTGAAATGTTCCTACAAGATTGATGACGTATGAAAAAGAGTGCAAAGATAGAATTGCATTATCTGATGGGTAATATCTGTGAAACAAAAAAAATAAGAATAAAAAGGCGTTTGAGAGGCGATTTTTCTCCCAAAAAAAAAAACCCTAGAGCGGCGACTCCAATTTTCCGATCTCCCATTCCGGCGAGCGGTGTCTCTCACCGCCGTCGGAAAAGGGACCCCTCTGACTATTTGCTTCGCTCGGCTACTGGTCCTTGGAGATTGTTAGGCTTTGACTCTAAATTGGGGTTTTAGATTCGCTCGCGGTAGTGCTTGGCTGTGTTGGTCGAGATTTATTGTGTCGGTGCTCTGGGTTCGATGGCAAGCCTCTCTCGCCTCTCCCTTTGTTTGATGCTGGAGGACGGTGTTTCTCTTCGGGCTTGGTTAGGAGATCTCGTGCTGGTTCCTGAAGCTCTCCGGTGGTCTCCTCGTCACTGCCTTTCCTTGGTGAGTTCCTGCTCTGGTTTCGGGAGCTGGGTTGGTTGTTGGGTTGCTGTTTCTGTCTCTGCTTCTGTTCAGCTCGAGGATGGCTTTCAGTTCTTTGACATTGCTGCTCCTCCGCCTCTTTTCGTCGTCTCGTCTTCCTGTTGTAGCGTACCTGGGCCTCTTCTCTGCTAGTTGATTCTCCTCTTCTCTGTCTCTTGCCTCTCCGGTAGTGATTAGTGTTTTATCTCTGTGTATGTTCTCTGGTCTTGGCTTCGGTTGGCTCTGGTTCTAGCTTTGGTAGTGGCTTGCGTGTGTCCTCGGCTCCGTGTCTTCTTCTACCGTCAGGATGCTTCTTTCTTCTCCTCTCTGCATCTCAAAGCTTTAAGGTGATGCGGTTTGCGGCTCTCGGGGTTCTGGATCCTTTGTGGCTTAGGCGCTCTCTTCTCTTCCCCTGCCTTGTCGTTTTGGATTTTGTGCTCTCTTGTGTCGCTTCGGGGACTCTTGTTTCCTTGTTTTTGCCAGTTTAAGACCGCTGAGGTGTCTCCTGTTTCAGTCTGTTGGGTGTGTTGTTTGGAGTTGTGTTGTTTGGTTCTTTGCTCCTCGGGCTGTGCCTCCTGCCTCCTCTCTGCATCCTGAGAAGTGGCGTGCCTTCAGCCTGTCTACTTGCTGCTTTCCCTTGTCTCAGTTTTGGTCAGGTTTTGTCCTCTCGATTTGCTAGTTTTCTTCTGTGTCAAGTCGTTGTTGATTGCGTGTGAGTTGCTTAGTGTTGGGTCTTTGTTTGGCGTTTGGTGACCTTTTTGTTGTTGCGGTCTTCGGTTCTGCTTTTTTGAGGTTTCGGTGCCTTGGTCCTGTGATGTGGTCACATTTACTCAAGTTTGGGAACGAAGGATTGCGTGGAATTCCGGGTTTGATCTCTTGTCGACTATTGGGTTGTCTCGGCTAAGTCGGTCCTTGGTCTGTTGAGGGTGATAGTTTCCGCCATTGTAATTCTATAGCCGCCGTTCCTTCTCGGAGTGTTTGTGGCTTCCCTCTATTTTCTTGGGGTTCGTCGAGGCTTTTTGGATTCATACCTGTCTTCTGAAGCTCCTTTTAGTATCCTTATCGTCTTTCATTAATATGTTCTTTGTGCACTCCCGTAGTTTAATTGTTGTTCTTATCTTTATATTTTCATCATCGTGTAACACTCCCGTTCGCATTTAATTGAATACCCTTTACCAAAAAAAAAAGATAGAATTGTATTAAATGTTCATTTAACAAATTTGGGGTCGATAATAATCTAAGTTAGCGTCGACATAAGTTATCATAATCCAGTGGTCCGAGCAGTTAGAGTCTTCACTAACAATGTTGACGGTAAATTATCTACGTCATCGATAGCTTAGATCGATGAATTGCATGTTTCAAGATAACATTTCTGGTGATAACTTCTATGTTGTTCATTTAACATACTTGCTGCCGATAATATCTCGGGTTAGCGACGACATAAGTTATCCTAATCCAGTGGCCCTGAAGTTGGAGCCTCTCTAACAATGTTTCCGGTAAGTTATCTATGTCAGCGATAACTTAGATTGATGAATTGTTAACAATTCTGGTGATAACTTCCACTACAAGAAAACACAGTTTTTGTGACTATTTTTTGCGACTATTTTTTTAGTCGCAAAAAAGAGGGACGATATTGTGACTACTCATAATGCAGAGGCACAATAGTCACAAATTACCGACTAAAAAAAGTAGTCATACAATATTCGCTTATTTGCGACTGTTTAAAGACTTGCAAAACTAGTCCCAAATTTGTGACTGATTTGCTTCGGTTTAGCAACTCCACTCGATTTTTTAAATACAATCATTCTATAAATTATAAATTCTAAACCCTAAACCTCTAACCCTTAATCATAAACACTAAATCTTAAATTGTAAACTATATCTTACACATAAACATCAAATAATATACAAAAATATAACACTTACAAAAATTCAATCTAATCATAACATCTAGTAAGTGTTACATGTTTTTTATAAGAAATAATTTTGAAAGATAAAAAATTCTCTCAAAATTTACTTATTTTTAAATTTTAACATATTTTTGAACAGCTATGCACCCAAAATCATTGTAAAGTGATATTCAACCTTATAGGTTCTTAAAGTTTAGGGTTTAGGGTAACATGTACACTACAAGAAAACCTTTTTAATGGTGGTAGATTTAAAAACGTCTAACATTTCGGTGACTTTGTTTTGTAATGGTGGTAGATTTAATATTAATGATGGTAGATTTATTGTTAATGACGGTAGATTTAGTAAATCTTTTGGTATTTACTCAGATAACGTTCAATTGGTAGACTTATTATTTCGCGTTGTGGTAGACTTTTATTGATGGTAGATTTATCGACATTGTTTGGTGGTAGACATTTGACTTTTTCCAGAATGAGAAATGACGTTTTTGCCTTACACTAAAACTCATATCTACGAAAAAAATCAGGCACCCAAATTTGCTAAGTACGATAATTTTTTTTATTTGATGGTAGATTTTTATTGTAATGATGGTAGATTTATTTTGTTGATTTTTTTTTCTGGAGTTAACTTTTCATTTCATCTTAAATCACAAAGAGAGACCTATTTTGGGCTTGTTCGTTTCATCATTCAGATGATTCATCTGGATGGAGATGAGAATTGATATTTGTTTAAGTGCTTTTCACATTCATTCAAATGAATCATCCATATGGATCATATGAATGAGTTTTAAAAATTATGAACAAATTTTCAAATCCATCTGGATGATCCGAATAGAACCATCTTAATAGAAATGGTTCATTCAAAAAAGTAAAAAGACAAAAATACCCTCAGCAACATAAATAATAACAATTAAAAACAACTAGGATAAATAATAAATAATAAATAATAAATANCTAAAAAAATAAATCCTTTTTTATTAGTGTATTTTTAAAATTTTATAAAAAATAATTTACTAAATTTAAATATTTCATGAAAATAGAAATCTATAAATTTTAAATTTATATGATGAAATTTCTTATAAAAAATATTTTCATGAAGATGAAAATTTACCAATGTCAAAAATAATAATTTGAAAATTATTTGGTTGTAAATATTGTTTAGATCATGAATTAAAATTAATATGGGTAAGATTAAGATTAAAAATATGATTAGCTTAAAGCATGGGTAATGTAGTCATTTTCCTATTAAAAGCATCTACATGAAGATTTAAAATGATCAAACAAACAAAAGTTCATCCATATTCATTTGAATGAATCATCTAAATGAACAAACAAAAATTGAAACGAACATCATCCAGATGACTCATCCAGATGAATCATTTAAATGGATCATCTGGATGCATATGTTAGATGATCAAACGAACAGGGCCTTAGTGTACATTTTTTGGACATTTGATTTAGTGCATTGAGGGTGTTTGTTCTTGAGCATAATATAGGTAGTAGTTGATTAATACATGACTTTTGAGTCTCTAAGGAGGTATCAATATCCCCAATACGATGTAGTAAGGAGGTTATCAATCCATAATTGGGATCATTCTAAGCACTAAGAATGCAATGTACTTAAAGCAAGTTAAGCTAAACAAGTGTGGTTGTTGTTAAGTATCCAATTCGAATTAAGCAAGCAAAAGCACTAAACAAGATAGTAAATCAATAAACAAAAGCGGAGCAAGAGATAGGGTTATTGATGTAAGGTGATCCAAATCCAATTAGTGGTGTTCATTCACTCAAAGAAGCTAATTCCTAGGCAAAAGATCCTTAATCTTGACTAATTATCTTTCAAGCAACTAATCACTATGCTAATCACCTAATTCATTAACAAACTTTTATTTGTGAATCATTAATTAGCAAGCATTAAGAATACAAACAAGATCAACCAAAAATACACCCTAGACAACTATTATCATAGGCTAGGAGCATAAATCTTTTGTCTAGTTCATCAAGGCATTTCATCAAACACTTGGTGTTCATAAAATGCCATATGATCTAGATCCACTCTTTCAAGCTGAATCTAGCATTAGGGATACTAGACAAGAAGGAATATAAGATTATCTAACCCTAAACACCACTAATCAAACCTTGGACCACCCTAATCTACCCTATCTAAAGATCCTAAAGAAAAGTAAAGACTCATGATCAAGATGATTGGATGATTAGAAAGTAGAAGATAGATGAATTCAATCAAGAAAACAATACTCAAATTGCATTAAACAAAAGGATCAATCTCTTACAAATCACTCTTAGAGAGGGTTTTTGCTTAAGAAAAGACTTAGCCCATCAAAATTAGGTTTTTGGTCATAAATAGTGAATATTAACGAACCGGGTCGACCCGGTTTAGATGGATAAAAAGTTATGGTCGGCCAATACCGAGGTCACTCGTCGGTACAACACCTCGGTATTGAGCATGGGTTTGTGCACCGACGAGGGGTACCGAGCAGTGACATCGGTATTGAGGGGAGATGCTTGATGTTTCTTCGATGGATACCGAGGTCACTCCTCGGTATCGTTGCTCGGTATTAAGGGATTTTTCCCCCGGGTTTCCTTCGAGAGCAGCACCGATCAGTTGCACCGAGCAGTGACCTCGGTACAATCCCCTGAAGCTTCGATACCGACGTCACTCCTCGGTGTTGCACGTCCGTACTGGAGCTGCCTTCCCCCGTCTTCTATACCGATCAGTTGCACCAAGCAGTGGCCTCGGTGCAATCCTTCTGCCTTCAATACCGATGAGAGATACCGACCAGTGATGTCGGTACAGAGACCTGAGGTGTATTAAAGCAGTAGAGTACTCGTAAGAGAATTCTACTGCAGCCTCATACACCTCGTAAATCCTCGGTTCTTCTGATATATCAACTTGCCCTCTAGCAAATAAAAGACTAAACAGAGAAAGAGGTTTGAAAACGCAGAGACTCACCTGTTCATGAACCATCGAAATTACCTTCTTTCCAAGTGCCCAAATGTCATCTAACCAGCTTTCGATCTAACCACCGTGTACTTCTCCGTGGACATTCGCAGCTTTTCCAGACTCCACACAAAATCCCACAGCATTGTTCAAGTAAAGCCCTCATCGCCAGTTTCATCGCTGCAGCTAACATTCAAGAACCTTCTAGACTCTTTACCAGACAATATCATGACAAGGAACCACCCTTTTTCACACTTTTGTATCAATTTCTCTCCCCCATACTTATTTCTCATTATGTTCTTATTTATTTTTTTTTATTTTCAGCTTAGCATATACACATCAAGGTATGAGACGCGAGTATTGATGGTGTTTGCCACCAAATCCCCGGTTCTTCCCTCTCAATGTATCAAAGGATGTAGGCGAATAATGGCATCATAGGAAAATCCTAGCCTCGCTTCCAATCCTTTGTGTGATCATTCCCTCTTAAGTAGAATAATGGGATCGCTGGAAATTTTCCTAACCCTCTACTCAGAAGAAAATCATTTCAATCTTTTATGCTCTTTTTTTTATCAACTTATAACAGGGGAGAGAGATACCATAACTCTAAACACATGGGTTCCTTTATCAGATATGAATGATGAATCAAGCTCTAAAAACACTAACCACATTGATGAAGTGCAAAATTTTGGCTCAGGCTTCAGAAGAACTCTGCTGGAAACATGGATGTTTTCTAGTCAACTGGTCAGTCTTTGGATTTTTTATTAGTCGATCTAGAACTGATCATGTAACACTGTGCACTCAAAAACAAAATCAAATCAATAGGTTCAAGCACAGGATAATTATCTCCAACAATTTTTTGACTCAATAAAACAATTTTGACTCGATAAAACAACTGACTCTAAGAAAAACAAACACAATGTCAGTAGACACCTCCCCCAGACTTGAACAACACTGTCCCCAGTGTTATCTAACCTAGAGTTAGTGAAAATAAACAAATGAACTGAGTGGATTATGGAAGTTAGGAGCCGTACCTGTACAGGGTATCGATCGATACTAGGCAGTATCGATCGATACCGACTGTATGTCGACATAATGATTAAAAATCAAGAGTGACGAGTTGCTTAACCAGGGCAAAGCGTTCCATTGTGTTAGAAGTTAGCACTGTTAGGAACACTCAAAAACAGGTTAAAAGCAACATGATATCTCAAACATAAATCCAAAGAAGTTCAAGTGCAAAAACAAACCCTGACATAAGTTCAAAAGAAAAACAAAAAAAAGAGAAATGAACCAGATAGAACAAAGGACTAATCCTCATCAGTGTCATCATTTCCAGCAGTGTGAGATGGTCCTCCTCCGGATGGTGAGCGCGGGCGTGACGGAGCAATGCAACCGCAACGAGACAGTGTCGCAATCGCGTTCCAGATGCTCTGGAAACTCTCATTCACGTACCTCTGAAATGTGTCAGTATCCATCAGAATCGCAGGTGGTGGAGCGAGAGTACTCGCGGAAGGTGGAAGATGATGTGCACGGCGAGATTGACCTCCAGCAAGGTCAGGTACCGGCTCGTCCTCAGCAGAAACAGGAGCTCTAGTGACAGGTGCACGACGTCGAGTAGCAGGTGCAGCTATCAATAGATCCTCAGCAGGCTCAAAACGCAGCTGCTGTGGAGTGTCACCAATCTCTGTTAACCCTCTGTTGGGCAGCTGAACCAGAAAATCTCCACCAGGTGTAGAGAAAAACCAACGTCGCTGAGGTTTCAGCCACCTCAGGTTCTGCAAATGCTGCTCATCCATGAGAAGGCGTGTAGTGGAGATAGAGCAACTCGCAGTACTAATCCCAAAGTGCTGGAAGATAGGAGTGAGAAGACTCCCAACAGACTCGGTCTTCCTAATTGTGCTCCTCGTGCTCTTACCTACAAAAGGCTTGGTCTTCAAGGAGACCAAGTGATGTGCAAAAACAGCTCCTAGGTTGACCTCTGTAAGCTCAGGCCACTCATAATCCTCTCCTGGAATTATGTCTCTAATAGCCAAGGCCAGCACCAAAAGCTCAGAGACCCTCATTTTGTTGGGCTCCATCTTGCACAGAAGGGTGTTGCTCAGAATCCTAACCAAGAAACGCAGGACTGGGTGACGCACATCCATCTGAGTGGTCGTCCTGGAATGATAAGCACCAGTCCCAAAATGCGCCCAGAAGCTATGTATGTCAGGGTGTGATGCAGGAAGCGCTACTCTCCTGAAGGCTCTTTGAAAGCCATAGAGATCGCATAAGTCAGGAATGGGCAGCCTGTACCTCAGTCCGCGAATCATGAAGGTCAAGACACTCTCCTGTGCGTCTTTGAGAACCTCGTCTCTGTAGTAGACGCGAACTGTCGCCATGAACTGACGAACAAAGTCAGGGAATAGATCGTACTGCTGTGTGGCAAGAGTACCCAGACCTATCCTCCCAAGCAGACACTGGAGCTCACCTTCTATACCCAAACGACGGATGGCGATTCCATCAATGAATCGAGTAGGCTGCACATCATTGCCAAGCCATTCGTTGTAGTGCAACGTATCGTAGTCATCCCAATCATCAGAGATGGGTCTGTAGATGCAGTCCGTGCTCTCAACGACTACCCTGTCCGTTTCTTCCCAAACTCGATTGCAAGGAATCCGGGCTTTCTCGTTCCTCCTAGGCCAAGGAGCTCTACATGTGATGTTAGGAGCCACATGATCGGTAGGAAGTAGTGAAGGTCCTGTCTCTGGTAGTGGTGGGATTTCGCGCAAAGAATCGTGTGGAACCTCGATACGTTCTGAAGCTCCATCAACCTGCACTTTGTAGTGGTTATCGCGTAGGCAAATGTGCACTACACCCATTCGCCAATGTCTTCCATCCCAAATCTTGACACGTTGCATCAAACGGTATTCTTTTGGGTGCGGGTTGGAGCTGGATGCGTCATCCGGTCGGTTTCTCTTACGAGTACTCATCTGCAATCAAAGACAAGAACACAATCAGCATCAGATTTCTCAAAACCCCATATCTGCACGTAGGGTATCGATCGATACCGTTAGGGTATCGATCGATACACCGGCGATTTGCGATCCAAAAACTCAAAATCCATCAAATCCGTTCAAAAATCCAACTATCTAGCACAAACGGGTTCGATAATCTGCTCATCACACTTATCTAGCAAGCATTGCTCAAGAAAAACGAGTGAAAAGAGATAGGAACCATGAAAGCAAACCTTGTGCTCGTTTTTCATAAAAGGGGGAATTAGTGTGCCATACCTTGCAGATCGGATGGATAGATGATAGAAATAGATAGGGGATGAAAATCCAATGAGATTAGGCACTGGAATCAGTCGAATCCGTGAAGAAACAAAAATTTGGTGATTTTGGGTTTAGGTTTCGGATGGGTATCGACCGATGGGCACTGTGGAGAAGAAAAGAAAACCTAAGGGTTTTGAGGAGGGACTTACCTGCGCGATGAGTATCGATCGATACAGAGGTGATCTGCTTGATGGAAGTTCGTTTCCCTTGTTTATCTGATTCACTATATACACAAGATACAAAGAAATAAAAAGAAATAAAAATAGAAAGGTTTATATACAGACTCACCAGTGGGTTGCCTCCCACCAAGCGCTCGTTTAACGTCAATAGCTTGACTGTAACGCCCTTCAGGCTGGATAAGAGTGAGAGCTTGCACCAAAACAGGCTCCACAACTCGACATCGCTAGCGTCAGAGATCTGCTCATCATGTTCTCCACAAACTCCTGTCCTTTTTCTTTCAGCTCCGAAGTGAGAAGAACTCTTGCTTTGGAGAATGGTTTCGAAGTTCCCTTGCATTTCACCTTATATCGAATTGAATCTCCATCGCACTTCTGAGGGGTTAAAATCACAGAGGGAGCATCCTTTACTTCTTTGCTCTTCCCCCTCGCCTTTGCCTTAACTGGTTAGACGTCTTTCGTGATGAGAACAGAAGGACTATCTAGAACGTCTGTGAAAGTTGGCTCGTCAGGAGGTTCTTCTAAAAGATCAGTTACCAACGTCTCTCCTGTGACAATGGTGATGCAAGAGATATGTGTAGGAGTTCTTCTAATGGGGATGGCTTCGTAGTACACCTCCTTGTCAATGTACGAGAACGAGGTTCTTTTGCTTGGCGTATCCATAATCGCTCCAACCGTGGCCATAAACGGTCGTCCAAGAATCAGCTGTGTAATGAATTTTTCACTCATCTCAACAACTTGAAAATCAGTACGGACCAGACAACCTCCCACTGTGACAAGTAAATCAGTGATTGCACCATATGGAGTTGAGGTTGAAGAGTTCGCGAATGTGATAGATGTCTTGGGAGATCGAATATCAGCTCTCAATCTCTCTGCAATTGCCCTTGACATGACATGACATTAACGCTAGCCCCTGAGTCGACGAGAGACTCCTTGAATTTAGCTCCAGAGATAGAACATGGTACTGAGAAGATTCCTGGGTCTTCCCTCTTAGTCAGCTGCGTCAGTAGAGGTGGTCGAGGGTATTGCTCTTTAGGCTTGTAGCCCCTTTCTTCAATCAACTCAGGTGGTCTCATCAATTCTGGTTCGATCTGCGAGGGGTATCGATCGACACCAGGTAGGGTATCGATCGATACTCGGGATTCTGGCACGTTTCGAGAAAGGATTTGGACTGGTATCGATCGATACTCGGTGGTGTCGGTCGATACCTTGAAGATTTCAGGATCCTCTTCGTCGTTCTTGGTAGAATTGGCTAAAATCTTGGCAGTCTGGGCTAACTGTGTATCCAAAATCGTCTGACGAACACTGAGAGCCTCGATTTTGCTATTCAGATCAGTGTACAAGGTATCCAACCTCCCGTTGAAAGTTGTTGTCATCTGCTGCTGTCCGTGAAGAAGCTGTTCAAGCATGGATTCTATCCTGTTTTCGGAAGTTCTGTCTGGTGTGGGTGGGTATTGATACCTTTGATCTTGAGATCCAGCTCCACCAAAGTAGTTAACATGCTCCACTGCATTTCCTTCAGCAAAGCGAACAGTCTTCCTCTGCCTTTCCATCAACAAATTATGCACTGAATCCAGCTTCGCATGCACCTCAGCAATCTGCAACCCATCCATGCTCCCAGCCTGCTTCCTTCTCTCAAAGTCTACATTCTTGGCGCTATGGCTAGATGCAAAGTTCTCAATCAGCTGATAAGCATCGTCAGGATATCTGGTGAAGAAATTTCCATTGCTAGCAGAGTCCAATGCCATCTGGTACCTACAGTCAATCCCTCTGAAGAAGAAATTCAGCAACTGAACCATATCGAACCCATGATGCGGACAATCCCTCTGATAAGATCTGAATTGCACCCAAGCAACCTTAAGTCCCTCAGTTTCTCCCTGAGAAAATTTAGAGATCTTGTTCCTGAGCTCCTCGGATCTCGCATCATCAAAAAAATTGTTCAGGAAAGCGCTCTTAATCTCTTCCCACGTAGTCAGTGATCCAGGAGGTAACTGCTTCAGCCAGTTAGTAGCTTCCCCACCAAGAGAGTATGGGAACAGCTTACAGAAAAGGAATTCATTGGACACTCCTTCGTATTTCACGCTAGTGACCAAATCCTCGAATTTCTCAATGTGGTCCATAGGATGTTCATGAGGAAGACCAGTAAAAGTGTGCTGACCCACAAGAGCAAAGTAAGCAGGCTTCAGCTCAAAGTCATTCTTCTGGAACGTAGGAATACGGATCGCTGATCGATTGGTATAATACTGATGAGGCATGTTGTACTCACCAATCGTTCGACCACGATTAACCACTGCATCATCCCTAACTTTGGCACGCCCAGCTGGCGCGACAATCTCATCAACAACAACAGGAGGAACAACGACGGTTCCAGCTGCATCAGGTCTTAATATCGCTGTGTTGCTCATCTCTGATGTCTGCTTCGTCTTCCCGTTTGCAAGTTCCAAATTCACACCTGAAATACACTAGGTAAGACGCGTTAGTAACCAAAAAAAAACGTTGAGTATCGATCGATACCAAGTGGTGTCGATCGATATCAACAAAGAAATCGCCCTAGTATCGACCGATACTAGTGAGTATTGATCGATACCGACGAACCTAGTCGAAACTCTACAACTAAAATCTAATGGCGAATTGAGTCCCCGGCAACGGCGCCAAAATTGATATGCTCAATTTAATACCCTAATCAGATACTAAAGCAGTTGTCGTAGTATAGCTAGGGGTCGAACACAAGGACTCACCGAAACACACAATAGATTCTAGATGTTGAATTACGCTAAGTGAAACAGATGTAATTGAAAGCAGTGCAGAAATTAAAAGGGTTGTAATTCAATGGAGAGAATATAGGCCCAGTGTATTTCTCAGGAAATCAATGAATGCAGCTAAATTAACTAACAGGATTCAGATTAAGCACGGTTCTAGAACTCAAATCACTAAAATATAATTAACCAACTCTCGTTGCGAAAACTATATAAATCTAGATCCTAGGAATTCCAAATCTCTTTGTGAATCCTAAAGTCTAAATCAGCTTTAAAATCAGGTTTGATATGTTCACAAATCAATTAAACCAAATCTCTTTGCGAATAATCAATTTGCTCACTTAAGGTTCTATCAGATAATTAATCGCACTCTCGTGCCTAATCAATTATCCTAAGATCTAAGTTCCAGATTCGTCAACCTAGAATTAGCTTTGAGAACAACCTATGGTGAAGAACTAATTCAGATGGTGAATCCTAAACAGATAATCAACCTAGCATTCAAAGAAATCCTTTATGAGAAAACCATAAACCTAAGGTGGATCTACTCAGACATGGTGAAAGAAACAATCAACATGTTTAAATAAATCATCAATAGAAAATAAGAATAACAAAGGTTTTGAGATCTGATCTCGAACGAAGGGAGATTCAGACTTGTCTCAAACCAGAGTATATAAAATAAAGCTTAGCCTAAACAAGTGGCTGTAAAATCATATTTATAACCTAAAACACGTTCTGGGGTCTTCTTGTAATTATTAAAGACTTCTGGACCAAGTTGCAATTCTTCAACTCTTCATAAAAGTCGCATGTCGTGTCAGCCTCGAAGAGTATCGATCGATACCAGGGGGGTATCGATCGATGCCTGTCGTGGAATCAGGTCCTCAGCAACACGACATCAGCTTCTGCTCCAAACTCTTCCAGAAAGCTCCAATAATTCCAATAGTGCTCCAAACATGCTAAGACCTGTAAAAGACTCTAAAAGACTACAAAACACTAGAAAGACTCTATAAAAATGACTTATATCATGGCTTAAACAGGGTAAAAACCATGATATATCATGTTGCACGTCAGTACTGGAGCTGCCTTCCCCCGTCTTCTATACCGATCAGTTGCACCGAGCAGTGGCCTCGGTGCAATCCGTCTGCCTTCAATACCGATGAGAGATACCGACCAGTGACGTCGGTACAGTATCTGTCTTCTCTCCTCGGGTCTCGAATCTCCTCCGAAGCACCTGAAATACGATCCAAAACATGCAAGGACTCTCTAGGACTAAATGTGAACACATTAGACTCCTAAAATGATTAAAATGCTAAAGAGATAACATGAACTATATGAAAATGACTCGAAACCTAAGTGAAACGGATGCTAGAATGATGCAAAATATGATGATATCAATTCCCCCCAAACTTACTTATTTGCTTGTCCTCAAGCAAAATCATCACTAAAAGAGTTCAAGTCCAAGTGCAAACTCTAAGGTACGATCAAACATGTCTACTCAAAAGGGGCTAGCCGTGTCCATCCTTACATGAATCAAGCTTAAGCCTCAACCTACACAAGCCTTCCTATCATCCAATCCTTTGACATTCAATTAGCGGTTTCTAGTGGATCATGTTCATGCAATGCAAATAAACTCATTTGGCTAAGGATACGGTTTTGAGACAAAGATGATCTCAATGCATGAGGCGGTTTCCGAACAAGGGATCTCTCATTGAAGGAATGGACCTTGGCAAAATGCTAAGGGTGAAAAGCAATCGATGCATACAAGGCTAGACTTCCATCTACCCAATGTCCCAACGCAAATTCGACCCTAATTCTAAACCCACAAGGAACCAATCCTAGCTACCCTTCTCAAGACATTTTTGCCTTCTTATTCCACATCTCTTCCTCATCTTTCTTTTTCCATAAGCATTTAGGGGGTTTCTTCTTCAACCAATGGTTTGGCTTTCTTCACTTTCCTTGGCCTAGCTCCTCTTTTAGATTCTTTAGTCTCTCTCATTTTTCTTCATGACTTGCCTTAGCCATTTTGGCTTATTTTCTTTCTTTTCACAACTAGAGACTATCTTTTCAACACTTTAGAGCTAAACCACATATATTCTTGCCAACCATTACAACCTTATTGCTTCCCCTAGTCATCCTTCCGAATCTCTTCCTTTCTTTCCGCTTTTCCAATCCCAAAATCTTTCTTTTCCTATTTTTTTTTTCATCCATTCCCCTCGTCCTAAATACCATCCTATCTAACTTAGCCTAATCTAGATCATGATACGCGAGCTAGTTCTACATGGAAGCCTTTCCTTATCGCTCTAGACCCAACACTTTTTGCTAAGTCCATTCAAAAATAAGGCCTCACAACGCTCACTAAACATGTAGGCTTGAAAGAAGGTCGGGTTCAAGGTGGGGTGAACCATTCCAAAGATGGGAATTGGCTACTTGGGCCAACAAGAGTGGTAAAAAAGAATAAGATGACCCAAGTATGTATGCGGAATCCATGAGTTCATTATGCAATGCATGAACACGACAATTAATGTGTCAAAGTTAAGGTTCTCACTTAGATATGATTGGATTCAAATCGAAACTTGCTTCGGCTAAGACCTAAGTAATGAGACATGAAATCCAAACATGGTTCGACCTTGATTTCGCACACAAGATCTAGAGCATAGGATTTAAACTCTTAAAGCGACATTTCACAAGGAGGAATCATTCTAGCTCCTAATGCACATGCAATGCATTATCTATGTGCTATGCATCTAGACTCAATCCTACATAAAGTGCAAATGCGTCCTAAATGACTTCTTTTTGTCTTTTCATTTTCAAATTTGTTTGGTTTTTCTATGCCTTAGATGTATGCATGAGACTCAAGATGCAAATTGAAAATAAGACAAAGCAAATGTTATTAGATACTGGTCCCTCCCCCAAACTTAAATCACACCGTCTCGGTGTGAAATAAGCCAAAGGAAAGGACCAAAAGCAAGAGAAAACTAGACAATGCAAGACTTAAAAGAAAAATATATACAAGAGTTTTGGATTCATACCTATAAGCTTTGAGATGGAGATGAAGACCCCATTGAGTAAGATGGATTACTTGAGGCGGGAGACAGGGACCGCATCGCTCTCCTCTTTGGTGCCTTTTCTGGTCAGGCTGTGGGTCGGCTAGAGCTCACGACCAATGCCCAATCCTCTCCTCGAGGCACGAGGTTAGTGCCCATGACGACATTTCCTCCTTCACCGTCCCTTGATGAACTCGCTCTGCAACCTCCGTCCTTGAGCTCATTGATGGTTCGACCCATGACTTTAACCGTCTTCTTCAAAGACTTGATCGTCTTGACCATTTTCTTCATGTTTTTGTTTTGCCACTTGCACATGCGTTGGAGGAGACGAGTTTGGTGGGGAGCGTGTCTTGTGGCCGCGTTAGTGATATTCCCATCATAAGGGTCAAAGTGGTAGCGTTCACTACTGTACACGGTATCGGGTGACGACTCATTTGGCATTTCCTCGTCAAGATCAAGAGATTCGTCAGTAGCGGTTCTCCGTTGTGCTCTCTTGCGGAACGCTTGCATAGGCGGATCGACGGTGGAGTTGTAGAGGTACTCTTAGGGAGGAATAAACATGACGTTCCTCGAATCATGGAAGTTGGTGAGCGCGGGATTAGGCAAGAGAACTTGTGCCACAGATGTCTCGGTGAGTTGGAGGTTGTAAGCCATCTTGCCTTCGATGTATTCCTTGAAGAACTTAGTCTTTGAAAGGTAGGCTGCATCCAAATATTTCCACTCATTGGCACTAACTGAAACCTTGATGCCCTTTGCCAAGAGAATAGGCGTTATGATCCATCCGATGCGAATTGCGGCCTTCTTTGACTTTGTCTTCCAAGCCCAATTTCGGTAAGTGAACAAGTGTCTCACCAAGAGTGTTGCGAGATAAGAAAGTCTCTCCGGCCCCTCGAATACTTTACCATTGCGGATAATGGGGAGAATGGGCTTTAGACCAAGCCCCAACAACTCCATCTCCTCTGTAGTAACCGTGCCAATCTCCACCTTGTGGTAGAAATTGTGGACCAATGCCTTGTGCACTTAGCGAATAGTCGGGTGCCGTATGCTTGCACTCTTAGAGGCGCCGGCCTCAAATTCCCCGGAGGCAATCGTTGCCCACAGATTTCGGAGCTCGAGTCTCGGATAATCAAAGTATTGCCCGGCGTAGGTACCTTCTTCCTTAACCCCGAATATCTCGCAAAGCTCGTGGAAAGTGACGGTGTAGGTGGTGCCCATGAGCCCGAACTTTAAAACTCCAAACCCGGAATTTTCATCTTCCGTTTTGTAGAACTTAGCTCGAAGGGTGGCTAGGAACTTGTTGGAGAGTGCCTTGAAAGCTTCATGCTTCATGCTCATGAACTTCCTTAGCCCCATATTCTCAAAAAGATTTCACACTTCGTCACTTATCCCCATCTTGTCCATCATCTCCGCATCGACAAATTTGCCTTGCTCGAACTTCATTTGGCAAAATTTGTCGAAGTAATCTTGCTCGCTTGGCTTTGTCCGTTGCGCCATTGGGATTTCTACACTTGAGCTCTCACTCTCGACCTCTTCTTCAACCTCTTCGACTCTCTTGCCCTTTCCCTTGGCCGTTTTCTTGGCTTTAGAGCTCGTAGCCGCGGTTTTAGCCTTTGCCTTGGTACTACCTTTGGCCATCCCTTTTCCCTTTTCTGCGGTCGTAGCTTGGGCAATTCCTTTCCCTTTCCCAACTGTCGAAACCTTGGTTCGTGCCCGTGTCGATGGAGCGCATTTGTCAGACATTGTACCTACAAATATCCTCGAGATAATTTGTGAGAATAGGTATAGTTTCTTATCAAATCAACAAAGGTTCACCAAAAGATGAGCTAAGAGCAATGAACCAAGGTGACAATTCACACTTAACAAGCAAATTATCCCAATTCACAATCCCTAATTCTCAAAATCCCAATTTCTCAAAATCATCAAACCATCAACAATTTGCGCATAAATCATCAAGTTCAAGCTTAGAGAAACCATTCCCAAGGTATTTGTACAAGTGAAAAGCAATATCAAACCATATTCAAGCAATATTTTCTTAAGAACAAAACTATGGTTTTCGAAAATTTAGTTGAATAATACCTTGGGGGATTGGGATTAAATGATTGGGATGATGATAAATCCAAAAAGAGCAGTGAAAATCGAGACTATGGGGATTGGAATCACGAAATTTGGTTGAGAAAAGAGGGAGATGGGGAAAAATTTGCTCTTAAAATCGTGAAACTAGGTTGAGAAAGGAGGCTAATGTCGCGTGGAAGAAGAAAGAGAAGAAGACTTACCTGGGTCGGGTCAGATTTTACATGGGTGGGTACCGGGAATTTTAAAAAAAATGGTCAATACCGAGGTCACTCATCGGTATTGTACCTCGGTATTGACTGATTTTTTTAAAAATTCTTCGTTGAATACCGACGTCACTCCTCGGTATTGGTCCTCGGTATGGACATACCGAGGTCACTCCTCGGTGTAACATATCGGTGTTAAGGAGATTTTCCTCCTGTTTCCATACCAACATATTGTACCGATCTGTGACGTCGGTATTGTCCCCTCAGTGTTAGGCATCGGTACTACCATACCGAGGTCACTCCTCGGTACTGGTCATCGGTATGGACATACCGAGGTCACTCCTCGGTACCACACGTCGGTGCTAAGGAATTTTCCTCCTGTTTCCATAACGACGTGTTGTACCGATATGTGACGTCGGTATTGGTCCCTTGGCAAGTCCATACCGACGTCACTCGTCGGTATCTCTCCTCGGTATTCGGCCTTGACCTCGGAACCCCTATGCACACTTAACAAAAACATCAAAAAGATCTAGCAAAGATAGAAAAAGAGATAAACAAAAAGGAAATATATACAATGATAAGCTTGGGGTGTCTCCCAAGAGCACTTTGTTTAACGTCACTAAGTTCGACGTTTGTTACCATTCTCAAGCTAGAGAAAATCATCGAGAGTGATCGAGCCTCCCTTTTCGACGATTTGATTTGCTCGGTAGAGTTTGAGCCTTTGGCCATTTGAAATGAAATCTTGGCCCTCCTTGTTAACAAGTACACGGCTCCATATGGCCTTACTTCCTTAATCTCAAACGGACCCGACCACCTCGACTTAAGCTTCCCGGGAAAAAGCTTCAACCGGGAGTTAAACAATAGCACCAAGTCTCCAACCTTGAAGTCCTTATGCAAGATCTTCTTGTCATGGAAGGCTTTGGTCCGTTCATTGTAGATCCTCGAGCTCTCATAGGCCTTAAGCCTAGTCTCCTCTAACTCTTGAAGTTGAATTAACCTCCTCTCTTGTGCGGTTTTGATTTCGAAATTAAGATGCTTCACCGCCCACAAGGCCTTGTATTCCCACTCAACCGGTAGATGGCATGACTTCCCATAGAGCAAGTTGAATGGTGTAGTCCCTATAGGAATCTTAAAAGCGGTTCGGTATGCCCACAAAGCATCATCTAACTTGTTGGCCCAATCCTTTCTTGAACACCCAATCGTCCTTTCTAGTATGGCTTTGATTTGCCGGTTGGATACTTCTACTTGGACACTCGTTTGAGGATGGTAGGGTGTTGCTACCTTATGCATCACACCATGCTTCTTAAGTAGACTCTCAAATACTTTATTGATGAAATGACTACCCCTATCACTAATGACCACCCTTGGAACTCCGAACCTTGGGAAGATTACGGACTTGAACAGTTTTAGAACGACTTTAGCATCGTTGGTCGGGCCTGCAATGGCTACCACCCATTTAGAGACGTAATCAACCGCCACCAATATGTATTGGTTACCATACGATGACGGGAAAGGTCCCATAAAATCGATGCCCCATACGTCAAACATATCCACCACAAGGATTGAGTTTTGGGGCATTTCATCTCTCCTCCCAATATTTCCTTTCCTTTGGCATGCATCACATGTGGAGACAAAGAGGTGCGCATCCTTGAATAATGAAGGCCACCAAAAACCGGATTGCAAGACCCTTGTAGCGGTTTTGTAGGATGCATGATGCCCGCCATGGCTTGACCCGTGACAATGGAGTAGGACCCCTTGGACTTCTTCTTCACCACGCATTTCCTATACAAACCATCCGAGCACAACTTGTATAAGTAGGGCTCGTCCCAATAGTATCTCGTCACGTCGTGGAAGAACTTTTTCTTCTTATACCCATCCAAAGGCGGTTCCTTTCCGCACACTAAGTAGTTCACTTGATCCGCAAACCATGGTAGTTTCTCGTCTTGTAACCCATTAGCATTCTCTAGTCCTTGCACGTTTTCAACTCCTTTCTTTAAGAAACCAACAACCATGAGACTCTCCTCGGTGAGCTTATCATCAATTGGGACAAGGTCTTCAATCCTCATTCTAGACAAGTGATCCGCGACTCCATTCTCTATCCCTTTCTTGTCAACTATCTCCAAGTCAAACTCTTGTAGAAGCATGATCCAACGGAGTAGCCTTGGCTTTGTGTCTTTCTTTGCATGAATGTCTCTTAGGGCCGCGTGATTGGTGTAGACAATCACCTTTGATCCCACAACATAAGACCTAAATTTCTCCATTGCAAAGACCACGGCTAGCAACTCCTTTTCCGTTGTGGCATATCGGGCTTGAGTGTAATCTAAGGTCCTACTCGCATAATAGATGACATTGGTCTTCTTGTCCTTCCTTTGACCCAAGATCTCTCCAACATCGTAGTCACTAGCATCACACATGATCTCGGAAGGAAGATCCCAGTCCGGTGCTTGGACGATGGGAACACTAACCAACGCCTTCTTGATCTCTAGAAATGCCACCATACACTCTTCATCAAACACGAACTCAACCTCCTTGCAAAGTAACCTTGTGAGAGGTCTTGTGATTTTCGAGAAGACTTTGATGAACCTTTGGTAGAATCTCGCATGGCCCAAGAAAGACCGGATGTCCTTGACCGACTTAGACGGCTCCAAGCTAACCATCACCTCTATCTTGGCCTTGTCTACCTCAATCCCTTTCTCAGAGATCTTGTGCCCAAGCACGATGCCTTCACGTACCATGAAGTGGCACTTCTCCCAATTTAGCACCAAGTTTGCTTCTTCGCACCGTTGCAAGACCCTACAAAGATTAGACAAGCAAACACCAAAAGAAGACCAATACACGGAGAAGTCGTCCATAAAGACATGTCTTCAATAAGATCAGAGAAAATTGACATCATGCAACGTTGGAATGTCGCGGGTGCATTACACAACCCAAACGGCATCCTTCGATACGCGAAGGTGCCGTAAGGGCATGTGAAAATCGTTTTCTCTTGGTCTTTCGGGTGTATGGGTATTTGAAAGAAACTCGAATAGCCGTCTAGGAAACAATAAAATGGATGATTAGCTAGATGTTCAAGCATTTGATCTATGAAAGGTAACGGAAAGTGATCCTTACGAGTAGATGAATTTAACTTCCTATAGTCAATGCACATTATATGCCCGGTTATTGTCCTAGTCGGTATCATTTCATCCTTCTCATTTTTAACTACCGTTATCTCCCCTTTCTTAGGCACACAATGAACCGGTGAGACCCAAGTACTATCTGATATTAGGTAGATAATGCCCGCGTCTAAGAGCTTAAGAATCTCTCTCTTCACAACATCTTTCAAATTAGGATTCAACCTTCTTTGATGTTCAATAGAGGTCCTTGATTCATCCTCTAAATGGATTCTATGCGTGCCCAAACTAGGGAAAATACCCTTGATATCATCCAAAGAATAGCCAATTGCTTTCCTATATTTCCTAAGCTCTACAAGAAGGGAGGATATTTCTTTCTCATCTAGACCCTCATTCACAATAACCGGGTAAGACTCGTTGGGACCTAAGAACCACTACAGGAAATTGAAGTATTGATAGCACTAAAACATAGCATTTTTACAAACTCTGCAATAAATGTTATAGACGCTACTCTTTCATAGCTTTTGTAAATTTTCAATGCTATGAAATAGTGGTCGCGTATAAAAGTGTTAAATCTTTTTTATTTTTTGCTCATATCCTTCTTTTTACTTGCATGTGTCATTTGATTAGTGCTATGTTAGGTGAACCGGGATACTTAATTTTTGTGCCCGCTTATTTTTTTGTTTTTGCTCGATGAGCTCCCAAAAATTTTCTAAGTCCTAAACCTAATCTATTGTCTCAAAGATTTGCTCATTTCGACGGAAAAAAAAAACTTGATTCTCTCTACCGAGAATCGAAACTCAGGAACCTTAAATCCTCTTTCTTTCTTCCTTTGGCTTTTCCGACGAACCCAGATCTCCTCTTGTCCATTTCATTTGGGTATCTCCAGAATCGAAGACCCTTTCTCTCTAATCTCTCCTTGTAAAAAGATTTAAAAAAACCTCTTTTTGTTTTGTCGTCCTTTAATCCTTGCTTGTTTGTTTCGGATTTGCTTAACAATTTGTAGAATCTCGCTAACTTGTTTGGTCACAAAACCTATCTATTTTCCACTCGACTTTTGAAATTCTCATCTCTAGAACTCTATCATGTCCAATGGATTCATTCGATTATGTTATTTTGCTTTACTCTAATTTCTAATCTGTTTAAACAACTTAGTAGATTCAGATCGTCGTTCGTTCCTCTATCCATCTCTATCAATTTCGCTAAAAAATTAGGGTTTACTAAACATTTGGGGATTTTTTTTTCTGGAAAACAAACTTTTGGAGATTTTGTCTTCATCACTGTATAATATGGTTTGGATTACTGACTCTGAAGTTGATATAGGTTAACTTGATTTATTAGGTTCTTATTCATTGATTTTTCATCTCTTATTTTGTAGAATATCTTTGCTGCTTTGATTTCTATATGTGTTAGATACTTAAAACATCTAGGGGTTTAGATACTCAACTCCGATTTCATCTTTTTGTATGTGCATTGGTTTGATTATGTTCTGCATTTGAGTATTGCTTTAGGCTGCTTTAGGTTGCTTTAGGTTCTGATTATGATGTGTTCAAATACATATTTGTGTATGTGATGCTCTCTTCTTGTTAGGAGGTACTACAAAAGCACTGAACACCTGGGAGACTGAGATTTCATCACTACGGGCAGATCTCTGGAATGTGTTCAGTGCTTTTGTGTACCTCTAAATATTCGTAGCTTTTTGGTTACATCGCACTTGAGATGATTACAAGCTTTTTGTTTTGCGAAAGTCCTAATTCTGCCTTTATGATCTTTGTTTGCCTTTTGGACTAGTAACTAAAAGGAGGACATAATGCAAGCAAGGAAAGAGATCATTTGCGGACTACCAGCATATGGAATCATACCACAATTCCAGCAACAGCCACGACAAGAAGCAACTGCTGATAAAGGAACTGATGTGGAGGAGATCACAGAACTAGAGTACAGACGCTCCATGGGATACTTGATACGTATTGAGGAACCGGAAGAAGACATCGAACCTATGGTTCGGAGACTTGTCCAAAAACTTAGAAACGAAGAACGCAACTCCGCTCCAATGAAACGGCCAAAACAAGAACAAGGAGAGTCCTCACGAGGCAAGGCTCGTCGTCGAGACTAAGGCATGGTATTTTCATCTTTAAGCATACTCTATTGCTATTTGAATTGAAACAAGAGAGCTGTTCTAGCTTGGTTTGTTGACTGCAGTTTAGTCTTTCTTCTTATTCTTTTCCTTTTGATTTGTTTTTTGACGCAGGTGATTATTAGAGAGCTCGCAAAGGAGTGTCAAAGCTTTTCTCCTTGGTGTCATGATAGTGTAGCTTTAGATTTGTGTTGTTTTTGGTTTGTATGTGNACACCACTAATTGGACTTAGATCACCTCTTAATCATTAACCTTATCTCTTGCTCCGCCTTTATTATTTGGATTACATCTTGTTTAGTTGTTTTACTTGCTTAATTTAGATACTCAATCACAAAACTCCCTTTGATTAGCTTAACTTGCTTTAAGTACCTTGCATTCTTAGTGGTTAAGACTATTTCCCAATATTGGATTCGATAACCTCTTACTACATCGTTTAGAGGGTATTGATACCTCTTTGGATTGTAAAAATCCTTGTATCAAAGGGTAAGGCATAGGGTTTGGGGTTTGATTTAGGGTTTAGTTTTTTGTGGAATTTTATGTTTTAAGAGTGTTTTTAACTATATAAAAAAACACCGAGGCTTTTTTAATTTTTTTTGTCGAATTTTATGATATATGTGTATTTTTTAACATTTGTTTTTTGTCGTGACCAAAAACAAAAATTTAGCCACTTATATATTTTGTTTTTAGATTCAATATAAAAATATAAAACACATGAGATAACAAAACAAAAAAAATTAGTTGTCCGCGTAAGTTTTTGTTTTGGCTCTCAACTTAGACTGCGTAAGTTTTTGTTTTGGCTCTCCACTTAGACCAAAAACAAAACAAAACACTTAGCCATTTTTCTCGTGTTTCTTAACTTAGACCTAAAAAAAAGCCCTAGCCTCTCTCTAGTCACCGAAAGACTGTCACCGTCTCCGTGATAAACTTCAGAAATCAGGGCAGCAATCGTCGTGGCCGGCGTCCTGATTCCAATTTCTCAGGTATAATTTGAGGTTGAAGTTGAAATTCGAGTTTCTGGGTTTGGGTTTATCGATTAAGGGTTTTCACATGTCGGCTACTAACCCTTTTCGATTTCTTCTCTCTTTTTTTTGCATGAAGCTTTGGTTCAGGCATCACAGTCGAAGGTATTTGATTTTCTTAGGGTTTTTAGGTTCAAATTGGATTTTTGTATTTTACGGTTGAGTAATAATCGTTTTCTTTTATCATGTTCTTTATGTGATTTTACAGTTTCTTTGTCGCAGAAGACTTTTGTGAATTCGGTAAGATAGTGAACCCCTCTCTTTTTATTCAATTTGTTGTTCTGGCAAGGTTTAAGAGATTGAATATGTTAGTTATTTGAGTGTCTGATCAATGGATTTATGCTCACATATGTACGTATAATTGGTCGAGGAGCTGTGGTGTTTTTGGTGTAATATGGAGAAGTCATGGGTTTGGCTTCCAAGGTATGAACCTCTCTGCCATATTCTTTTATACTTTTAATTTCAAATGTGTTTCTGAGTTCAATTGAGAATAGCCTTGAGTATGCTGAAGGAGCAAGAAAATTTGTGAATTCATCAGCAAGTAGTTTGGGTTATCGTACCGAGATTTTCTGTCCATGCATCGATTGCCGTAATGTTTGCCATCAAACGGTCGATGCAGTATTCGATCATTTAGTGATTAGGGGAATGGATCATAAGTACTACAAGAAAACATAGTTTTTGTGACCCCCCAAAAGAGTCTCAAAATGGTCGCAAATTAGTCATTTGCGACTATTTTGGGACCAAAAAAAGTAGTCGCAAATATTTGGTCGCTAAATACAGTGATCGCAAAAACAGTCGCAAATTTGGGACTGATATATGACTCCCAATATTAGTCGAAAATTTGGGACTAATATATGACTTCCAATATTAGTCGTAATTTAGAGACTGATTTACGACTTCTAATAAAATAAATAAAAAAACAAAATTAAAATTAAAATTTCGATTCAATATCCGAAAATTAAAATTCCAATTCAATATCCAAAAATTAAAATTCCAATTCAATATCAGAAATATCAAAAACCAAAATATCAAAAAATATCAAAAAACAATTTAGATTCAATATCCGAAAATTATTATAAAAATACCATAACAATCCAACAATCTAAACCCAAAATATCCAAAAACAATCCAACTATTAGATAATGAAATCGAAGGAGCATTCGTGTTGAACCCTGTGATCTCCACGCGCCACCTGCAAGTCAAGCACCGCTTCGGATCTTGCGACCGCTAGCACAAAAGTAGCCGCCGGGAAACCCACCAGAAATGGCGTGCACAGACTGTTGGAGAGACCATTCCTCCCTCAATGAACTGTGAAAATTTTTGAAGCAAGCAACGGCATCATCAGGTTAACGCTCTGTGTTCCTATAAGTGTGTGTGTTCGTGTGCAAAAAAAATAAAAACAAAAACACGACCTGCGTGTAACACTCAATAGCCTTTCTAAAATCTTTTTGCATGAAAGCCACATCACCCTTCTTCTTCGAGTTCAAAGAATCTTGCATCTGGTCTGTCCACATTTGAAACGAGAGCTGCATGGCCAAAACATTGTAACACAACACCATGAAGAACCAAGCAGAACCGCATACATTAAGATCTATGCAAACCTTTCGGACAACATCAGTTATTACCGGACACTATTAACTGAGTAACAGAGCCAAAAGCACTTGATTTCTCCAACTTAAATCTGGAAAGATACCTCATTGGTGACACCCTCGTCGTCAACATAAAAAAAATCAGATGAAGCTTATGCTCTGTACTACACATCGAACTAATACAGAAACTTGATTACAGACAACAACAAAAAAAAACCAAAAGGAGCAAATTCAAAATCGAGAAAGAAAATTGCTTTTAACAAAACAGAGCTTAGAATCTGTTATTGTGAAGTTTGTTTTACATAACTCAGCTCGTTTGAAAGAAAATTGCTTTTAACAAAACAGAGCTTAGAATCTGTTATTGTGAACCTGGTAACGACTAACGACCTCCTCCTTTCTCCCCTTAGCTTTCTCCATTTCCCTCACTCCCTCTCACTATCAGCTAAGCCTACAAATTCGTAAAGACAATGATAAATCAACCACCACACATTTCATCTCCATAAGAAACATCCACATCAATTTCGCTCAGCATTTCGAATTGTAAAAAAGCACAAAAACAAATCGAGGATCAATCTCAGACGATGGAGGGAACATGAACAAGTACCTTTCGCGGTGTGAAGGAACGGAGATGAGACAGTGAAAAACAGAGAGAGGGAGAGGAGGAGGAGGAGGAGCACGGAGCGGCGAGGATGGGAGCGGTAGAAGACAATCGAATTCTGCATCTCTTACCGATTTCTCAACCTGAAATTCGAATTAGGGTTTGGGTTACTAGACTTGAGAGATTTTGGTTGAAATTAGAGAGGGAGTTGAGAGAGGGGACAGCCAAGAGAGAGTCACGGCGAGACAGGGCGAGGCGGCAAGAGAGAGGAGGCGGCGAGAGCGTGAGAGAGAGTCAATCGCCGGCGAAGGATGAGGAGGAGCGTTGTCTCGTGGTGCGGCGGCGATTCGTGTGGAGAATCGCCGGTGAAGGAGGAGAGGTTGAACGGAGTGAGATGGGAGAGAGATAAATTTTCTAGAGTATTTGTTTGGTGAGAACCAAGAAGAGAAAGAGAAACCGAAAACATTTAACTTACTAAATAATGAACGAGTCCGTAGCATACTGGTCGTAAATAATAAAAAGGAGGGATAAAATGCCGCGTAACATTTTATCAAAAAATTTATGTAATTTGAAACGGTCACAAAACCGTCTCAAAATGGTCGTAAAAGTACGATTGTTTTGTGACGATTCTTGATAAATCACAAACTTATACCCTAAATCCTAAACTTTCAATCCTTCTTATTTTAAATATAACTTTACAATCATTCTTATTCTAATTCTAACACTACAACTCTATATTTAAACAATAAACTAATATATGGTAATTAAATTTTGAAAAATTTCAATCTTTCAAAATCATTCTATATAAAACACATATACACTTACTACATTTTTGAGTAGCCCTGGGCATCAGTACTCGTTACCCGCCCGACCCGTCCCGTACTCGGCCCATAAAACCGGGTACCCGACTCGTCCAAGCCAAGTATCAAGGCGAGTTAACCAACTACTTGCAAGTAACGGGACAAGTCCAAGGCGAAATTTTTTTTTGACTACTTGTCCCGTTACCCGGCTTGTTCCCGTTACCCGGCTTGTTCCCCGTTACCCAGTTTGCTACTTGTACCCAAGACAAGACAAGTAATGGAAAAAGCAAGGCAAGTAATGGAAAACAAGACAAGTAATGGAAAAAACAAGACAAGTAATGGAAAAAACAAGGCAAGTAATGGAAAAAACAAAACAAGTAATGGAAAACAAGACAAGTAATGGAAAAAACAAGACAAGAGCGGGGACCCGTACTTGCAAGTACGGGTACGGGTCAAGGTACCCGCAAGTATCAAAAATCTGGGCGGGTACCTTGAATCAGCGGGTACCCGTTTTTGCGGGTCCAAGTACGGGTCAATATTTTCATTACCCGTACGGGGCGGGTCAAGTAGCAAGTCGGCCAAAATAAGCGGGTACCCGCCCCGTGCCCAGGCCTATTTTTGAGATTATACAAACATAAGTTTAAAATTATTGGAATTTAAAAGTTTTTTTCTCTGTTATCATGATTCAATGTATATAGTAGTTCAAATCTATGTAAAAACGTACAAATTAACATATTTACAATTCAATATTGATGATTTTTAAAAAAAAATCGAGTGGAGTTGCTAAACGGTCCCAAATTTGGGACCATTTTGTTACTACTATTAAAAAAAATCAAATCGAGTCGAGTTGCTAAACGGTAGCAAATTTGAGACCCTTTTGTGACTACTTATACATGTTATGAGTAGAAACAAACATAAGTTTAGAATATTGAAAATTACAAGTTTTTTCCTCTAATATCATGATTCAATCTATATAATAGTTCAAATCTATATAAAACGTCTAAATTAACCTATTACAATTATATATTGATGAATTTCTTTAAAAAATCGACTGGAGTGGCAAAACCGAAGCAAATCAGTCACAAATTTGGGACTACTTTTGCGACTACAAAGTAAGACTACAAATCAGTCACAAATATGCGACTCCCTTTGTGACTACTATATTTCGTCATTAATTTCTTTAAAAAAATCGACTGGAGTGACAAAACCGAAGCAATCGGTCACAAATTTGGGACTACTTTTGTGACTACAAAGTTATACTACAAATCAGTCACAAATTTGCGACTCTTTTGTGACTCCTCTGTTTCGTCGTTAATTTGCGACTGTTTTGCCACTGCATTGTGAGTAGTCGCAAAGTAGTCGCAAATTAGTCACACTTTCGTCCCACATTTTTGCGACCAAAAAAAGAGTCACAAAAATTGGTCACAAAAACTGTGTTTTTTTGTAGATGTATAGGGGACATAATGGAAGATAAGAAGGATGATGATCAGACTTCTGGTTTGGAGGCTTATGAGATGTTTATGGCATCTTATTTTGATGGTGAAGGGAGTCCACAGTCACCGAAGCCCAGTGGATCTCAGTTTGTTGATGGTTTAACTACTGAAGAATCTGAGTTTATAGTAAGAAGTTGAATGATGCTGAATCACCATTGTACTCGACTTGTCCCAATTACACCAAGGTCTCTGCAATCATGGGCCTCTACCGTATTAAAGTGAAGAGCGGAATGTCAGAGAACTACTTTGATCAGCTATTGACGATGGTCCATGATATGCTACATGCAGATAATGTGCTTCCAAAGTCAACAGATGAGATTAAGAGGTTCTTGAAGGTATTTGGTTTTGGTTATGTTGTCATTCACGCATGCAAGAATGATTGTGTTCTGTATAGGAAGCAGTATGATAAGATGGAAAGCTGCCCAAGATGTAGTGCTTCAAGATGGGAAATGAATAAGCACAGTGGTGATGTGAAGAAGGGAATTCCTGCGAAGGTCCTTAGGTATTTTCCGATCAAGGAAAAATTCAGTAGGATTTAGATCAAAAAGAATTGCTGAGGATTTGCGTTGGCATTTAAGCAATGCAACAGAAGATGGTACAATGAGACTTCCAGTGGACTCTATAACTTGGGCTCAGGTGAAAGAGAAGTGGCCAGAGTTTGCTGATGAACCTAGAAACCTTCGGCTATGTATTTCTACTGATGGTATGAACCCTTTCTCTATTCAGAACACCAAATACAGTACCTGGCCAGTGTTGTTAGTGAATTATAACATGTCTCCAACAACGTGTATGAAAGCTGAGAATATCATGCTGACTATGTTAATCCCTGGGCCAACTGCACTGAGCAACAACATTGATGTTTATCTACAACCATTAATAGATGACTTGAAGGACTTGTGGAATGAAGGTATTGAGGTGTATGACTCGTTTTTAAAAGAGAAATTCACACTTAAAGCTCTGTTGTTGTGGAGTATCAGTGACTATCCAGCTTTAGGGACTTTGTCTGGATGTAAAGTGAAAGGAAAACAAGCTTGTAATGTATGTGGGAAGGATACACCACATATGTGGCTGAAGTTTAGTAGAAAGTATGTCTATTTGGGCAATAGGAAATGACTCAGACCTGGACATCCTTATAGACGCAGAAAGGGATGGTTTGATAACACTGTTGAGGACGGGACTATAAGGAGAATTCAAACCGGAACAGAAATATTTGAGGCGATTAAGAATTTTAGGAATGACTTTGGAAGACATTTAGGTAAGGATAGTAAAAGAAAACGAGATGAGTTATGTGAAGATGATGTGGTTTCAGAGGAAGAATATGAAGAGGACACTGATCAATGGCGGTGGAAGAAACGATCAATATTTTTTTACTTACCATATTGGAAGGTTAGTTGTTTTTAGTACTGACTTAATACTTTTATTTTTAAAATCTATTTTGATTACTAATCCGTTTGATTTATTGTCTTAGGATTTGCCGGTTCGTCACAACATCGATGTGATGCATGTGGAGAAGAACCTGTCAGATGCTATATTGTCTACTCTGATGAATAGTGCTAAATCAAAAGATGGAGTCAAGGCAAGAAAAGACTTAGAAGATATGGGTATTAGAAGAAACTTGCACACACAAATACGGGGAAAGAGAACTTACTTGCCGCCAGCAGCTTTTTGGTTTTCGAAGGAAGAAAAGATTCGATTCTGCAAGAGGTTATCTAAGTTCAGAGGCCCTGATGGATACTGTGCTAATATAGCTAATTGTATTTCTCTTGATCCTCCTGTTATTAATGGTATGAAGTCGCATGATCATCACGTCCTTATGCAAAATCTATTGCCTGTGGCTTTGAGAGGATTGCTGCCAAAATGACCCAGGGTTGCTATGACTCGATTATGCAAGTACTTCAACAGGTTGTGCCAGCGTGTTATTGATCCAGAGAAGCTGATTTCCCTGGAGTCTGAGTTTGCCGAGACCATGTGCCAAATGGAGCGGTTCTTTCCTCCTTCACTTTTCGATATCATGTTCCACCTTCCTATACATCTAGGAAGGGAGGCAAGCCTGGGTGGACCAATACACTTTCGCTGGATGTATCCGTTTGAGAGGTACTCTTTTTTTTATATCTCTTTATCTATTAGATTGTTATGAATGATATTTTAGTTTATGTTTAACTGTTTGTATTAATGACAAACTGTTATGGGATTGAGCTGTAGGTACATGAAAACTCTGAAGGCATATGTTAAAAAATTTGCAAGGCCAGAAGCGTGTATGGCAGAGGGATACTTGGCTGAAGAATGCCTTTCCTTCTGTTTAGAGTTCCTCAAGAATACTCTACCAATTCAAGAACCCCTAAACCGTAATGAAGATGTTGCTTCTGATGAACACATCCTTGAAGGCCATCCACTTCAGAAGCCAAAAGAAGTTACACTTTCAGATAAGGAGAGAGACATAGCTCATCGGTATATTTTAATGAACACGACAGTTATGGATCCTTATATTGAGTAAGTTCAACTCTATTTGAGAATTATATCTTGTTATTTTGTCATTGATTATTGATAATCTATGAATAATAACTTATTCTTGTGAAACAGAATGCATTTAGAAGAATTGCAAGATACTGATGTCCGATGTGCAAGAAACGAAACTCTTTGTTGGAAACTTCATACCAAAAGGTTTCCAGAGTGGATAAAGGCAAAGGTTTGGACAAAGTTACAGATATATATCATTTCAGTTTAAATTTTATCTTAATCTTTACAAATTAACTAATACTGTAACTTTCTGATTAGATACCAACTAATTCAGAGTGTCATTCCACCAAGCTGAGATGGTTGGCATTTGGTCTGAGACATATTGCTCAAAGCTATAAGGGGTACGTCATTAATGGCCATCGATTTCATAGAGATGACGTAAAGCGAAAGACTCAAAACAGTGGAGTGACATATGAAGCTTTCAGTATGTATAGATCTAGTGCCCGAGATAGTAGACAAATGGTTGACATGGTTGTGTACTACGGAGTGATAAAAAAGATCATTATGTTGGACTATCACATGTTCCATGTTACACTATTCAAATGCATTTTGGCAAACAGAGAGAATGGTATGAAGGAAGAAGACGGCTTTACGCTGGTGAACCTCCATATGAACCAATCATCTTTTCTACAAGATCCATACATTCTGCCATCGCAAGCAAAACAAGTTTTTTACTCTAGAGAAGATGACTCCTCATCGTGGTATGTAGTTATGCGGGCGCCACCGAGGGGATATCACGAATTGGAGACAGAAGAGGAGTTTGTTAGTGGAACAATATCAGTCCAGCAAAATGAAGATTTGGGAAACTCTGATGATGAGAGTTTTTGTGTTAGGGATGATTGTGAAGGGGTCTTAATATAATATTAGCCATCAGTTCCTTTTTTGGAGATTTGTTTTGCCATGCATAAGCTTTTATACTAATTATGATTTTTTTCTATGCCATGTTTAAGGGTCAAACATGCCAAAGACGAGACCAACGAATGTTGTTGTCCGACATAGCAAGCGTAATCTAGGTGAGGATGTTAGCCTTGCCGAACTGCCGGTGAGAACAATTCGACAGCAGAAGACTAGGCAGAAGGATAGTGGTAAACATGATGATATTGGGATGTCAGTAATGGATAAAGATCAGATGGTAGACAAGCAAGTTGATGAGGTAGAAGACCAAATTCATGAGGAGGAAGGTGAAGACCTTGAAGTGGATTCAGAAAACGAAGAAATTGAAGAACATTCTAAGGAAAATGAACATGTTGAGAAAGAAATGGCTCCAGAAGAAGAAGAGGTTGAAAACCCAACAGAGAATGATGTTGAGACTGAGCAGCAAGCTAGTAGAGGAGCTACATCCCAATTGAGTGGAGAGCAAGAACAAACCCAGCAGTGTGAGAATAAGAAAAGGAGAATACGAGGGCCGACTAAGATGCGTAAATTGGCAAAAGAGGCTATGGATAAGGTAACTGTAGAATTTTCAGTGTTGGGCGAACATTCGGGACCAGGTTCAGTGACACTTTCCTCATTTCTTGGTCCTCTTGTGAGGGAGCATATACCGGTACTAGTTGATGATTAGAGGGCAGTTGACTGTGCAACTAAGGAGACAATGTGGGAGGAAATTAAGGTACTCAGTTTTAATTTACAAAACTCAGGAGTGTTTATGTCTAACTTTGTAATTTTTTTGTAGGCAAGGTTTGATTTGGAAGATGGTTGGCAAAGAGAATGTGTTTTCAAGCAGATGGGTTCTATCTGGAGGGCTTCTAAATCTAGACTTGTTTCTAAACTTCGAGAAACTAAGAGTGCCACTCAGAGGCTTAAGTTAAAACCAAGCAACATTCAATCTCTTGCATCTTGGAACAATTGGGTGAAGACTAGGACTTCCACAGCTTTTAAGGTAATGTAGTTGTTACTATTTTTTTTTCATGTACTTGGTGATTTGGATAATAGCATTGGGTAATTGCCGGATTGCAGGTACAAAGTGAGAAATACAAGGAGCTGAGGAAGTCTCAGATTCCTCACACCACCAGCAGGAAAGGAATGTTTCGTCTATCCATGGAAATGGTATGTGTGTTTCTCGTGTATTGTATTTTTAAATTGTATAACAATTATATACTTTTGTTGAGTACTATGTTTTACTCGTAGAAAAAGAAGAGTTCTGACCCAAAGAAGATGACTAGAAGTAAGGTCTGGTTAGCAGGACACACTCACTCTGATGGGAGACCTGTGAAAAAAGAATTTGCAGATACGATTGTAAGAATTCATAAATTTCTTATTATTAATGTTTTATTTTAGACTCTTAGATAATCTGGTTCAAACAAATTGTTTACAAATTTTTGTATCAGGAAAGGATACAATCAATCGATAGTCAAATGGACTCCACATCCACTGAAAATGTAAGAGAAGATGCTGTCAGTCAAGTTTTAGGGAGATAGAGATATGGAAGAGTTAGAGAAATGGGCGGAGGGATTACTATGAACAAGATGGATTTTCTTAATTCTAGAGACTCGCATGTTCAGAAGCTTGGAGCTTCACAAGCAGAAATGCTGACCAAGATTGAAGAATTGCATAATCAAGTTCGTTGCTTAGCTGGAAATAAAGTAAGTTTCACACTTGTTTTTGATGATGGCCAATGAAATAAGTTTTTAACCAATTGTTTTTCTTCTTGTTAGTCATCCTGTCAAGATGTGGATGCTCAATATGAAGTTTCAAACATAAGCAAAGGAGGAACCAAGTGTAAGATATTGGATTGGTATACATCAGAAGATTTTGTTGTCGGGGAAGGAGAAGTATGCTCGGCTGAACCAAGCTATAAGATTGGTCATATTCCACTCGGTCCTAATGCGGCGGCAGTTATTGTGAAGTCTGCTTCAGACCCAGATGCATATGTATGGAGGCCTACAACAACAATTTGCCAATTGGCCAAGCTGTAGGTGTCAAAATTCCATGGCCAAGCTGTAGGGTGGTTTTGGCTTCTGACTACAGCTCCCCAAGTGGACATAAGCATGCTGGATCCACGGTAAACATTTTTAACTTGTTTTTTTATTCTTAACTTGTAGAACTTTCAAGCTCAAACATGGGATGACTAATATGCATGAATCCTTAGGCCTCTGATGAATCTACGAAATACAACATCTATGATTGGAATGGTGGTGGAATTGTTGGTGAGGGTATATTATGTTCAGTTGACCCACATGAAAATGTCAACCAAATTCCCTTGGGTCCTAATGCTGCAATTATGAAGATTGATAAGGTGATTGATCATGATGCTTTTTTGTGGAGGCCAAGTGCTGAAATTGCAGTGATGGGTGATGCTGTAAATGCGACAATCGCATGGCCATTTGATAAGGTTGATATCGTCATCACCCGCACCAACCACGTTTTGAGCCCTTGGGGGATGGTTAGGGCCTCTCATTGGCCGGCCGGGTGGATGTGGGGCATTGTGGGCGTGGCCTCCTTGTGCGTGGTGGTTTCCATTACCACCTAGTGTTGGGTGGTTTCCATTACCACCTTGTGCGGGGTGGTTTCCATTACCACTTTGTTGATGATGTGGGAGGTTGTCCACATTATCATGAATGTCCCCAAGTGGAACATGTTCATAGTGATCCATGTCGTTCTCAACTTCTTGTTGTCTCAAACGTGCTTCCATTGTTCTAAACCCTCGGTATGAGCGATGTATGTCGTCTCTTAGTTCAACTAGATTGTCGTTGCCTCGAGATCGCGTATGCATGCACCTGTAGGTTTAGAGAGAGCAATGGAAAGCGAAAGACATTAGTATTTTTGGTAGAAAATAAAACTTAAGCTCACTAAGAACCTAAATCCCAATGTTAAAACAAATCTCAATATGGCAACGACGCCAAATTGATACATGACTTTTTAGCCTCTAAGGAGGTATCAATATCCCCAATACGATGTAGTAAGGAGGTTATCAATCCATAATTGGGATCATTATAAGCACTAAGAATGCAAGGTACTTAAAGCAAGTTAAGCTAAACAAGTGTGGTTGTTGTTAAGTATCAAATTCGAATTAAGCAAGCAAAAACACTAAACAAGATAGTAAATCAATAAACAAAAGCGGAGCAAGAGATAAAGTTATTGATGTAAGGTGATCCAAATCCAATTAGTGGTGTTCATTCACTCAAAAAAGCTAATTCCTAAGCAAAAGATCTTTAATCTTGACTAATTCTCTTTCAAGCAACTAATCACTATGCTAATCACCTAAATCATTAACAAACTTTCATTTGTGAATCATTAATTAGCAAGCATTAAGAATACAAACATGATCAACCAAAAATACACCCTAGACAACTATTATCATAGGCTAAGAGCATAAATCTCTTGTCTAGTTCATCAAGGCATTTCATCAAACATTTGGTGTTCATGAAATGCCCTATGATCTAGATCCACTCTTTCAAGCTGAATCTAGTACTAGGGACACTAGACAAGAAGGAATATAAGATTATCTAACCCTAAACACCACTAATCAAACCTTAGACCACCCTAATCTACCCTATCTCAAGATCCTAAAGACTACTCACTAATCATCATGAGTTCAACAAATCCAATAAAAGAAGAGTCAAGACTCATGATCAAGATGATTGGATGATTAGAAAGTAGAAGATAGATGGATTCAATCAAGAAAACAATACTCAAATTGCATTAAACAAAAGGACCAATCTCTTACAAATCACTCTTACTTAGAGAGGGTTTTTGCTTAAGAAAAGACTTAGCCCATCAAAATTAGGTTTTGGGCATAAATAGTGAATAGTAACGAACCGGGACAAACCGGGTACCGACCCGGTTTAGATGGATAAAAAGTTATGGTCGGCCAATACCGAGGTCACTCGTCGGTACAATACCTCGGTATTGAACATGGGTTTGTGCACCGACGAGGGGTACCGAGCAGTGACATCGGTATTGAGGGGAGATGCTTGATGTTTCTTCGATGGATACCGAGGTCACTCCTCGGTATCGTTGCTCGATATTAAGGGATTTTTCCCCCGGGTTTCCTCCGAGAGCAGCACCGGTCAGTTGCACCGAGCAGTGACCTCGGTACAATCCTCTGAAGCTTCGATACCGACGTCACTCATCGGTGTTGCACGTAGGTACTGGGGCTGCCTTCCTCCGTCTTCTATACCGATCAGTTGCACCGAGCAGTGACCTTGGTGCAATCCTTCTGCCTTCAATACCGATGAGAGATACCAACCAGTGACGTCGGTACAGTCTTTGTCTTCTCTCCTCGGGTCTCGAATCTCCTCTGAAGCACCTGAAATAAGATCCAAAACATGCAAGGACTCTCTAGGACTAAATGTGGACACATTAGACTCCTAAAATGATTAAAATGCTAAAGAGATAACATGAACTATATGCAAATGACTCGAAACCTAAGTGAAACGGATGCTAGAATGATGCAAAATATGATGATATCATTGATCTTTGATTTTAGTTGGGTTTAATTGTCTGCTCCAATTACTATTTGTTAGTGGTTCAATATATCTTCCTCCTCGAGACAATGATGCATTATCACTTTACTTAATTGAAAGTTTGTTTACAACCCCTGTCTTGGTACTTAGGACTTAAATGCTTATATTTTTCAAAGATAAATTTTTTTTTCTCATCCATTGTATACTTGTTTGAATTTTGTTTTCTTCATTGATCGATAGAACAAGTTGGCATGACGTCTGTAGTTTTGCATTTGCAAGAGGCGCCTGTGGTCGCTTATAAATGTAGTATTTTAACTCATCTTTATGATAAATTTACTACTCGCACAATGAATCCAAATTTACTCAGACAATGCATGGGAAGACATTAAGATTGAATATAGATCAACCTCCATTTTCTTAGTACTTCAATTCCAGAGAGAAAATTTCTATTTTTTAGATTCTAAAAGGCATGCAAAATGTTCCCTATCATCCCATGCATGTGGTGCATATACAAACATGTTCAAGAACAAACATTTATAAACTCACAAAAAAAAACATTTCTAATATCTCCCTTTCTCTAATTATATTCATATACAAGTATGTTCATTTATCTCTCAACATTTTGGATTCGTTAACGCAATTTGCAGACGCCGGTAATATCACCGGAGATGACGCCACCTACCTGTCAGAGAAAAGAGAGAATAAGTCAGTCGTTAACAATAAGTCTACCATTACTACCAGTCGTTAAAAATAAGTCTCTCTATATTTTGGATTCGTTAACGCAATTTGCAGACGCCGGTCATCCCAAACGTCGCCGTCGCCTCATATCGCCTTTGTCAAGAGGTTTTTTTTTTTTCATTAGCTTTTTTTTTCAAAACAAACCTACCGCACATACAAAGAGAAAAATAAATAAAAAGTAATTAATAATGGCACAATCGTAATACAATACAACATATGGATAAAATAGACATTGACCAACTTTGTAAGGTTAGTCTAGTATGACCTCCCTCCCTAGAAGTTAATCTAGTAATATTCCTTATGTATGAGGTTACTTTGATGAATTTTCTCTTAATTAATTGAGTAAATAAAAAAAATTTTTTTTTGAATTTTTGTTTTTACAAGTAGTCCCAAAATCAGTCTCTAAATTAGGACTGATATTAGAGTCATATATTAGTCGCAACATAGCGACGATTTTGCGACCACTTTATTTAGCGACCAAATATTTGTGACTAATATTTTTAGTCTCAAAATACTATTTTTATTGTGGAACTATTTTGGGAATCGAAAAAACTGTATTTTTTTGTAGTGTTCTTTGTTGTCTGTTTAACAAATTTGCCGCGGGTTAGCTATGACATAAGTTATCATAATCCTAATCGTTTATTTCTCTATGTTTTGAAGGTGAAGGCATCCAATAAAACTTAGCAGAATCGGTCAAATCGCTGAACTGCTTTTCTGATTCCTGAGGCTCGAGTAGTGCTATTGGAATAGTTTTCGGGAAAACTTACATAATGGGAATTTCGGTAAAATCGTTGTCGAGACTCCCAAATACACGGTGACGAAATCCGGCGAAAGTGTTTCAGATTTCTTTTCTAACAAAAATATAAAAGTGAATTTTAGAGATCAAATAGAGGAAGAAGAAAAGGAAGAGAAAGAAGAAAGGAGAGAGAAGAGAGCGTGATGAGTGTACGATCGATCAAGAGCTAAACCGACGCAAACCGAACTCTGAAGTCTTTTTCTATTTCATTTTCGAATTGTTTAATAATAGGAACGTTATCACGTTTCGAGAAATTAGAAACGTGTCCTTAGTTGCTTTCACCATTATTGATGTGCTTCCAGTTATGTAGGAACTTACGGTTCCAAATCTCTTATTATAAAAACAGAAAACTAAAGCAATAAAAGACAGACTGAATTTGCCTAAGAAAAGTGTGTTGTTTTGTTCTTATTGTGTTCTTGTGATCACAATCTCTTAGCTTCTGAAGAGAGTGTCTCTAAGATGAAGAGGAAGAGAGAGAGGAAAAAAAAAAACAAGAAAGATGTTATGTTTTAAATAATTGTGGTAGGGGTTATTTGGATTATTCTCATCAAACAGTATTCGATGAATAGTATAATTTTTTTTAAACTACTTTTGATATTAATAATTGCTAGATATTGTTATTTTCCTTTCTTTTATTGCTACATTTTTTTTTGTTCTTAACTTATTTTAAATTTCTTACGATTAGCTCAATAACCAATTTTCATATTATAATTAAGAATATAGCCATCAATTCAAGAAAATGAGGTAACTAATAAAATATGCTCATGTCGGACGATTTTGCCTTTAGTCAGCAAAAAAATAGAAATATTATACTATTTATTATAATTCTGTTTGATAATACATATATGTACCCCAAAGTTTTTTTTTTTTTTCTTTTGCATAACTCNGGCTTGATAAAATTGTGTTAGTGTGAAAAGAAATGAGTTAAGCTCATTCTAATGAAATGTTTTCATTGACCGAGAAATGTTTTCTCGTGTATATATTTTGGAATGGTTGTGTCATTAATGTAAATGATGAACAACATGAGAGAAGAAAAGACCACACGTGCGTTGATCGCACATTGGGCCTTGTTGGGCTCGTGGACTTTTTTGAGGTATCGATCGATACCCCTTGGTATCGATCGATACTCAACAGGCCAACTTAAAAATCGCCTTAGAATATTCAAAATGCCTCTCTCCTATATATACAGTTCGATTTTCACCTTAAAAATCATCCTCTGATACACTAAAAACACATCCTAAAAGTTCTAGCAAGAGTTCTCTCAATTTCCTACTGTTTAGAGTAAGTTTCTATTCGAGAGTATCGTAGAATAATGTTCGACAGATCTGATATCAAGTGTAGATGATACAGTTAAACTTTGGTTGTATCCTGGGACTCATGGATCTATAAAAACCCGTCGCACTACGGGAGATTTTTAGAGTTAAGGAAAGAGATTTATCTCGCCTCCTTAGATCTATTTTTTTGCTTTATCGTTTTATGAATCGTCTGTTCCTTAATGTTTATTTATATAATCGTGATTAAATCTTATCCTGTCTATTGTGCTAAATTTTGGTCCTACAATCTTAACTCTAAGAAGATCCGATTTTGTTTTATTACTTCAATCTGATCTTTAATCACGAGTAAATAAACGTTTTCAAACGGTTTTTTAAAAACGATTCTTCTACTGCTGATGATACTCAAACGTTATCAAAAAGCTTGTGAGCAACTTGAAACGTGTAGTAGAGGCAATCTCTCTCTCTATTTTTAAGAAGAAGTTCATCTGCTAGTGATACTCAAACGTTATCAAAAAACTATTTAGCAACTTGAAACGTGTAGTAGAAGCAGTACTGCTTTAAACATCTTCTAAAACCGTCTTTAATTGCGATCAATGAACGGTGTAATCAACGAACGCTCCTTGTGGTTCTTGATAGGTTCGATTGCGATCGAAGCCTTGTGAGTATCGATCGACACCCTATGGTATCGATCGATACTAGACAAAAGTTGTATCGGTCGACACTGAGGTGCATCGATCGATACTATGCAAACAGTTGTATCGGATGACACTAAGGTGCATCTATCGATACTTTGCATCGAGTTGTATCGATCGACACCGAGGTGTATCGATCGATACTATGCAAAAAGTTGTATCGATCGACACTGAGGTGTATCGATCGATACTATGCAAAAGTTTGTATAGATCGACACTGAGGTGCATCGATCGATACTATGCATCGACCAAGTTGGGTCTACATCGATCGATCCTGTGAAAGATTCACTTGCATCGATCAACACCTAGGGTGTATTGATCGACACTGGGTGTGCATTGATTAACACCAGTGATGCATCGATTGACACAGTATGTGCATCGAGCATCGATCGACAATAGTGATGCATCGATCGATACCAAGGAGTATCGATCGACACCAGTCATGTATTGATCGACACCAGTCATGTATCGATCGACACCGAGTGGGCACTGAGTGATAGAGCATCGATCGACACTGGTAGGTCATCGATCGACACCGTGTGTGCATCGATCGACACCTACAGTCGCATCGATTGAGACTATGCTAAAGCATCGATCGACACGTGTTGTGTATCGATCGATACTGTGTGCATCGATCGATACCAAGGAGTATCGATCGACACCAATGCTGTTTGGTTCGATATCAGGATTAGAATTACGATTCTTAACTATATATCGATACAAATGTAAAGCTTGCGTACAAGCGAATGGAACGTTTTAAAATGCTTCCCGGGTTAGGGTTTGCGAACACCTAACATCAAACTCGTTTAGAACGGTTTGAAGAAAGGCTAATCAAACGTATTTCGAGAAACCGTTTGACGAACACTCTGAGGAGGTTCGAACTTGAACGCACGTTTGCGGTTCAAAACTTTAGAACGCGCACATGCGGTTCTAGTTGTTTCGATAAGCGGATCTTAAATTAAAATTTAATTCCGTATCGATAAATATCATCAATAAAAGGGTGATGGTTTATTAGTCACAGATAATAATCGTCTCATTATTATATGAGTTCGCAGACGTTTATAAACGGTTCGACAAGTGACAACTTTGTGGTATTAATCCCGCGTCGTTTAGCGTTTACGAACGTGTCATAGCGTTTCTCGTAGAACCGGCTAAAACAGTTATCAAACGCGATCCACGAAACAAATCAGCGAACGCGATCCACGAAACAAATCAGCGAACGCTCTCCGGAGGTTCAGATTAGAACGCATGATAGCGATTCTAAAACGATTTCATAATCCGTTATAATCGGTTTTAAAACTGCGGTTTCAAAATCAAAAAGAAAGAGTTTCAGATTCTCTTCGAATACTCTTAATGTTTAATTATTTAATAATTAAATTGATGCAACGTTGAGATCGTTAAACAGTCTTTAGTTTAAAGACGTGTTAAGTTGCAGTATGTTGCAAATAGCTCAATACTATGTTTCTAAAAATTTGCTATTTTGGAATAATTAATTGATGTTCAATTAAGTATTAGAGGCTGATTTAATCGAATAATTAAATCATTGGGCTAAATTAGCAGGCCTCTTGCGATTCTTGATATGTTTTCAAGAAAAACTCATACAATTCGATATTGTATTAAGTTTATTAAATTGCGACTTTTCTGAATTAATTCTAGAAATCGAATTTAATTTTACCCTTTAACTTGAGAGTTGGGTATTGGTTAGTATATTAATTTGGTTTGATTCTCTTGAACAAAATCAAATTTCAATATGACTAACAACACCGATGTGATCATTGTTAGATCCGGTGGTGTAAAAGACAATGGAATGGCTGAAGCCAATTTAGTCGAGATAGACATTTGTAAAGTCATCCTCGGAGTCAATATGGTTGAGAATAACCCAAATGAGTGGTGGTATTATACCAATGTAATAGCTCATATATGCGTTGATATGGGAATGTTTCCCTCCTACCATAAATAATGACAAGAATTTTGGTGCTGAAGTTGACTTCTCAAAGAAGCTCACTCTCACTAATGTAAAGCATGTGCTAGAGATGCATAAAAATCTTATTTAGGGCACAATGCTAATTAGGCACAAATTCATCGTCAATGTCAAGGCTGATTAGCGTGTATTGACAAAGAATGGTGTCTATATTAAGGACGGACTGGTCCAAATTAACGTTGAGACAGTCGGACTTAAAATTAATGTAACCAATGTTGTTGACATTAATGAGAAAGAATCATTTGCTTATGGTACAAAATCTCTTAGTATTTGATCTGAATGTTTCAGTCACATTATATTTGAATCTATGCGTAGATTGAATGAGATCCCGAAATACAAAATAAGCAAAGATGAGTGTGAGGTTTGCGTTCAAACCAAACTCACTAAAACACCACAATCGAGCGAACCTCTTGGTTTGACTCATACAAAAGGTGGTGAGAAATATTTCGTGACTTTTTTTTAGGATTGACGAAATATAGTTATGTCTATTTGCTAAGAAGCAAATACGAGACCTTGGAAAACTCAAGGAGTTTAAACTCGAGATTGAAAACTAACTCGAAAGAACTATCAACATAGTTTGAAGTGATAGAGGACATGAACATGGTAGTATCCATCAAACGATTGATCCCTACTCACCTGAATCCAATGGAGTTGCTGAAAGAAAGAACATAACTCTCAAGGAAATGATGAATGCAATGTTGCAGAAATCTGGGTTAGTCCAGAAATGTGGGGGGAAGCATTGCTTACCACAAGTTTTATCCTGAACTAAATACCACACAAAGTCACTGGAAATGTTTCATGTGAACTTTGGAAAAGTAATGTGTTTTTATACAAATACATGAAAGTGTGGGGGTGCCTAGCAACCACCTAAGAAGGTGACAATCGGACCAAAAACGGTGGATTGTATCTTCATTGCATATGCACATAATGTAGTGCTGATTACGTTCTGGTGTATAAATTAGATATACCAGACATCCAAGTATTCACGGTAACCTAGGAATGTGTCTTCCTTTGAACATGAGTTTCCGTATAAAGGATAAGCTCTAGTACCTCACGAATTGAGGCAAGCAATTGAGTTCTTGGGCTCTTACGCTTTTATGCGTATCGATCGATACCCCTCGGTATCGATCGATGCTTGACGGGCATTGGACCTTAGATCGAGCAATGCCGGTACTTCTGTAAAGAAGCAGAAGAGGCTAAAGTTGAAATTAGTCGTATGCTGATTGGAATCACAGCAATATGAGATCTTGTAATCCATCAAATGGATGTAAAATCTGCCTTTCTAAACGACCATTTAGAAGAGGAGATTTACACGAAACAACCCGAGGGTTATGTCACTCCTGAACAAGGAAAGAAAATAAGTAGACTTGCAAAGTCCTTATACGAGCTTAAGTTAGCTCCTATGCAATAGCTTGGAAAGTTTGACAACAAAGTGATGTCAAATAGCTTCAAAATCACTTAAGGTGATATACATCAAAAGTACTCCACATGGATACGTTTTGGTATGTTTATAAGATGACACGTTCATCATGGAAGCAAGAAGGACATAATCCAACACACTAAGAATGTGTTTAGTGGGAAGTTTGATAGACATAAGATTAGTGGATAATCTTGTCTCAAGACTCTAGAATGGTTTGAGAACTACTCAAACAAGTTTGCAAAAAACTCCAATTGTGGTAAAGATGTATCACAAGTGGTGTATGCAAGAATTATCGGAAGTCTAACGTACTTAATGAATCGTACTATATCCGATCTAGCGTATTCAAGTCGCTACATGAGTAATCCAGGTCATACTCTGTGGAAAACCATAACTAGAATGTTGAATTATCCATCGTTATATGTGGTCTCGTTTTACATCAAAGTCTGGGGGTTCAAGACATTATGTTCACCTTTTGGCCTAGTAAACCTGACAGATATTATACGTGGATAATAGTTTTTCTTGGTGGTGCAGCAGTATCCTGGAAATCTTCCAAACAAGCACTCTTGGCCTAATTAACCAAGGAGTCAAAGTTTATAGCTTTAGATAAAGCTGCAAAGGAAGTAGAATGGCTTTGAAACTTTGTGGAAGATATCCCGATGTGGGAAAACCAGTGCCAGCATTATGTGTACACTGTGAGAGTTAGTGAGCTATCTCTCAGGCACTGAGTAAGTTATAAAATGGCAAATCTCGAGAATGATATAAGACCATTTAGACAACTAATCTCAAAACGGCTGATAACTTAGCGGATCTGTTTCTCAAAAAGTTAGCCTCGAGATCATGTTTGTTAAATCATCAAAAGAAATGGGTTTAAAGCCTATAGAAAGAGATGACGTTTGACAGATACCCCACCTATGTGACTAGAGATCCCAAGATCTAGGTTCAAAGGGAAACAAAATTAAACTGATTCGAATTTGAGCACTGTGAGACTATGTCTTTGCCCAGTGTCTAGGATGATAAAACAGTGCTACATGTGGATAGTGAGGATAAGCATTGGCTTTTAATGATTGCATAGCTGTGTAGATAGTGGAGTGTGACAGGACACCTCTGAAAACAAGCTAATAAAAGATCACCTTGTGAAGTGTGAAATGGGGCCGTTTCTAGGAGAATGAAGGATAAGGCTATATTCTCCAAATCCACTCACGAAAAACCAGGAATGTTCAAGGCCAAAATGAACCCAATAGAGAACAAAGTTCTACGAGAAAGTGTCTCTGGGCGATATCTGTTGTATCAGTTTACATCAAAATCCGGGTGGTTCAAGACATCATGTTCACCTCCTGGCCGAGTAAACGCAACAGATATTAAAATTGTTTGGTTCAAAGCTGAAAAACGCTACCATTCAGTGACAATTACATTTTTGTATACTCTCGAAAGTCTGTCTACGTCTAGATGAGTCTAGTCGAGTATGTCTAGTAAAAGTCTAGTCTGTACAATTTTCAATTGTTTAGAGTCATTTCTATTCATGTGGGGGATTGTTGGAACTAATTTTTTGTCAAAGCTCGAGGGCTTGATAAAATTGTGTTAGTGTGAAAAGAAATGAGTTAAGCTCATTCTAATGAAATGTTTTCATTGACCGAGAAATGTTTTCTCGTGTATATATTTTGGAATGGTTGTGTCATTAATGTAAATGATGAACAACATGAGAGAAGAAAAGACCACACGTGCGTTGATCGCACATTGGGCCTTGTTGGGCTCGTGGAATTTTTTGAGGTATCGATCGATACCCCTTGGTATCGATCGATACTCAACAGGCCGACTTAAAAATCGCAGCCATAGAATATTATGAGGAATATTCTTTTTCTTTCTGGGAAAAACCCTAGCCTCTCTCCTATATATACAGTCTGATTTTCACCTTAAAAATCATCCTCTGATACACTAAAAACACATCCTAAAAGTTCTAGCAAGAGTTCTCTCAATTTCCTACTGTTTAGAGTAAGTTTCTATTCGAGAGTATCGTAGAATAATGGTCGACAGATCTGATATCAAGTGTAGATGATACAGTTAAACTTTGGTTGTATCATGGGACTCATTGATCTATAAAAACCCGTCGCACTACGGGAGATTCTTAGAGTTAAGGAAAGAGATTCATCTCGCCTCCTTAGATCTATTTTATTGCTTTATCGTTTTATGAATCGTCTGTTCCTTAATGTTTATTTATATAATCATGATTAAATCTTATCATGTCTATTGTGCTAAATTTTGGTCCTACAACATCAAGAACGAAACAGAGAAACTTCTCAACTAATTACAAACCGTCCCGTGAAAAACGATCGTGACGGTCACTTTATGAATTAGAGGGCCACTTGTTTGTAGAAAGTAACTGTAAGCTTACGTAGTTAGTTTGATATTATAGGTTTTTGGCATGAAAATTAAAAGTTTAACATCAAAAGGAAGATTGTATGGTTTAACTATTATATTTGTATAGAATTAGTTATATAAATTTGAATTTGGATGGTGGCATATCAATCACAATAACATAAACCACTAGATTACATTTTTGTTTTTTTATATATTTTTTAGGGTGTATTACTATACTAATATTTATTTCTATGTTTATTATTAGTTTGACCTACTTTTATTTTTATTACTACAATAGCCTAATTTTATTCGTATTACCAAAAATACCCTTATAGCATTTGTTGAGAAAAACGCAATTACAAAACTGCCATTACTTTTCATTTGCCACGTAGGCAAAAGTTGATTTAACAAGTCTACCGTTCTTTGAAGGTAAACTTGTTTGATGTTGGTCAACTCAAATTTTGGTCCGTAGATTTGTTTGATGGATAGTAGATTTGTTTGAAAATGGTAGATTTGTTAAATATTGGTAGACTTATTTTGGTAGACTCATTTTAACGACGCGGTAGATATATTTATTTTTGGTAGACTTATTTTTGGTATTTGCTTAGATAACCTTCAGTTGATAGATATATTTTATTTCATGGTAGACTTATTTTTGGTATTTACTCAGATAACCTTCAGTTGGTAGATATATTTTCTTTGATGGTAGACAATTTTTGGTATTTACTCAGATAACCTTTAGTTTGACTTTTTTGGTAGACTTATTTCTTTTGGTAGTAGAGTTAATCAGTGTGAATTATTTTATCGTGACGGTAGATTTATTTATTTGACAGTAGATTTGTATTGGCAACGATATATCGTCTACATCTTGAGAATTTGTTTAATACGGTATACTCCGCGAAATATTAGAAGTCAAATATCCAGGAATGATTGGTTTGAGGTGCATTGTGTTCTATTGCGATTGGTATGATCCAGTGGAAGGTCTACGTCATGAAGAATTCGGTGTAACATATGTTCACTCTCGAAAGCGACATCGGAAATACGATTCATTTATTCTTGCTTCACAAGCGGACCATGTTTCCTACATTCGATATCCCCTGGTTAGGAACAAGCAAGACCCGTGGATTGCAATAATGTCGATACAACCAAGAGGAATGATATCTGGTGTTTCCGATCATGACCTTTTACAGGAAACTCTAATTGGTAACTTAGGTGAAATTGAGCATTCTCTTAAGGTTGATCGTGTGGTTGACTTCACCGGTATGGGCGGGGATTACGAAGTATTTGAGAATTCTGAGGAAGAGAGAGGAGAATTTGATGAGGATTCCGATTCAGCTACTTCAGATTATTCACCAGACTCAGAGTAAATTTGTATCGAATTTTAGAAACTTTGATTAATGAAATATTTTTTTAATTACCAAATTTTAGAATCTTTTCCATATGCAATATTTTTAAGTACCATATTAAATTGTACGGATTTTTTAATTAATAAAGCATATAGTATTGTTTTAAAAAAAATAATAATTTAGAAATGTATCCGATTTGGTCGGGATTACCGACCAATTTTCAAAAAATACACGTGTTTATGAACCTATCAAAGAGCATGCAATTTTTGGATCTATCGGAAATCGGTCAGAAATTTCCGACCGATTTCTGACCATTTGTGGTTTCGAAACCTCAGATAGCACAAATTTGACTAGATTTATGTTTGCTAGGGTAAGATATTTTTTATTGAAAGAATTGAATGTTCGAATATCTTATGAATCACTCTTTTTGAGCTTTTAATCAAAACTCTACACGAAACCTAAAAGTGTGAGTATAGGTTCTATGTTTCGTTATGAAAGGTTAAACGCGTTCTCCATTCGATTCATATAAATCGTGATTTACTTTATTTTATGTTTATCTATTAAGTTAGTTGTTAGACATAAGATTAGTAGATGTTTCTTAAACCCCATCTGGTTTGAAAATTTAGTATTTCAAACCCTAAACCCTATTTGGTCAAAAATCAGTCAGAATTACCCGACCGATTTCCGACGGAAATTATAAACACTTAGCATTTTTTGAAATTTTTATATTGGTCGGAAATCGGTCTGAATTTTATCCGTGTTCATACAATTGTAAATTACCCAATCAAAGTGCATGCAATGTTATGTATCGGTCGGAATTTCCGACCAATATGAAAAAATACCCGCAAAAATTGATCGCCAAACGAAATAATTAGGCGGTTTATCAATTGATTTCCGACCGAATAGATTCGTCGGAAATCAATTGATCTAAATCAACGATTTCTCTTCTTCTTCCTCATTTCGTTTCATCCTTCACTTCTCTCTTACATCTCTATCCGCCGACGATTTCTCTCCGCCGTCGCTCTCAACCTCGCCGTTGGTAAGCTCTCTTCTCTTTCTCTTCTCTTCCTCTTCTCTTCTCCTAATACTTTCTTCTATTGTTTTTAATTAGGTCGCTGTTGGTAAGCCCTACCGTCGCCGGAAACGCCGTCCCTCCTCCGCCGCCGCCTTCTACTAGGCTTTACCATGTAAGTATGATTAGATTTTTGAGATTTTTGGTTAGATTAGGTTGTTAGATTTGTTTAATTAGCAAATATTAGGTTGCTAGATTTATGGTTAGATTTTTGTTATATATTTTTAGGTTATAAGTTTTAGTTTAGGTTATAATTTTTTGTTTAATTTTTTTGTGTAATAGTTTGTTAGATTTGGTTAGATTTGTTTAATTAGCAAATATTAGGTTGTTAGATTTGTGGTTAGATTTTTATTAAATATTTTTGTTTATGTTATAAATTTTAGTTTATAATTTTTTGTTTAATATTTTGTGTAATAGTTTGTTAGATTTGTTTAGGTTATAATTTTTTTAAAAAAATTGAATAATAGAATTTTTTTTCGCATTTTACAATTGATTTTTTAGCATTTTTAATGTTATATAAAATGTTTTTAGCAAAAAAAGAAGAAAATCAGAATTTTCATAATTTATTTTTTTGTTTTTGGTGATATATTTAGTATTTTTTATAATTTTTATAAATTCTGACATCTAACAAAGTTTACGTTTTTTTTTCGATGTCGTACGAGGGTTTCGATAACATTCGCCGCGGTGGTTCGTCTCGAGGGACCCAACCACGTCAACATAGCGGTGGTCCGTCTCGAGGGACGCAACCACGTCAACAAGACGGTTGGCGAACGGGGACCCCTAGTCCAAGAAAAAGTTTGGGGCTTTCTCATGTCCCGGAGTCGCATAATGAAGCTCCTCCTCAGATCATTTCCATCGAGGAGTTAGTCCAACAACCGGGGCAGGACTTACTCGTCAGGCTCGATCCACGACTCCGCAGAAGATCGACTTGGTAAATTTTTTTTTGTTTTTTTGAAAGTAAAATTATTTATAGTTTTTCATTTTTTTGTAGGTTTGGTATATCGAACAACGGGATTAGCAAGTCCGTTTTGAGGATGTTGCATTCGATCCTCGACAAACCACACAAGAAGTTTTCAAGCCTCCCATATTAGGAGAAACAGATTTGGTTTAGACAATTTGCGGTAAGTTCTAAATTACAATTTAATTTTTCATGTTTTATTCATATTTTTTATAAGTTTTTATTTCCGTTTTCATAGCAAAAGTTTACATGGCATCATTACGACACGACCAAGGTGGAAACGGCGTTTATGAAGGAGGCGGCTACTCAATTCAAAAGAAACATGAACGAGTGGAAACAACAGTGGAGGAAAGGGGCAGACAAACTGAAAGGCTTGAACCTTGACGTTTGGGAGGACAACAAACCATATTGGAAAAAACCCGACACAGAAAAAACTTCGAAGACTAATTCGGGAAACCGAAAGAGTGATCTACACGGTAAGGGACAGTACGTCTACAACTCGGGATCGAGCAACTTCCGGACCTGAGAAATATAAATGGTAATCTTGTATTGTTTACATTGTTTTCTATATTTAATTGTTAAATTATTTATTAATATTTAATTTCTGTCGTACTTTGTAGACCAATGAGGTCGGAGGTGTGCGTCCAGATCACTTGGAGTTGATGAAGACGTGCCACACGAACAAGACAACCGGGGTTATTCAGGATCCCCTCATGAGTGAGATCTACGATAATGTGAAGAAGAAGAAGATCGAGTTGACCCAACAATCACAAGACGATTCCTCTTCTTCCTTTGAGGTGACACGGGAAGAGATCAACCGTCTCGGTATCAGCGTAAATTTTTTTTTTGTTTTCATTTAGTTTTTACATTAGAATTTTATAATGTTCTAGTTTATTTTTACTTTCTATAGGAATTTCCCCTTGATAAAAAAGCGGTGTCGCGGGGGTTTGGTTAAGGTCCCGGTTATGGACGACGCGGGTTCATCGGGTTTTCTCAATTTCTCTGAAGATCTCATCCAGTAGAACGAAGAGCTGAAGGCAAAAGTAGCAGCTTTGGAGGAGGCGAAAGCTGACACCAAAATGAAGTTAGGTGCTACGCAAGAGGAGCTTACAGAGGCAAAGTCAGATATCGCTGGCATGTCGTATTGGATGATATTGAAGTTCCCAGATTTCCCTTCAACGGAAAGGGGAACGGTAACGTCGGGAATGGGATCGAGAACGGGGAATTAATTATTTTTTTAAAAAAAAATTTGCAAAAAAAATTATTTTAGATTTATTTCAAAACAATTATTATATTTATGCACAATATAATTTTAATTTTCGAATTATTAATTTAATTTAATTACAATTTATTTTATTTTAATCATTATTTTGGATTTTTTAATTCACATTTTTTAAATAACCCGTCGGGAAACGGACGGGAAAATCCTGTCGGGAATCGGTCAGAATTTAGTCGTGAAAACACCCATCTGTAATCAGTCGGAATATATGACCGTCGGGAATCAGTCGGAATTCAGTCGTGAAAACACATGTCGGGTATCGGTCAGGGATTTTCCGACAACTATTAGCATCGAAAATTGGTCGGAATTTTAGTACCGTCGGGAATTTTCCGACCATTAATATCCATCGGAATCCGGTTAGGAATATATGTTGTCGGGAATCCGTCGGAAATTCTCGACCGATTTCTGACGGATTTTTGTTTTCGACAAAATAGTCCCGACGGGTCAAATTGGTCAGGAATTCGTCGGGAAAGCCGACGTAGTGTATAGACTTGAGTCAGATTTGAATCTTCGTAGCTTGAGAATAATATAATAACTAGGATTCAACTCGCGGTAGCTATATAGCGCGGAGTAATTTTTGTTTAAAATTTGTTATAAAATTTAAGAAAAATTGTTTTTATTTTAATTTTAAAATATGTTTAACTAATGATTATAGATAGAAATGTTAACCTGGACTAACATGTCTACTTAACCCGTTTTGCAATAAACTAAAATATCGGGCTAACCCGCAAAAACCTATAATATTGAAAACATAACTCTAATATGCACCGCTTAATGATTATGATTTTTGTGGCCAGTCCACAAAATCTTTAAAAAAATCAATTCTCTCGTGTCTAACTTTTTTTATAAAACTAGTAAAATATTTTATAATAATTATAGTAAAAAATATTGTAAGATTTCGAATATATTTTTTCTTTGAATATATATAGATTGATTGTTATTTAATAATATTATAATAATAAGAAACTAAACAGTAAATAACCTCTTTAATGGAAAATAAATATTTTTTATATTCTTATCAATAATTTTAAAAGATAATTTTATCTTTTCTTATTTCAATTATCTTTTCTTATTTGTAATGTCATTTCATGTAATAACTTACAAAACAATGTTCATTTTCAAAAATACCTTCTTAAATAATATTATAGAGATATACGCAAAATTTAAAAAATTAAAAATTAAAAATTAAAAAAGATATAAAAAAGCATGTGTATGTATACATCGCATGGAGCACAAGTTTATGGAAATCATGGGTTAGAGAGGAGAACAAGATAAAACAGAGAGTTGGAGAGATAGAACAGAGAGTTGAAACTCAAGATTATGGAGTAATAATACCTTCGAATCACTGATGTGTAGCTAGAGTCGGCTCTTATTCGCTAAAAATGGTGGCGTTAGGTTTTGGTTGTCGGAGACGAAGCGACTCCGCGAAGCGTAGAAAGGTAGAAGAGTTATCGAGTAACACTATCTATACTATTAAATCATATACACTTTTTTTGTCCAAACAAGGATTCCTTCATATTAGTCTATTTATTTGTAGATAACTACTATTCCAGTTGTCAAACAAATCAATTTAATATAATATTAATAAAAATTATATTTTAATTTATATTTAAAAATTATTTCAAAAATTATTTTTTTTAATTTAGATTAGTTTAGATTTTCTTAAATATAGGTTAGATTAATTATTAAGAATCACAAAACCAGTTGTTATTATATCTTTACAAAAATAATAATCTGAATATTAATTTAGAAACATAGTGACGGAGATGATAAACGATATGTTATTGTATATTTTTATCATAATCGATCAGCCTAAAATTTTAAATATTTGAAATTAGTAAATATTTATATTATATGNAAAAAAAAAACAAATTATATCTAAATATAAAAAAACAAATTATATTACAAAATTTGATAAACAAAAAAAAAAAATTCCCATGCGAACGCACGAGTTAGAACCTAGTGCTAAATTAAAACTAAAGGATATAATTTTTTTGACGGCACTACATGATATTATTAATTAACTAAACTACAATTACTAAACATACAAAAACCTAAATCTTGTTTTGGAATTTAATTGCGGTTAACTAATCGGATAATTTGGTTTTTCATAAATATACTGAACCGAATCGAAAACCAAATTAGCCTAGATATATGTCTGTTTGGGTTATTCAGGTTATCCGAACCCGAACTAAATTACGTTATGCGATTCGGTTCGGGATGGTTCGGAAAATTTGCCCATCCTTGCCGAAAACGAGCAAATGACTTAAATGAACATGAAAAAGGTTGGGAGAACAATCTAGTTGGAGTATTCGTCGATACTGAAGCGACGCTCCCTCTCTCCCCCAACTTCCCATCTTCTGCAACTTTTTCGTTTCTTTTTTGGGTTTTCCGGCGGCTTCGTCCATCGGATTATTCTTTTTATTTTTCTTTTCTCCTTTCTTTTCCACATATATTGTCAATAAAACCAATTGATGTCTCTAATGACATGGATTTCGTCGTTTTGGGTATCTACAAAACGATGTGGTGCTTCGTTTGACGGTGTCATTCTCCTTATTCGATGGCCGGTGGTTTTTCTAATTATCGGACTTTCTACGGTTCTCTATCATTTCATCCAAGAAATAGAGAAAAGGAAATCAGAGTGGTTTGAGTGGATGGCCGACATGTTTTTCTCCCTCCAGGAGCGTCCTTTTCCAACAATCAAATAATATTATATACGGTGGTGGTTAGTCGGCGTTTTTGTCTTGTTATTGGTGCAAGTTATATCTTATCCTCTTAATGCATTATTCAGAGGACTATTAATGATTAGATTCATATACCGAATTTCGAAACCGCCGCCATGGCCGGATGATTTGTCGGAAAGGATGACAAATCTACTTCTCGTGGTGGCAACAACTCATCTATCATGTGAAAATAATTGGTGTACAATCACGAGAAATTAAAAGTCAAATTTTTCAACAACGACTATGATACGGACTAATTGGTATCATGAGGTCAAATTTTCGAAACATGTACCGGATGCAACGGCTTTTCACTGTGCGGTTTGGGAATTAATCAATGTAATACTAGATTGTCATACTTATCGTATCAGAGCGAGATGAATACTGAAAATATCAGGTTTCAAAACTTGGTAGCGTGTAAGGCTGATCTCGAAAGGAAGCAACGTCAAATTATTTTTTCTAATTATTCGTCTTCAGCATATGACGCATATAACTGCTTATGCAATAATTTGTATTTCGATGTTTCGTTTTCGATTTTGTAACCATACTTGTACTTTAGTTGTTTAATAAAAATAATTTAGACGAAAAAAAAGAGAGGCTTATAGACGGATTCCCTTTCTATTTTCCTCACATAGGATTCTGCGAGAACATATAGACCAATATACAACAAATATTAGAAAAAATTTACATAAATGTTAAGGGAAAATCGAAATAATAAATTTTGATTTGTTATTTTTTTTTAAAACATGTTTGTATTAACTATTAAAAAAAAAAACAAATCATGCTGCTATTAGTTATTGTAAACAAAAAAAATATTTATTCCATACTTTTGATTAAGATATACATCATCGATCGCTCGACTGATGATTACTTTCGAATTAAGACAGACGGCACACTAGTGAAATCAGAACCAAAACACAACACAAAGATCCATCTTCACATTTTTCGGAAACGTGAATCAGTCGGAGATCTGAATAGACTTGACATCAGCCTTCTTCTTCGTCTCCGCTTTAGGCACAGTCACAGTCAAAACTCCATTCTCCATCGCAGCTTTCACCTGATCCATCTTCACATTCTCCGGCAGCCTAAACCTCCTCGTGAACTGCCCGCTCGATCTCTCCACACGGTGCCACGTCTCATTCTTATCCTCCTTCTCCACGTGTCTCTCTCCTCTGATCTTCAAAACGCTATCTTCCTCGATTTCGACCTTCACTTCCTCCTTCTTCAGTCCAGGCAAGTCCGCCTTGAACACG
>PKML01020706.1:0-11076 GCA_002933935.1 Eutrema yunnanense | reverse complement strand
CACCAGTCAATAGCATATTCATGAAACTCAGTAGCAGCTAACCTGACTTTTTTGTAAGCGGAAAATTTTTGACAATCGAAAACTAGTTCGATTTTCTTTTCCCATTCGAGGAAGGCGTCCGGATCGTTCTTTCCGTAGAACGGGGGAATGCGAAGTTTCATTCCGCCAAGATCATCGTTGTTACGCCTTTGAGGTCGTTGCTGCCGGTTGTGATTTCCCTCGGATGAATCTCCTCGGTCATAAAACGAGTTGTCCTCCGATTCGTATTGTCGCGGCCGATTTCTCCTCGGTCTCGCCGGTACGTGACAACTTCCATATCCTACACTCTGCTCGGATTTCTCCTTGATTTCTTTCACCATGTCTTGGCGTACGAACCGCCAAAGTCGCCATTTGATCTCTCATTTCGCGGAGAACTTGTGCCATATCATCGACCTTTTTATTAACGCCATCAATTTTTTGATTCATCGCAGCCTCTCGTTCTCTCCTAGAACGTGATGAAGCTGATTCACTTTCCTCCGACATGTTTGTACCTCGCACAAAATCCAAAAACAAGTGAGTGTATGAAAAGTTCAGATTTTTCTCAAGTAACCACAAAAACAGGTGTTTTCCGAAAAACTCAAAACGAAATTCTTTTTTTTTTTTTTTTGAATTTTAAAAATTATGACAATTAACTTAAGAGACAGATCTACTTAGATATATATTTTTTTCATTTTTTTGAAACGTTTTTGAATTTATAAAAATCGAAACAGACAGAAAAACGAAAAAATTTTAAACCCAGAAAATTGCAAGAAGATGAACAGTTCGAATTGGATAAATCTCACCGATTTTGGAGCAAGTGTCTCTGATACCACTTGACACGAATCGACTTAGGATCGCTTGCTCTAATACAGGTGAGAGAGATAGATCCACGACTTCAACGGATTCACGGGAAGAGATGCTAAGGCGTGGGAGAAATCCCGAAAATTCTTTAGGCCCAAATCTGACAATGAACAATTGAAACGAGGGGGTGACTGCGTTGTTGGGAGAATCCGGGGAAGAAGATGACAAGGCGTGGGAGATGAAATCCCGAAAATCCTTGTGCCCTTGATACCGAGAAGGATTCACACGAACGACGGATCGAAGGTTGCGTCGAGAGTATGCGGAAGTAATCTCGATAAACCGAAAAATAATTCTATGAATAACCTTTCAAAGAATTAGAGAGGAAGAGCATAAGCTCTGAAAAAAATAACTTGATTAAAAATGGAGTATATTTCGACAATGAGGGAGAAGAGAGAATAAAAAGAAAAAAAAAGACAAGTCAAGGGTCATTCTCGAAACAAGGAGAAGACCCATCGAAAATTACAAAGAAAATAAAGACAAGTTTTTGAATTTAAAAGATAGTTGACCAACTGTTGGAATTCCGCCAGAAATTCCCGCGGAGAATTTACGCCGGAAATTTACGCCGAAAAGTCCCTCGGGAATAAATCCCTCGAAATTTCCCTCAGGAAATTCCCCCGCGGAACTATCAAGAAGTCGGACCGTTTAGCGGTGTAATCCGTTTGCCTCGTTAAAACCTCTATGCGGAAAACCCATTTGGGACAAAACTGTATACAGGAAAAAGAGTACAAAACGTCTTACACAAACGGCCTAACCTCATAGAGAGTTCGAAGACAATGAGGTGAGGACGGGTTGTGTACGTTGATCCTCTTCGTTCCTTGCATCAGTGAGTAAGTTCCGAACCGCTCCCGCCAGTTGTCGTGCCTGAGACCGTGTGATTGGTCCCTCAGGAATGATCATCGCGTCTTCTTGAACCTCCGCCGAAGCCGTCACGTCCATGATCATATCAATACCTAATCTAGTACTAACACCGCTTACTCGAATCTATCCCTAATGCATGGGATGAGACCAAAAATCTAACTAATCTAAGGTGTAGTACTAGGTTTCGGTTTATCATGTCAAATCTAGCATTACGAACCGACCTAAGTGAAAGACTCATCCAAGACCATCCTAAATAACCATTATCTAACCATCAAGACAATTGAGTAATGATGCCTAAACATTCAATGCACATTCACTCTTATGACATGGATCATACAAGTAGATTTGTTCATTTCCATGATACTAATCCATTTACAAATCATCTAGTTATCAAGAACTTCCGTTCAAAACTAAATGATCCATAATCATTAAGCATTAGTCCATACAAGTCAACAATTCAACTTAATCATCAATTTCCATTGGCTAAGAATTGAATAGCATGCTTAGAAGTTTTCTAGACATTTCACCGAACACCTTCCGGGCGAGAAATGTCTTAAGTTCTAGAAATGAGTTGTCAATTCGATTCTAGCATTAAGATCCATCCTAACATGAAAACAAATGATTATCTAAGACTAAACATCAACAATCAACCATCAAACCATCCAAATCAAGCAAAATCCAAAATCCAACAAAAAGTCAACTCATGAAGAACACAAGAGAAAAATACAAAGAAATGAAGAACAAGAATCAACAAAAGATAATATATATAAAGGGTTGAAGAAATCTTCTCTAGAATGGCATTTGTATGAAGAACAATCCCAAAACATCAAAAAGAGAGAGTTGGGGACGAGCCCCACTCTTAGAAGAAGAAAACTTGACAATTAAATTAGGTTTTTTGGCTTTTTATAGAGTTTGGGTCGAGTTTTTTTTGGGTTTCAGATGATTCACAGCGGTCAGGACTTGCCCGCTGCATGACCGCTGTGAATCTCTGTTTTTTTCCGTCGGATAAACCCGCAGCGGTCACTGTTTGGCCGCTGTGCTACACCGCTGTGAGCTCCAATGAGTTCCTTCGCACGCCAGACTGGACCGTCGTCACGGAAATTGGCATAACTTCTGATCGCACCGTTTGAATTGCCTCAAAACACTTCCAAATGAAAGATGATCCATTGCTCTATCTCATGTGAAAATATGAGCTCAATCCATCGGTGGAAAATCCTTCATCCAATGCCAAACTTATGACGTCTCAACCTGATCCTGCATCTCTGTATTCCGAAATGAACTTTTTGATGGCTATCTTCACTCCTCCAACTCCTATGACTCCAAGAACACCTTAAAATGGCTCAAGCAAGCCAAAAAGAATGCAAAGACAACCTAGGACATCTAAAATGAAATGAGACTCAAGTTGGACCTAAATGCATGAAAATATCCAAAAACTATACAAAGTGAGATTAAAAACCTATGAAAATAAAGCTCTAAAAACATGTAAAATAAGGTGTTATCAACTCCCCCGGACTTGCCTTTTGCTTGTCCACAAGCAAACAAGAAAAGACATACCGAAAGAGAGGTTTTAAAGAGTGGGAATTCACAACTAAAAAACATGTCAAAGCATTCAAAGTGGGAAATATATGCCGAAGATAATACCAAGACATTGCAAAAACGTATCTCAATTATGACTCTAACTTCTCTAGACTTATCGCAACTCCAATTATTTACATAAAATCCAAACCAAGTATCCGCAAGCTTTCTTATCAACCAACTCCCTACATTCATTTAAGTTCAAGCGTGATTCTCACATATGGGCAATTGATCTATTCCATTTGGCTCGGTAGAAAATGTTTTTATGTATAAGAGGTGGTTCATGTATTTGTGGCTACTCTCAAAATCAAACGCAAGTCATTATACAAAAGCAATAGAGAATGTGAAACAATTTATGCATACAAGATGTTCTTCCATTGTTCTACCCTTCCTAAAGCTTTTCATCTAATTCCCGAACTTGACAAGCAATTTTCTTTTTCTTTCAAAACTCTTCTTAACCACAAACGTATAAACTCAACCCGCCAATCACATCAAACCACAACTCTTTCTACACCTTAGTTACTAGGGAATTTATATGATTTCTCTTGTTCTCTTTTTTCTTTTCTCTTTTTTTTTTTTTTTTTTTTTCTTAAGAATTTTCACAAGAGTTCTTTTTATTCCACATTCCCCTAGAACTTTTATTACAACATGGTTTTTTGTTTTTCTTTTCTCATTCCACTTCCCATTTTTTCATTTTCAAACCAATCCCAACCAATAACCCTTGCAAATCCCTATCCAATGGAAGAAAGAGCTTGTCGTTTCTATCTCGAAAGATTTTATACATGAAAGCGCATAGAAAAAACCTCACTCAACAATTAGCACATGGGTTTAAAATGAAAGGTTTTCGGTTTTGGGTGTGGAACCATCCTAAAAAAGGAAGATGGCCATTCGAGTTAACAAGTGTGGCTTAAAAGGATAAGATAACTCGAATGTTCATGTAAAACCACGGTTAAGATCTAAAGCCCATAAGCGAGATAATTAATGTTCATTTACGCCTAATAAAGATGGAGTTGATATCAAATTTAGCAAGCATCAAAAAGACAATGGATTTCAAGCGGAGAGATCAAAGTTCGAAGTTTACAAGCCTTTTGAAATCGTTTAAGCAATATAAAACCATTATCGAGGGCATCACAATGAAAGCTTATCATACATATTTCATGAACTCCCATGCACATGAATGCAACCAATATGATCTAGAAATGAGTGATCAAGTCAAGTCTAGAATGCACATGGACTAATGCAAACTACATGATGATTTTTTTGTTTTTCGTTTTTTTTTTATGCAATTGAAAATATACAATGCAATGACTCAAGAAAATGAAAATAAGACAAAATACACAATGTCAAAACACAAGAACCTCTCCCCCGGACTTAAATCACACCGTCTCTGTGTGAATTAAGCCAAAGAGAGAGTAAAACAAACATAAACAAAAACAAAAACGAAATGGTATATACAAAGGGATAAGTTAGTGGTACCTTGGAGTGGAGTGGATTCACGAGGAGGAAGCTTTGTGCGTTGAAACTCACGGACTTGGACTATTCTATCCGTCCCATTTATTCACCCTTATTGCTCCTACAAAAACATGGAAACAAAATCTATCAAACAATAAAAAGTAGAAAACAAGAAGTAAGGGATAGGATTGCTTGTTTTATGTCTCTAGCATTGACGAGGGATAGCATTGGGGAGGTCCCCAATGGCGCGTTTAACGTCACTAGCTTGAAGGTTGTGTCCTCTTACTCCTTCTCTCCTTGCATGTCTCCTTTACTCCTAGTTACCTAAGAGATCAAGAGCACAAGAAAAGAGAAAAAAGATTAACAACAAAAGAAAATAAAAAGCTCTAGTTTCAAGATAAATCTAAATCCTAATGATCAATGCTAAACCCCAATGGCAACGGCGCCAAATTGATACTGGATATTTTCGTGTTCAATTTCCCAAGTGTAGTCATGTCATTATAGCACTTGAGATGTCAATCCATATGGGGTTAAGATTGAGGCACTAAGAATGCAAGAAACTTCTTAAGCTAGAGCAAACATTGTTTTTGGTTTTTATATGTTTATGGGAAAAGAAAACAAATACAAGAAGGAAAAACAAAACACAAGACTAAAATGTTGGATCATGAACTAAGCTATCAATTAGATGGGTGACAATCAAACAATGAATCTTTTGGAAGCATTAATCACTATCTTAGAACATGGAATTCACAAATATGACAAATCCACTTCCATGGCACTAATCACTTTGTTAATTATCTAACCATGGACAAATTTCCATTTGTGATTAAATAATCAATAACATTAAGAAAAAATTCCAAATTGTTCACTAAACACCCTAAACATCAACTTTCGTTGGCTAGGATATGTATAGCTCACAAAAGGTTCGGGTCAAGCAACTAAACTCGGGTCATGAGTGAAATGCCTAAGATCTAGAAACAAATGAACATACCTAATCTAGTACTAACACCGCTTACTCGAATCTATCCTAATGCATGGGATGAGACCAAAAATCTAACTAATCTAAGGTGTAGTACTAGGTTTCGGTTTATCATGTCAAATCTAGCATTACGAACCAACCTAAGTGAAAGACTCATCCAAGATCATCCTAAATAACCATTATATAACCATCAAGGCAATTGAGTAATGATGCCTAAACATTCAATGCACATTCACTCTTATGACATGGATCATACAAGTAGATTAGTTCATTTCCATGATACTAATCCATTTACAAATCATCTAGTTATCAAGAACTTCCGTTCAAAACTAAATGATCCATAATCATTAAGCATTAGTCCATACAAGTCAACAATTCAACTTAATCATCAATTTCCATTGGCTAAGAATTGAATAGCATGCTTAAAAGTTTTCTAGACATTTCATCGAACACCTTCCGGGCGAGAAATGTCTTAAGTTCTAGAAATGAGTTGTCAATTCGATTCTAGCATTAAGATCCCTTCTAACATGAAAAGAAATGATTATCTAAGACTAAACATCAACAATCAACCATCAAACCATCCAAATCAAGCAAAATCCAAAATCCAACAAAAAGTCAACTCATGAAGAACACAAGAGAAAAATACAAAGAAATGAAGAACAAGAATCAACAAAAGATAATATATATATATAAAGGGTTGAATAAATCTTCTCTAGAATGGCATTTGTATAAAGAAAAATCCCAAAACATCAAAAAGAGAGAGTTGGGGATGAGCCTCACTCTTAGAAGAAGAAAACTTGACAATAAAATTAGGTTTTTTTGGCTTTTAATAGAGTTTGGGTCGAGTTTTTTTTGGGTTTCAGATGATTCACAGCGGTCAGGACTTGCCCGCAGCATGACCGCTGTGAATCTTTGTTTTTTTTCGTCGGATGAACCCGCAGCGGTCACTGTTTGGCCGCTGCGCTACACCGCTGTGAGCTCCAATGAGTTCCTTCGCGCGCCAGACTGGGCCGTCGTCACGGAAATTGGCATAACTTCTGATCCATTTCTCTATCTCGTGTTAAAATATGAGCGCAATCCATCGGTGGAAAGTCCTTCATACAATGCCAAACTTATGACATCTTAACCTGATCCTGCATCTCTGTATTCCGAAATGAACTTTTTGATGGATATCTTCACTCCTCCAACTCCTATGACTCCAAGATACCCTGAAAATGGCTCAAGCAAGCCAAAAAGAATGCAAAGACAACCTAGGACATCTAAAATGAAATGAGACTCAAGTTGGACCTAAATGCATGAAAATATCCAAAAACTATACAAAGTGAGATTAAAAACCTATGAAAAAAGCCCTAAAAACATGTAAAATATGGTGTTATCAACTCCCCCGGACTTGCCTTTTGCTTGTCCGCAAGCAAACAAGAAAAGACATACCGAAAGAGAGGTTTTAAAGAGTGGGAATTCACAACTAAAAAACATGTCAAAGCATTCAAAGTGGGAAATATAAATGCCCAAGATAATACCAAGACATTGTAAAAACGTATCTCAATTATGACTCTAACTTCTCTAGACTTATCGCAACTCTAATTATTTACATAAAATCCAAACCAAGTATCCGCAAGCTTTCTTATCTACCAACTCCCTACATTCATTTAAGTTCAAGCGTGATTCTCACATATGAGCAATTGATCTATTCCATTTGGCTCGGTAGAAAATGGTTTTTATGTATAAGAGGCGGTTCATGTATTTGTGGCTACTCTCAAAATCAAACGCAAGTCATTATACAAAAGCAATAGAGAATGTGAAACAATTTATGCACACAAGATGTTCTTCCATTGTTCTACCCTTTGATATATCATGGTTTTTACCCTGTTTAGACCATGATATAAGTCCTTTTTATAGAGTCTTTTTAGTATTTTGGAGTCTTTTAGAGTCCTTTGCAGGTTATAGCACATTTGGAGGATTATTGGAAGTATTGGAGCTTTCTGGAGCAGTTTGGAGCAGAGCTAAAGATAGTGTTGCTAAGTACCTGTTTTCACGGCCAGTATCGATCGGTACCCCCTGGTATCGATCGATACCCATCGCAGCAAGACACGACCCGCGAGACTTCCAAGAGTTAAAGAATTGCAACTTGGTCCAGAAGTCTCTAATAATTACAAGAAGACCCCAAGTCGTATTTTAGGTTATAAATAGGAGTTTTCAACCATCTGTTTAGGCTACGCTTATTTTATTCTGGATTTCTAAGAGAGCTTTTGAGGGAGACAAGTCTGATACTTTGTTCGTCTGAGAGAAGATTTCGAACCCTTGTTACTCTTTCTTATCTATTTATTTGAGTATTTATTCAGCCATGTTTNCAATCAGTTGGTTCGTGATGCAGCTGGTGCTTACAGAGACCAAGAGGGTCGGTTGTGCAATGAGCAAGGACAACGTCTGGATGGAGAGGGAATCGTCCTACGCCCTGCTCCTGTTGTCGCTGAGAATGCCGCTGAGAATGCAGGGAATGCTGTGGTTAATCGTGGAAGAACGATTGGTGAGTACAACAGGCCAGAGCAGTTTTTCGCTAATCGGTCAGCGATTCGTCCTCCTGCTTATGAGAGGAATGACTTCGAGCTGAAACCTGCTTACTACACTCTAGTAGGACAGCATCTCTTTCATGGTCTTCCTCATGAACATCCAATGGACCATGTAGAGAAGTTCGAGGATTTGGTCACAAGCATCAAGAGCAATGGAGTGTCCTACGATTACCTCTTCTGCAAGCTCTTCCCCTACTCTCTAGGTGGAGATGCTACTTACTGGCTGAGGCAGCTACCTGCTGGATCGCTGACTAAGGTTGTTCATTTTGCTGAAGATGTTAAGGTATTGAATGAGGGTGAAGCAGAGGATGTCAATTACATTGGTGGTTCTGGCTTTCAAGGACAGAGGAACCAATTCAACAACAATCGGAGCTTCAACAACAACTTCCAGCAAGGAGGATTCAACCAGAAGCCAGCCCAGAACAGCAGCTACACTAGGAACTACGGAAGTTCCTCCTACGAACCTGTGCCTGCTAAGACACCAGAGAACAAGATTGAAGCCATGTTCGAAACACTCGTTCAAGGACAGCAGCAGATCACAGTGACTTTCAATGGCAAGATGGACGCCATGTACAAAGATCTGAGTGGAAGGATCGATGCCATTGGTATTGGTCAGAAGAAGCTCGAAACTCAAGTAGCTCAGACTTCAGAGAATTCGAGAAGACAAGAAGGTTTTCTTCCAGGAAAAGGATAGAACCCAAGGGCACACATCAATGCCATCACATTGAGAAGTGGTAAGGAGGTCACTTCAGGAGCAAGAGTAGACCAAACTGCTGACAATTTCGAGTGGTCTGGCGATGAAGACACTGAAATCGCCAAGGCATCGATCGACACTACCCAGCATCGATTGACACCGATCGCGATTCTCAGACGGGAAAACTCAAAACCCCGTGTATCGATCGATACCCCCCCTGTATCGATCGATACCGAACCTGAAGACGATGCAGAAGTTGAGATTACGAAGGAGAAGGCTAAAGCACTACCAGAGAGAGTCTACATCCCGAGGATACCTTATCCCAGAGCTCTTGGGAAGACTAAGAAGGAGGTAGAGGACGCTAAATGCAAAGCAATTCTGGACAAGCTGGTTGTTGAACTTCCCTTCATCGATGCTATCAAAACTTCTGCAGCCTTCAGAAGATATGTCAAGAAGATGGTTTCCAGCAATGTGAACCTTGAAGACGGTTGTCTGATGATCACTCATGAGTGCAGTGCAATCCTAAACAACAGGATCCCAATGAAACTTCTAGATCCAGGGAGCTTTGTCTTGGATGCAGGAGTTATCTATGCCATCTCAGATAGCTCTTGGGTCAGTCCAGTGCATGTCGTCCCTAAGAAAGGAGGGATAACAGTGGTGAAGAATGAGAAGGATGAGATGATTCTTACAAGGACTATCATTGGACATCGAATGTGCATTGACTACAGGAAGTTGAATGCAGCTACACGGAAAGACCATTTCCCATTGCCATTCATTGACCAAATGTTGGAGAGATTGGCCAGCCATCCCTACTACTGTTTTCTTGATGGATATTCAGGTTTCTTCCAGATTCCTATCCATCCAGATGACCAAGGGAAGGCCACTTTCACCTGTCCCTATGGCACATTCGCATACAGGAGAATGCCGTTTGGGTTGTGTAACGCTCCAGCCACTTTTCAGAGGTGTATGATGTCTATCTTCACAGACATGATAGAAGATTTCATGGAGGTGTTCATGGATGATTTTTCAGTATATGGATCATCTTTCAAGGACTGTCTGGCCAACTTGTGTAAGGTACTCCAGAGATGTGAAGAGAAACACTTGGTCCTTAATTGGGAAAAGTGTCATTTTATGGTTCAGGATGGCATTGTACTTGGGCACAAGGTCTCTGAAGCTGGAATCGAAGTTGACAAAGCCAAGATTCAGGTTATGACAAGTCTCCAGCCACCGACTTCTGTGAAGGATATTAGAAGTTTCTTTGGTCATGCTGGGTTTTACAGGAGGTTTATCAAGGATTTCTCCAAGATAGCACGTCCACTCACTGCTTTGCTGTGCAAAGAGATCAAATTTGACTTCACACCTGATTGTCTTGCAGCCTTTGAGGAGATCAAAAAGGCTTTGGTGAGTGCTCCTATTGTGCAACCTCCTGATTGGACTCTACCTTTTGAGATCATGTGCGATGCTAGTGACTTTACTGTTGGGTCAGTTCTGGGTCAGAGGAAGGAGAAGAAGCTGCACGTCATCCACTATGCCAGGAAGACTTTAGATGATGCTCAGAGGAACTACATCACCACAGAGAAGGAACTACTTGCAGTTGTCTTCTCTTTTGAGAAATTCAGATCTTATTTGATTGGGAGCAAGGTGGTTGTTCATACTGATCATGCTGCTCTCAAGTATCTAATGAACAACAAGGATCTCAAGCCTCGTCTTTGTCATTGGGTTCTCTTGCTACAAGGATTCGACATCGAAGTTAAGGATAAGAGAGGCATAGAGAGCGGGGTTGCTGACCATCTGTCGCGGATGCGGATCGATGCAGACGTCCCTATTGATGATCAACTACCTGAGGAAGCCATCTACTTCATAAAAACTGTTTTCCAGACGAATCTCGCCCAGAAGCAGCAATTTTCCCGAGTTGCAGGTTACAGTATCGATCGATACCCTACTGGTATCGATCGATACCCTGGCGATCCCGAACCTGTTTGGATTGTTCATCATCCTGGAGTTTCTGAAAATCATCTCATCGCTGCAATCGATTCTGATAGTCCTTGGTACGCTGATATTGCCAACTA
>PKML01020700.1:13311-33094 GCA_002933935.1 Eutrema yunnanense | reverse complement strand
TTAGGTTACACCATAACCAAACCATATGATTTATTTCGGTTTGGTTCGGTTTGGTTCGGTTCGGTTTGGTTCGGTTCGGTTTTTTCGGTTACGGTTTTTTTGCCCACCCCTAGTTACAAGACTCTTGTCATGTTACTTAGTCAAAAGCATTGCAAATTGGAGAAAAATCACATTTTTGGTTCAAAGTCAAACCGCTAGAAGTTCAACTGCCAAAAAGTTTATTCTCACCGTCTGATCCAACCCTATTTTGGAGATATTCAAGAAGCACCAGCTACCTTTCCGTTTCAACTAATTTGAGGACGATCCAACGGTTCAATCAAAAGATACATGAAGATCAAGAAGTCCCATTCGGCCACATGATATGCTTGGTTTTTACCGTTTTTAACACATGTTTTGGTGTTCCTTTTGAGTCTTTTATTGAGTCAAAGTGTGTTTTTAGAGGTCAAAGTATGTTTTAGAGTATTTTAGTCTTTTATCGAGTCTTTACAGGTTTTAGGTTGATTTGGAGGAAAACAAGACATTTTGGTTGCAAAGGGTGAAACTGGGAATGTAGAGTCATGCAGAAGCGTCATACATATGTCATTCTTTGAAGGACTTCCCACCGATGGATCGATATGATATTTTGACAAAAGATAGGGCTGTGAATTAGCTTTCATTTTCAAGTGGTTTGAAGGGAATACAACGGTGCGATCATGAGTGATACTCAATTTACTGAAGACAGGTTAATCTGCCTCGCAGAAGAAGCATGCGCAGAACATGGAGGGTTGCATCGACCGATGCATATCTTGCATCAGTCGATTCTGAACTCTCTGTGGGGGTTTGCATCGACCTGTGCATATTTTCATCGACCGATGCACTGTCCAGACGAGAAAAAATGCAGTTTCTGCAATTTCTAAACTTCCTATTTTGCCCCAGAATCATCATAACTTAACCTAATTCGACCCATGACCTATATATACTTATTTTTGAGCCTCTTTGAAGGCTAAGCTTTTATTTTTCTTAGACATCTTTCATCTCCTTCAATTGTATGTTTGGGAGAAGATCTCTGAACCACTTCTGACAAATTTGGAGAAGATTTCTGAACCCTCTTATTATCTATTGAATTTCTTTATGATTTCTCTCATATCTCCTTGCTTATTCTCTGCAACTATGTGTGAGTAGATTTCATAGTTAGGTTTTAGGGTTTTCAAGGGGATCCATGAATCATTAAATTATACACAAATAGGGATTTATCTTTTGTGGTTTTCGCTTATTGTTGTGTTTATTGCTTAGTCTTGAGCTAACCGCTAGGTCTATGAACTAGAGTGAAGCTTACCCTATGAGCACGAGATTGGATTAGGGTACAATTAACCTATGAGCACGAGAGTGGATAAGGTTGCATAGAAAGAACATAAGCGAGCGAATCGTCCTTAGCCTACGAGAGTTGATGCTAAGGCGATTCGTGAACATATTGAACCTGCTCCTTAATGCTGACCTAGAATTCTATGAGCACGAGGGTGGATTAGGTGCTAGGTTTAGTAGCCATGATCACGAGAGTGGATTGGTTAATATTTATGTTTGAGTTTGAAACTTGAGTTTAATTATTCCCTGAATAGTTGTCTGATTCGTGATCTCTGGATTCCTAAGAACGAACCCTTGACCTAACGATTTTCCTTTATTGAATTTACATCTTTTAAATTGCGTTCGTTACTCTTTCCCAAACCAAATATAATCTTGTCTTAGCTTAGTTTCATAATTGTGAGAATTGTAGTGTAACCGTGGTCTATGTGGATTCGATCCTAAAATACTGCATTGACAACCGTTATGATTGCGGTAGTGTGAGCTTTAGTTATTAATTGACAGAGTGGTAAAACACCTAAATCACCACTCCCAGAGCAGCTCCACCCGCGGCCAAGAGGCAGTTCACCGCAGACGAAAGCTCTCCGCCCGTGGCCGAGAGGCAGTTTTCCACGGTCAAAAGCCATGGACCCGCGGCTAACACCTATTTTGTCCAGAAGCCCAATTGCAAGCCCGATTCGAATCCCGTCTAGTCCAACTACGGAGAAACCCTAAAGACCGACGAAAATAAGAGAGAAGACCTATAAACATGTGTTTTAGGAACCCTATTTTTGTGTGCCTTAGTCTGTGCCATTTTAGTTTACTTTTTGTTCTTAAGTTTTTGCCTTTAGTTTTCGAGATTTGTAGAGAAGTTTTCTCCTGACTTTGGTCTTATAATCGAGAAGCTTTATCTTCAATCTCATGTTCTTTATTTAACTATGTCTTTGCTTTCTTCAATTATGTTCAAGTAGTTTAGTCGTTGGGTTTAAATGGATCATCAAAGGGGATTCACATGTTCGATAAAGATTTCACGAGGTAAACCTAGCCGTATTCTAGAACGCTTTCCTATAGGTTGTTGTTAAAGCATGGATCTAGCGTCATGAACTAGAGACTGATACAAGGTGTATTAATAACCACCAAAAGTGTTGAATCTGATCACCGAAACTATTAATCTATATGGAGCGTGTTGCGTTATAAGATACAAAAGTATACTTATAGAGTGTCGTGAATGTTTATGAACTTGATTTTGTCATCATAATCTTCTGCGTGGCTAGCAACGAAAGTTGACTAGTTAAGTATCTAGATTATAAGTGTATAGTAAGTACGACAGTAGGCTTGCATATTTTCGTGTTCCGGTTCGTGGAGTTTACTAGAATCGATTTTACTAAGAGCTTTGGTACCATGTTTGAATCAAACATTCCCTAGAGATATCATTGTCGACCTAGCATCGTTTTATTATTATTATTTACAACCGATTTTCTCTTTTAGTTTCATCACCGTCGATTTTCATTCTTCACTTTTTAAAACAATTTTTACTTTTTACGCACTACACAATTTGTGACACAAAAACCCTACAAAAACCTTTTTGTTTTAGACTTCCTTACTAATTCTCTTTCTAAGGTCTCAAAGAAAAGTGTGATCTCCATGTGGATCGTTACCTAAAGTACTACAACCCACATATGTGCACTTGCAAATTTTTAAGGTTTACAAATTTATAACATAAAGCTAGGATAACATATGCATCGCATCATTGACTTAACACGTTTTACCCTTAAGCAAAGCTGCAAGTACACAACAAACGCAATAGTTTTTAAGGGATCGATATCCTAATCTAAAAACCTAATTATATATTGATCCATGAGAGCCACTTTGGATCTCTATACCCAACAAGAAAACTACTCATGCATAGTTGAGCTAAACATCATGATAATTAAATAAAAACAGTAAAGAGAAAAAGATGAAGAAAATATTCTCTATTGAAGAACATGAGTTGAAAAATCTTCTCTACAAATCGATGAAAGAAATAAAAGCGGCTAGAGTTACTCTCTTTATAAAAGCACGAAAGAGATACTAATAAAAGACCTAAAACATGTATTTATAGTCTTTAATTCTTTAGGGATGTTTAAGGTTTAGAGATTAAATGACGGAAATGGCATCATGATTGGAATGGGATCGATTTGGTCGCAGAGGGGCTGGTCCCGGGTCCAGCCTTCCTGGCCGTGGTCGCGACCCTCCTGGCCGCGGGCGTGTTTCTTTCAGCCGCAGTCGTGCTCCTCCTGGCCGTGGGCATGCTTCTTCCAGCCGCGACCAAGGCCTTTTATGCTTGGTTTGTTTTTGCTTCAAGGCATCTTTATGTGTCTTCAGTTCTTCAGGAATATTTGAAGATCTAATCATTGGAATGTCTCCAACCAATTGCATTTGAAAGTTGGTTGTCTCTTCTTTGTTGTGTTACAAATTTGGGGATGATCAGACGGTGAGAAGCTCTCCTTTGATTGCAAGACTTCTGACGTTGTAAGTTTATCAAAAAATGTATTTTTGCTCCAAGATGCACTCTTTTATCCCAAGTTATCTGAAATGTCTTTTAAAACGAAATCATTTGAAAACCATTGAAAACGGGATTAAAACACCTGCTAAAGATATTAAAATGATCCATAAAAATGGTCAAAAAGGAGCTAAAACACATGCAAAAGTTATCACTCGAGCGTGGCAGGAAGCACAACTCCTCCTTCTGAAAGCAAGAGAACCATCTAAAAAACCAGATTTACAACTATCCTTAGATACTCTATGTTTCACGGATGCAGCATGGGATTCGGTGTCTTTGAATTGTGGTTTAGGGTGGGCTTTCCGTTCTCATACGGATTCTCATTTAGGTGATTATACTGATACAAGAAGGCGCATACCTTCATCACTATCAGCATAAGCTTGGGCGATGAAAAAGGCGTTGACAAATGCAAAATAGAGAAATTTTGAAGAGCTTCACGTGGTATATGATTCTTAAGTTTTAGTTGATCTGCTCACGAAAAGAGAGGATCACAATGAGCTTTCCAATTTACTTTTTAATATTTGAGTGTTGGTGAGTGCGTTGCGTTGTGTTAATTTTTGTTTATCTCTCATTCTGAAAATACTGTTGCTGAATGCTGATTATCTGGCTAAAGGAGCCTTAGAGCATATGCAATGCTGAAACCCTCAAAGTGTCAAAAATAAAATATTCATAGTTTTTATATAATTTAATTATTTAATTAAATTTTTAAATTAAAAACTAAAATTGCACCAATCAAGAACTGACATTTATGAAGAGAGTGTCTAAAAAAAAATCGTTGAGGGTCTCAAACAGACACCCTTCTTTCTCTCTCAGTCTTGTTTTTTCAATTTTTTTTATTGTGATACACGTTCTCTTTTTTTGGTGAGACACCCAATCTAGGTTTAGACCATTTACAATGGGAGTGTTGAATAAAAAATTCAACAGTTGAATGGGTGCAATGAAGTAGTTGAATTAGGATGTTGAAATGAGGTGGAGTTTTTGGTGTTGAATTAATTCAACAGGTTGAAAAATGAGAGATGAGAGGATTCGTCACCACGTGGACCAATCAGAAGAGGAGTATCCACACAAAAATTTGTCAACCGCGTGAGGGAGGAGAGAGACTATACTAGCCACATGTCTTTTTCTGATTCATTTATTTGATTTTTCAGATTTTATTTTATCATAAATCTTTGATATCAATTANCATTAGATTTGGACACCGAAAAAAAAAACCATCTTCTTGACAATAATTTTCTATTTACCTCTCATAAACTCTCGTTTTTATCTTTTTCAGTCTTTTCTGAGAAAATGGATCCAAACAATAACTTTTCTAACACCCAAAATTCTTCTAATTACCCTTTTAACTACCCAAATCTCAACAATTATCCATTTCAAAATCAATCTTCCAACCAACCCCGAAATATGCCAAATTATGGTTTTTCACCAAGTTTCTTCATGCCGTCAGCTATTCCAAACTATCATCCATACTACGGTTCCACGATGTCATATTCATCTCAACCACCCCCTTATTTTTCTGCTCCGGCGGGTAATGAAATTGTTCCGGACTCTGGAGCAATTGAATTTCCCGGATTTTCTACCCAAATGGCTCTTGGTGGTATAAGTGGTGTTAATGAAGCCACTCCAAGTGCAGACCATTCAACCTCTGCTCCCCGAAAAAACCCCAAATGGACCACCGAGCAAAATTTGGTGCTACTGAGTGGGTGGATCAAATATGGAACAGACAGTGTTGTTGAAAGAAACCAAAAGAGCGAAGCATTTTGGGGAAACATTGCTGAGTATTGTAATGAGCATTGCTCATTTGATCCTCCGCGTGGTGGAATTTCGTGCAGAAATCATTTCAACTACGTGAACCAAAAATTGGGAAAATGGATTGGCGCTTACGATAACGCTCAGCGTATGCAACGAAGCGGGTGGTCGGAGCAGGATGTATTGGCGAAAGCGCATGAAATATATACAGATGGTGGTAATGGTAATTTCAATTTAATGAAAGAATGGACCGCTGTGCGTGATCAACCACGTTATTGTAGTCAAGTAGGAGGAAATACTGGCTCTGGAAGCAGTGGATCTAAGAGAGCCCACGACAGTGATGCTAGTGACTCCAACTCTGTAGGATCCAGTGCTCGTCCAATGGGGAGGGACGCAACTAAGAAAGCTAAAAAGAAATGTAAGGGCGCAATCTTGGAAGTGGTCAACGAAGATTTTAGTGAATACAAAAAACTCAAGGTGCAAGAGTTGGAACGCTTGGAAAAAATAGCCATGTTGCAAGAGCTAGGAGGCAATTCGACAGCAAGAGGAGGCAAACCAAAGGCAAATTGAGGCAACCCAAAGGCAAGATGAGGCAAACCTATTGATGAAAGAAAAGACTAGGGCTAAGAATACGAAGATGTGGATGAAGCTAAGTGAAAAGAACCGTCTCAGTGACCAGGAGAGAGAGCTGTTGCAAAAGTTGAGCTACAAATTATTTGGAAAATAATTGTAGTAACAAGTGGCTATATGTATCATGTCACTCCATGCTTCTCTGTATCATGTCACTCCATGCTTTAATAATGTTTGTTTGTCGCTTTCTCCTTTAATAATGTTTGTTTGTCGAGTGCCCGTGACTTTTTCGTCAATGTAAGAATCTTATCGTCCAACCACTCAACTTGATTTAATAATGTTGTCGACTGCCCGTGACTTTTTCGTCAATGTAATCCGTGAATTTCGGCTTTTAATGGCATAATCTTATCCTCCAACCACTCAACTTGATTTAATAATGCTGTCGAGTGACCGTGACTTTTTTGTAAATGTAATCCGTGAATTTCGGCTTTTAATGGCAGAATCTTATCCTTCAACCACTCAATTCGTTGGTTCCATTTTCTTATAAATGGGGACTCATTCTTCCATTTATGTACCAATACCACAAATCTCATCTCACTAAAAAAATCTCAATGGATCCATGAAAATTTCCTTTTGATATCAAAGCTTACAAAAGGCAGTCTGAAATTGAAGATAGGTATATCCTCAACCATTTTAGCGAGCGCCGAATGAAAATAGAGGAAGCCTATCCACCTCGTAGGAAGAGAAGACACTTCAACAAAGATCATGCAGCGGCAAATCAAAGACTGATTGACGACTACTTTGCCAATCATCCTACATATGACGATGCAATGTTTCATCGGCGATTCCGGTTGCGAAAACATGTTTTCCTCCGGATAGTTGGGGACGTATCAAGCAGTGACGACTACTTCACCCAAAGATTTGACGCAACCAATAAAGAAAGTATATCTCCATTAGCAAAATGTACCACGGTCATGCGAATGCTAGTCTATTGTGTAGCGGCTGATGCGGTGGATGAATACATCAAAATTGGAGGTACTACAGCTCTGGAGTGCTTGCGTAGATTCTGTAAGGGAATCATACAATTGTACGAGCAAGAGTATCTCAGAGCCCCAACTCAAGAGGACCTGCAGAGAATTTTGCATGTTAGTGAACTGCGAGGGTTCCCGGGGATGATTGGGAGTATTGATTGCATGCACTGGGAATGGAAAAATTGTCCTACAGCGGGGGAAGGACAATTTACTAGGGGAGATAAGGGAACCACCATTGTTATTCTTGAAGCAGTTGCATCCCATGATCTATGGATCTGGCATGCTTTTTTTGGATCTCCAGGCACATTGAACGATATAAACGTTCTAGATCGTTCACCAGTGTTTGATGATGTTGAACGGGGAAATACTCCAAGAGTGAACTTCTTCGTGAACCAACGTCCGTATAATACGGCGTACTATCTTGCTGACGGTATCTATCCTTCTTATCCTACTTTCGTCAAATCGATTAGGCTTCCTCAAAGTGAGCCGGACAAGTTATTTGCAGAAGTTCAGGAGGGATGTCGGAAGGACATCGAACGTGCATTTGGAGTGTTGCAGGCTCGATTTAAAATCATTCGTGAACCAGCTCGCATGTGGGACATAGCCGATCTGGCTATCATTATGAGGTCATGTATCATATTGCATAATATGATTGTTGAGGATGAACGTGATACATATACTCAACGATGGAACGATTATGATCAATCTGAGGCAAGTGGGTCTAGTACACCGCAACCATTCTCGACCGAGGTGCTACCTGCATTTGCAAATCATGTCCGTGCTAGATCCGAGTTGCGTGATTCAAGTGTGCATCACGAATTGCAAGCAGATCTAGTCAAACACATATGGGCAAGATTCGGAATGTCTGGTGATTAAAAAGATTTCCAAGTTTGTGAGTTCAGTATATTGTACTAATTAAGTTATGTGTGTTTTATTGGTTGTATTGTGTGCTTCTTATTGTATTGTATTGCATTTTAATATTTTCGTAATTTTTTTTTGTTTTAATAATGACTTTCACTATTCTCATTTTTATTACTTGCATTTTTTAATTAAGAATATAAAAAAGCAATAAAAAATATAAAATTATTTAAGTCTTATTTACGCTAATTTAATTATAAACGGTATCTTTTACTAATAATAACTAATCAGAAAAACTAAAGCATAAAAGAAAATAAAATATGGTAGGGTAGGGTGTTGAATCTTATTAAACAAACCATTGTAGTGTACAATTATTACCCAAATATCAGGGTCAATCATTTGGTTGACCCAGCGACACAATCGTGGAATATAGAGTTGATAAATGCAATTATCGACCCGGCCGACGTCGAAATAATTCGCAGTATACCTATCTGCAGCACTTTTCGACCAGATCTCCTCGGCTGGCATTTTACAACAACAGGAAAGTATACGGTTAAATCGGGATACCAGATAGCGCAACAAAACTCAGACAACAGCGAGAATTACTTTTACGGTCCGGATGTAAAGAATCTACAGGCACATGTATAGAAACTAGTCTGCCCACCGAAACTGCGACATTTCATTTGGCAGACAATTTCGGGATGTCTCTCGGTTTCAGCGAATTTACGCGCTAGAGGAATAAGTTGTGATACACAATGTGCACAGTGTGGAGCGGAAGGGGAAACGATCAATCATGCTCTTTTTGAATGCCCACCGGCAGTACAAGCCTGGGCACTCTCCCATATTCCATCGGCCCCGGGAGTATTCCCGATGGCATCAGTTTTTTCAAATTTTGATTATCTATTTTGGAGACTACCGAAAGAGGACAAGACCGCAACTTTCTCTTGGATTGTGTGGAATATTTGGAAAGCAAGGAATGATAAGGTATTCTCAAATGTGGATAGAAACACGCAAGAGATACTAAGGATTGCGGAAACAGAGGCAATAACTTGGGAAACGGCGCAACTTAGTGAACCAAAAGGAAATCCCCAACATATCGGTTCTAACACGGGGAGGGCTCAATATGAGGAATACGACGAACTGAAATGCTATGTTGATGGCTCGTGGAAGGAAACATATTACTTTTCTGGCTTAGGTTGGCACTGTTTTCAGGAGGGAGTTGAAGGAGCCATCATGGGATCAAGAAATCTGAGAAGAGGTCTTTCCCCGCTACACGTAGAATTGGAAGCACTCATATGGGCGATGCATTGCATGATTGCAAATGAGAAGATGGAGATAGCTTTTGCAACAGACTGCTCGGAGTTGGTGAAGATGGTGTCTACACCCAAGGAGTGACCGGCTTTTACAATTCATTTAGAGGAGTTCGCGAGGAGTAAGAAGGAATTCACTTTCTTCTCTATCACACATATACCACGCTCAAACAACACAGTGGCAGACAAGCTGATATGATCCTAGACGGCTCAATGGAGGTTAATCACGGATCCGAGGAGAATCTTACCGAGGAGACTTTTGCCGAGGAGAATCACGGATCCGAGGAGAATATTGCCGAGGAGACTTTTGCCGAGGAAGCTTTGCACGTACCGGAAGGAGCAATGACGAGAGCTAAGGCGAGGAAGCTTAAGGATGCACTTGGAGGACTCGTTCAACATGTTCGTGAAGCCGTGGGTTTGGAGGAGGAAGTGCCTCGAACCGCATTGGTTTCGATACAAGTCCAAGTGTGCTCTTTTCCTTAGTCACGGTTTTTACCCAACGGGTTTTACGTGACAAGGTTTTTAACGAGGCCTTGGAACACTTTTTCCCTCAAGCCCACTTCCCGCAGCAACTCCCTCAACAATCCCTCAGTAATTTCCGCAGCAAAAATCCCTCAAGAAGCTGAAGAGACATTTTCGAAAATTCAAGTCAAACTCTTTCTTTTATTGTTTTGTCATTTTCGATTTTCTCCTTGTATTTTCGAGAAGGGTCTTTGACCTTTGAACTCCCTTTCTCTCCTTCTTATTTTCGTGGATGCTCATTTGTAACAAGTAACAATTATCAATCAAACAAAATATTTCTCTCTCTTTTTGCGATTTCTTAGTGGATTCTAAGGATCACAAAATCGGTTTATCAAAGAGATTTCCATCTCTCTTTGTGGACAGCCATTCTACCGTTCGTCGTGTTGAGAGCGTCAATAGCGAGCTGAGTGTTGGAAGGATTTTCGGGTGGATTCCCACGCCTTCGAGCCTGCTCCACGTTCCCGGTGTTGCGAATTCCATCGCCTTAAACCTCCGTTTAAGGATTATCCAAGCGTTACCATTTCCTTCGAGTCGATCCCGTGGACAGGGGTGTATTACAAGCTAGCACGAGGTGTTCGAGTCTACCCATCAGATTTTATTCATGTAAACTCAATACCCCGGTTTGGTTCACTGAATCGGTATAGGTTTTTGGGCTGTCGAAAAAAAAAAAAAAAAAAAACAATTGTAGTGTATAAAATATTAGTGTGTGTTGAATTATTAGGTGGAAGAAATATAAAAGGATGTGGAGAAAAGATAAGATGAGATGATGTGAAGGGTGTTGATAGTTGAAACCATTGTACATAGTCTTATTGGCTCCAAGAACAGTGGTTTGAAGTTTTAATAAATTCATTTTCTGAACAAAAAAAAAAAGAAGAGAAATTCCAACTAATCATATATCTCTAGTTTTTGTCAGTATTTCACTAGTCATATCCTCTTTTGGAGAAATTAATTCAAAAAAATACCTGGAAGGCTGGAACTGTCTCGCTAGGCAGTGAAAAGTCCGAAGTCAATCATCATCATCCCAATTCTTTCGACAGAAACTATAACTCTCCGATGCTGTGAAAATTCAATTTCCTTGAGAAGCATTCGCTTGTAGAGATGCCGAACTCCACGACGGAGGTCTCCGTCGCCGTTCCGCTACTTCCCTCCCTCCGTCACGCAACCAACTCTTCCTCTCAAGTCGCCATCGTCGGTTCCAACGTCTGTCCAATCGAAAGCCTCGACTACGAGTACGAAATCTCCCTCCTAACCATTGCGCTTCCTCTTCCTCAATTTTTTTATCTTAATTTTGTTTCGTTACTCGATTTAGGATCGCGGAGAATGATTTCTTCAAGCAGGATTGGAGAGCTCGTAGTAAGACACAGATTTTCCAATACGTGTTCATGAAGTGGCTGCTTTGTTTTTTCATCGGTGTTATTGTTAGTCTCATCGGATTCGCCAACAATCTCGCCGTCGAGAATCTCGCGGGTGTAAAGTTCGTCGTTACTTCTAACATGATGTTAGCCGGAAGGTAAACTCTCTGCTCTTCCGATTTTCTAGCTGTTTGCTAGCAATGTTGATGGAGAATTGAAATTGTTTTCACAGGTTTGGTATGGGCTTTCTTGTTTTCACTGTTACCAACCTCGTTCTTACTCTCTTTGCGTCGGTGATTACCGCTTTTGTTGCGCCTGCTGCGGCAGGTTCCGGTATACCGGAAGTTAAGGCTTATTTGAACGGTGTAGATGCACCAGAGATATTCTCAATTCGGACTTTGGTAGTTAAGGTAAACATTTTCAGATTCTTGAAACTCAAAAATTGCGCAAATTTACTTTTGATCTCTCTTTGCTTGGGATACAGATCATTGGGAACATATCTGCAGTGTCAGCGTCTCTTCTCATAGGTAAAGCAGGGCCTATGGTTCACACTGGTGCTTGTGTTGCATCCATACTTGGTCAAGGCGGCTCCAAAAGATATGGACTGACCTGGAAATGGCTCAGATTTTTCAACAATGACAGAGACCGAAGAGATCTTGTAACTTGTGGGTCAGCTGCTGGTATTGCTGCCTCGTTTCGTGCTCCGGTAGGTGGTGTTTTGTTCGCCCTTGAGGAGATGTCATCTTGGTATGTCAACTTATCTTAAGCTCAATGTTGCCATATTGTCATTGAACTGATTGGCTCTTTGTTTGTCTTTTGGTCACTATATGTTTTCTTCATACTGTCATTTTGTGAACGATTAATTAAAGCTAGGATTGGGGGTTTTTCGATGTAGGTGGAGGAGTGCACTGTTATGGAGAACCTTCTTTTCAACAGCTGTTGTGGCAATTGTCCTCAGGGCTCTAATCGATGTGTGTTTAAGTGGAAAGTGCGGTTTATTTGGTAAAGGAGGCTTAATAATGTTTGATGTCTATTCAGAAAATGCGTCATATCATTTAGGGGATGTACTTCCTGTTCTTCTCCTTGGAGTTGTTGGTGGTATTTTAGGAAGCTTTTACAACTTTCTGCTGGAGAAAGTTCTGCGAGCTTACAACTATATATATGAGTAAGCTATCTTTTTGGATATATTTATCATATAGACACATACTCACAAATATGTAGACACATAAAGTAAATGAAATTTTGATCGTTAACATTTTTTTTCTGTCCAGGAAAGGGGTTGCTTGGAAAATCCTCCTCGCTTGTGCAATATCAATTTTCACGTCCTGCCTTCTTTTCGGATTACCATTTCTTGCGTCATGCCAACCGTGCCCTGCTGGTGCCTTAGAGGAGTGCCCTACAATTGGCCGGTCTGGCAACTTTAAGAAATACCAATGCCCACCTGGTCACTACAATGATCTGGCTAGCCTCATTTTCAACACAAATGACGATGCTATCAAAAATCTTTTCAGCAAAAACACGGACTTCGAGTTCCATTATTTGTCCGTTCTCATATTTTTTGTCACCTGCTTCTTCCTCAGTATCTTTAGCTATGGCATTGTTGCTCCAGCAGGGCTCTTTGTACCCGTAATAGTAACAGGAGCATCGTATGGACGGTTTGTAGGGATGCTGCTTGGTTCAAACTCAAATCTCAATCATGGTCTATTTGCTGTACTCGGCGCTGCGTCTTTTCTTGGTGGATCAATGAGGATGACAGTTTCCTTGTGTGTTATTCTCCTTGAGCTGACTAATAATCTGCTGTTACTACCTATGATGATGGTGGTCCTTCTGATTTCAAAAACAGTTGCTGATGCTTTCAATGCCAACATCTATAACCTCATCATGAAGATAAAAGGGTTTCCTTACCTCTACAACCATGCAGAGCCTTACATGAGGCAGCTTATAGTTGGTGATGTAGTCTCAGGCCCACTTCAAGTCTTCAATGGCATCGAGAAAATCGAGACTATTGTACACGTTCTCAAAACAACCAATCATAATGGCTTCCCTGTGGTTGATGGGCCGCCACTTGCTTCAGCTCCTGTTCTATACGGTCTAATCCTCCGGGCTCATATTCTGACTTTGCTAAAGAAACGAGTATTCTTGTCTACTCCCGTGGCTTTCGACTCGAATACCCTTGCCCAATTCAGGGCAGATGAGTTTGCTAAGAAGGGTTCTGGGAGGGGAGATACAATAGGAGATGTGGAATTAAGCGAGGAAGAGTTGAATATGTATTTGGATTTACATCCATTCTCTAATGCTTCGCCTTACACTGTTTTGGAGACTATGTCACTTGCAAAGGCTCTTGTCCTCTTCCGTGAGGTTGGCCTGAGGCACTTACTGGTCATACCAAAAATCTCCAATGTAAGCGATCTTGGTTTATCCTTTTCCCTGGCTTGTATCATCACTAGAATATGAGATGCTTGATACATATAGATGAATAATAAAGGAATAGTGTAGATAGGTGTGAGGGAGAACAGATTCCTAGTCTTTTGAATTTTGACCATAGCCTTTTGGGCTTTGGGAGAGTTTGGGGACTATACGAAAACTCGAACCATCACTTGGTTCAATCTGTGTATCTGATAGCTCTAGATTTCTTGATTCATTAGTGTTTTAAAGAGATAAAGTAAATGAAATCTTTATCGAATATGCAATTCTCTACTTTGCTCGTATCAAATTCCTTTGTGACTATTGCAGAGACCTCCACTGGTGGGTATATTGACACGGCATGACTTTATGCCGGAACATATACTAGGCCTGCATCCGTCCCTGTCTAGGAGCAGGTGGAAAAGGCTTCGGATTCGGCTGCCTTTCCTCTCGTAAAGTATTCAGCTGCCTGCAAAGTCAGGTCAGATCAACTCTGTATAATTACTGAATGCAGCAGCCCTGTAGTGAGCACAAAGCGGATTATTCTTTCACTTTTTACTAAAGAAGTATTGAACTCTTATGTCGAGATCTAAGATTTGCAAATGCTTTGTAGTAATTATTCGACATTGTATATAAAACATGAAGGTACCTCGAATAAAGTCTTTTTTTTAAAAAAAAAAGAGGGATACAAAGAAGTAGAGATTTATAAATGTTTTGTTGCCTGAAAAAGCTGGCCGGGTCTTATTACCTGAAGTGGTTTTCCAAAAGCTGGCTCATATTACCTAAAAAATCGGGGTGTTCAATCTGAATTAACCGGTCTGATCTGAATCGAACCGAAATAATCGACCCAAAAACCGAACCATATCTTAATAAGGTTTGAATGGATTCATTTTTTTCTATATCCGAAAAATCGAATAGGAAAAACCTATCAAAAACCTAAGTCTCTTTGAAAACTAAGGATGTATTTCACTAAACCTTGAACCCAAACCAATCATAATAGATTATATTTTGGATATTTTTTATTTATAATATGAAATAACGAAAAAACGATTCAATACTAAACCGAAATCCGGATTAATCCATGTTTGGCACTCCTTCCATGACGGAGCAACACATTACTAAAACGCCAAATTAAACGTCTTCCATTTACACCTTGTGTTTGGATCCACCAACTCCAATACTTTTCCTTCATTGTACTTGTCGAACACCTGCCCAAGCACGAGAAACATATATAATTTTGCTAAATAAAAGCAAGGGGTATGTATGTGCATTATTTGAAAGAATGTAAAATTGTACTCCCTCTGTTCTGAATTAAGTGGTGTTTTAGTAGTCTGCACACAAATTAAGGAAACAATTAGTTTTTGTTTTTTTCTATACTAAAACCTCATTTATTACTCATCTGAACCAATGAACAAATAGTCTATAAAATGTAATTGGTCAAAGATAATAAAAAAATTATTTAATTTTGCATTGGTAAGTGAGAACATCACTTAATTTTGGAAAAAAACTTTCTAAAACATCAGTTAATTCAGAACGGAGGGAGTATTTAATAAAAAAAAACTTTTCACAATGAATGCATCCGTTTGTGTTTGAATATAGAAAATACAAGAGAAAATTACTCAAATAGCACAGAAACGTTGTGGTATGACTAGAGTAATACATAACTTTTTGATATTACTTAAATGATACAAACTCTAAGGGAAATGTCCATTAAGGGCAGTTTAAAACTATAATTAACGATAATGCCATTTATATTTTTTTTACGTGAGATATATTGGAAAAAACATTAATCTCCTATTCTCTCTAATTTTCTTATCGTTTTCTCTTCTAACCAAAACCCTAGCCGCATCTCTCACTCTTCTCCTCTCACTCGCCGAATCACCTCCACTCTGGCTACGGCTCCGGCTCCGGCGAAGACGCAGTTTTGTTCTCGGATTCCCTCCTCGTCTCAGATTCCGACGTCGTTGAAACCTGTGGAGGAAGAGGATCTAAACCAGGTTAGTGTTTATACAAATAAAGTATCCATTCCTACGCTTTCCTCTGCAAATAACCCCTCTGGCAGACTGCACCTGTTGTGGAGATCTGGTCATATCTCTCGGTGTACAACTCCGTTTGGGGCTATTCTGGTATTCCTAAAAATCTGACGTCTTGGGCTTTCTGTGGATAGCCGGATCGTCGCCTGATTCTTCCTGAGTCGTCGGAAAAACGTCGTTGAGGTGACTGATCGGAATTGCCGGCAGAGGGCTCGGCCAGACTGCAGTGGCTTCACGATTTTGGCCATAACTCTAGAACGGTGGACTTAATTGAGGCGCTCCCAGCGGTTCTGAAAAGATGATTCAAAGATCTATCTGTGGATGGTTGAATCGCCGCGAGACTCTAGGTGGTTCGCCGGTAAATCGCCCCGCAAGGGGGAAGATCAGAGAGCTTGGGCAGACGACACATGTTCGTGACTCGGAGCGCCACTACGATTTTGATTTGTTGTGGTAGGCTTTTTATTTAGATGATTTATGTATACTTGATGGCTGATTTATGTAAACTTTATGGCTGATTTATGTATACTTGATGACTGATTTATGTAAACTTGATAGCTGATTTATGCATAATTTGATGGCTGAACTTGATAGTTGATTTATGCATCAATGGTGTCGGAAAGTTTGCGGTGGTTCCAACGCTTCATGATCGAAGCCCCATCGAGCCGGAGTTTGCAAGCAGGTGATTCTATTTTCTAAAGTCGACTAAGCTCTAAGCGAGGATGAGATGAGAGATGGCAAATTTTTGGCGAAAGGTTTTACTAAGTAAGTTTATTGGGAGTCGATTTCTTTGGTTTCGTTTTGTGTTGGTTCATTGTTATTATAGATCTAGGTTATGTTGTATTTATCTGAACTGTCCCTCAAATCTGAATTTTTTGATCTGTGTTCTTAATTTCGTTGACGCTTTTGAGTTTGTCTGATATTACTATCTCAATTTGATTCTTCATAGGTTGTTTACGGCTTTGTGGTATCTCTGGTTCAATCGCCTATAACTTGTCAAAACCTGCCATGAAAACCAGTGCCAGAATCTTCCACGCTACATTGATGGCTGATTTATGTATATTTGATGGCTGATTTATGTTATCTTGATGGCTGATTTATGGATACATTGATGGCTGATATATGTACACTTGATGGCTGATTTATACATACTTGACTTATTTATATTTGATGGCTGATTTATGTAAACTTGATGGATGATTTATGTTTATATGATGACTTATTTATGTTTATATGATGGCTGATTTATGTCTTTATGTCTTTAAACGATAATGTCATTTAGGAGTTACTGTTTTAAGTGATATTTATTGTTAATTAAAAAATTTAACGATTCAGTTTCTTCTCGTTACTATCAATTATAACGATTCAGATTCTTAATAAGAGAAATAAATTTCCCGAAGCGAAAAAAGAAACGAAAAACATATATGGGCGATTCCCGAAGCGAAACCTTAACCGCTGAGAAACCTTAACTAAACTAGTGATGTCCGATTTATCTATTTTGTTCAAACTAGTGATGGCCGATTTATCTATTTTGTCCAAACTAGTGATGGTTGATTTATCTATTTTGTCCAAACTAGTGTGCTCACTTCTCAAACAAAAGCTAATCTGGGACGAAAGTTTNGCTGATTTATGGATACATTGATGGCTGATATATGTACACTTGATGGCTGATTTATACATACTTGACTTATTTATATTTGATGGCTGATTTATGTAAACTTGATGGATGATTTATGTTTATATGATGACTTATTTATGTTTATATGATGGCTGATTTATGTCTTTATGTCTTTAAACGATAATGCCATTTAGGAGTTACTGTTTTAAGTGATATTTATTGTTAATTAAAAAATTTAACGATTCAGTTTCTTCTCGTTACTATCAATTATAACGATTCAGATTCTTAATAAGAGAAATAAATTTCCCGAAGCGAAAAAAGAAACGAAAAACATATATGGGCGATTCCCGAAGCGAAACCTTAACCGCTGAGAAACCTTAACTAAACTAGTGATGTCCGATTTATCTATTTTGTTCAAACTAGTGATGGCCGATTTATCTATTTTGTCCAAACTAGTGATGGTTGATTTATCTATTTTGTCCAAACTAGTGTGCTCACTTCTCAAACAAAAGCTAACCTGGGACGAAAATTTTATCGTTGCGCCATGGGATCTGGGCCAATTCACGTGTTTAAGTGGGTGGACGAAGCTCACGATGAAGAAAAAGAAAAGAAAAAGGAAAGCACTAATCGATGTTCATGTTTCTCTTTTCTTCTCAAATATACAATATAAATACATTGTAAGGATTATATTGTATATTGTATGGGGTTTAGAGTTTGAGATGAACATAATAAGGGTAAACCTACAAAATGTGTAAAGCTTACAAATATAATCCATTGTTTTGATGCAAGACTTAAAATTAGGGAAAATCGCATTTTAAACCCTTAGGGTTGAAAAAGATAGCACTTTAAACCTTCATAATTTTGCACTAGCACTTTAAACCATCAAAGTAAGGAAACTAACACATTAAACCTTCAACGTGGCAACTTTGTTCGCGCCGCCAAAAATGTGACTAGAACTGTTCAGTTTCCGGTAAAAAGATGGTGACGTGTCAAATTTTTTTTTGTTGTTGTTGTTGTCAACAGCTTAAATACCTAGAACGGTTCAGAAATCCAACGTTTATAAATAATAAATAAATTAAAACGTAAAATCAAGTTTTCCCGCCAAAAACGACAAATCCTGTTTTTCCGTAAAAAACGTAAAATCACGTTTTCCCGCCAAAAACGACAAATCCCGTTTTTTCGTAAAATCACGTTTTCCCACAAAAAACGTAAAATCCTGTTTTTCCGCCAAAACGTAAAATCGTATTTTTCCCGCCAAAAACGACAAATCCCGTTTTTTCGTAAAAAACGTAAAATCCTGTTTTCTATTAAAAATGTAAAATCATGTTTTCCCACCAAAAGCGTAAAATTACATTTTTCCGCCAAAACGACAAATCCCGTTTTTGGCGGGAAAATATGATTTTACGTTTTTACGGGAAAACAAGATTTTATGTTTTTTACGGAAAAACGCGATTTGTCGTTTTTTGCGGGAAAACGGGATTTGTCGTTTTTGGCGGGTAAACGGGATTATTCGTTTTTGGCGGAAAACGTGATTTTACGTTTTTGGCAGAAAAACAGGATTTTACATTTTTTCGGGAAAACGGGATTTTAAGTTTTTTACGGAAAAACAGGATTTGTCGTTTTTGGCGGGAAAACGTGATTTTACGTTTTAAGTTATTTATTATTTATAAACTTTGGATTTCTGAACCGTTCTAGGTATTTAAGCTGGTGACAACAACAACAACAACAACAAAAAAAAAATTTGACATGTCACCATCTTTTTACCGGAAACTGAACAGTTTCAGTCACATTTTTGGCGGCGCGAACAAAATTGCCACGTTGAAGGTTTAATGTGTTAGTTTCCTTACTTTGATGGTTTAAAGTGCTAGTGCAAAATTCTGAATGTTTAAAGTGTTACCTTTTTCAACCCTGAGGGTTTAAAATGCGATTTTCCCCTTAAAATACTTAACATTGAAATAAAATTATTAATTAAACCTTGAAAAACAGATTTGAGGTATGGCTGATTTACATCTGGCCGATTTGTGGTATGGCTGATTTACAACTGACCGATTTGAGGTATGGCTGATTTACGAACCATACCAAACACCGTTATGGCTGATTTACGAACCATACCAAACACTGTTATGGCTGATTTACGAGAGAAACATAGGGATTCACGCGGTGTCTCGAGATTACAAAAAGTGTACGTGGGAAACTTCAATTTCGTTGATATTCACGCCCAAATTGAATTCTAATTCAAATCGTTTGAAAATTCAAATTTTTTTTGTTTTTTTTTGTCGTCCGGTTTAATATTCAAATTTTTTCATCTTTTTTTGTTTCCAACACATTCATACAACTTCATGGCCGATTTTTTATCTATTATGGCCGACTTATCAAACAAGTATTTTTGAATTTATGGGATTACGAGGTTTACATTGAATTAGAGGATTTTTTTTTGTTATCTATGATAACATAGTTACTACAAAATATGTAATGTAGGATTTA
>PKML01020610.1:158848-173038 GCA_002933935.1 Eutrema yunnanense | reverse complement strand
ACTGAAATGCCATTGTCTTCATCAATTGAGGTTAGACAAGAGAAAGAGAGAGAGAGAGACTCAATTAAAAGGGAGAACAATAACAGAACATTGGCAATTGTTTTTTTCAAAGGGAGAGACTTGAATAAAAGGTGAGAACTTTGGTAATGGGTTATTTTAAAACTTGAATAAAAGGTGAGAACTTTGGAAATGATCATATAGAAACTGCAGAATTCACAAACTTTGTAATTGCCAACAACCCCTATATACAAATACACACACACACAAATCATCAACTGTAACATGAGATTTTCAAAAAATTTGATTCGAAAAATCACAAACACACCGAACCTTGTATGCGTCTGCAACGATGACCTCGCCGTGGAGTCCAAAAGCGATACCGAGTGGTCTACCGCCGGTATTGACCCAACCCTCTACGAGTGAGTCATTAACTGACTCGAGGACCTTGACTCGTTTCACCCATCCATCTACACAGCCAGTATAGATGAGACCTGAGTCTCGGTGATAGGCGATATCCTCGGGGCTATTGAGAAGACCGACGCCGATAAACTCGGAGCCGGTGAAAAATTGGCTCGAAGTCTGATTCTCAGGACCGAGAAGATCGAATTTCAGAGAACAGGAGGCTTGGAACGATGACCAAATGAGAAATAGAGAGAGTATTGTTTAATTAAAAAACAAATGCTATGTTTGTGATTTTCTTTTAATGAATGCTATGTTTGTGATTTTCACCATTGGGTGCTAAATTATTGAACTTTAAGTTTTTTTGTGCTATTTTGTAGAATTGCCCTTTTTTTTTAGTACATTAATAAAGGGTAAAATAGAATTTTTATAAATTTCTTAATTTATGTGAAAATTGTCAGAATGAAATTCTTTTTGAAACAGATGGAGTATAATATAAATTGACAAAAAAGAATATTTACAATACACAAGAACATTACCACATTTCTCTAATGATTCACACAAATTTCAAATTACCTTTTACTATGATGAATTTTCCAAGTCAAAACTGAACAACGTGTAGAAAAAATCCAAGACCAATTAGAATGATACATAAAATTTTAAACTAACAGTGACACAATATGTTAATATAAATTGTATAGCTCAATGAATATCCAATTCATTATATGATGAATGAGCAATAATAGAGATTCTATTGAATCTAAAAGGTTTCGGACCTGAAAGAGTCGGGTTAGATCCAACGGTCAAGAGATAGCAACATGGTCTAGTTTTGATAAACTTTCAAGATTTGGAGCGTTTTCCGATGACTCATCAGTTTCTTCAACGAGATCGGCGAGAAAATCTCGTTGCTCTTTCTCGTTGAGTGAGTTCGTCGTGTTTCCGGATTTGAGATTTTAGGGATTATTATTTATGGAGTTTTGGTTCAATAATGAGGTAACTTAATTGTACGGTTAAGTTCTGAATTTTGGGTTTAATGTTCGGTTTAATATTAATATGGGAAATTCGTACAGTTTAACTAAAATTTATCAAACCACATATCCGCATCGGTCATGTTTTTATCTGTGTCTCACCATTAAAAAATTAAAAACAATTGAAATAGTAAGAGAGAGAAAAAAAAAAGTTGAAAAAGCGAGACATGGTGTCTCGTGTCATGTCTCTCGTGTGAGACACAAACCAAACAATTGTGAGACACTTTCTTAAATGTGTCATTTTTCTATTGGTTCAATTTTATATTTTAATTAATTATATTAAAAAATTAATATTTTATTCAGAAGACATCCATATGTTGTCTTAAACCGTTGCGGATGGTCTAAGATAGTTTTTCACATAAAATTAGAAAAAATTGCAATATTCTCTTTTTATTATTAAATTATATTTGTTGATAGTTTATAAATAATAATAATAAAGAAAAATCAATGTTTGCATTGATAAGTGCACATGCATTCCTGGTTTGATGGAGCGGCCCCTGGTGGTATACACGCACCCATGCTGATTCCTTCAAACTCGGCGTTACACTCTTTGTTACAGCTTCTATTTTCACAGTAACCATTGTAATGATAGGCATAACAAGTTGCTCCTTGAGTTTCCTTCATCACCATTCCTAATAATACATATTTAAAACATATACTAATATTAGTTAATAAAAAACATATATCATCTAGATTTTTTTTCGTTATAGAAATAAAACAGTGATGAACAAACAACTATCAAATAAAAAAGAAGAAATGTGGAATATTAAATATATTTTAAATGTAATGCAAACCTAAAACAAAGATAACCATGAATATTGCAAAAACTGTGCTTTTAGTCATATTTGATGATATAATTAAAATATAAGTGATGGATGTAATTGCATTATGAACAATATATATATATATGATACATTGGATGCATACATCTATATTTAGAAAAGTATCACGAATTATAAAAAAAATAGAAAGAAAAGTCAACTAGTAATTAATTAGATACTTGAAACAGAAAAAACTATAAAAAAAACAAATAGGAAAGATATCTTTGAAATTAATCAAAAAGTGAAAACAGATAAGAACGTTATAAATCATAATTAATAATATTATATCATACATGAATAAAATCTGGAAAAACCAACAAATATTAAATAGGTGCTGAAAAAAAACATAAAAATATAAAACATGAACGATATTTATAAATTCAATAAAAAAACTTTAAAATGATAACTAATACTGTTAAAATCATATTTAGTAAGCGTGATAGAATTTATAGTAAGGTAGAAGAGATATGAGTCAATTGATTTTGAATTAGAAATTCATAAAATTTAATAGAAATAGTATGAAAAAATTGGAATGTTGATTTGAATAAGATGGTCTAAGTAATATTAATTGTCATCATAAAGTGTAATTTGATTTGAGATTAATTTATAAAAGTCACTATCTCGAAAAAGTGTGTTACTTATTGTTGTAACTAGGTAATTGTCATCATAAGGTTTGATTTTTTGCCACCACCTAATTAAGAAGATTTAAACTACCCATATATGACTTATCATCACACACCTAATTCAATTATCAATTATTAATGTACGTTTTCAATTTCCTATAATAATTTTAATTTTTATTAAAAGTTTACGCTTCCAAAAACGAATTGAAAAAAAACAAAAACAAAAACAGATTAAGCGTGACTTAACAAGACAAATTATATTAAAAACAAAATATTACAAATTAAAAAGTTTTCTCGGTTTTTAAGAAGCTTGTTCCGTACACCGCATGACCGTTTTTTTTAATTTTATTCCCCATTTCTCCTCCATTTTCTCTTTGTTTTTTTTCTTCTCTTTATTCAATTTCTTCTCTCCCTCGCTTCACTTCAGTATCTACGAAGCTTTTGCTCTTTACAACAACAACAACAACAAAAAAACTAAAATCCGAGAATCTGGGAGTGAGAGAAGTGATCCAAAGACCAACAATGTTTGACTCGCAATGTCTCGTGTCGGGAAAAGGACCTTTAGGAGCCATTTGGGTCGCTGCGTATTTCTTCAAGAAGCTTAAGAAAGCTCAAGTCAAAGACACTCATATTCCTTCCTCCGTTGGTTTGTCTCTCCTTTCTTCACATTCTCTCTTCGTTCTAAGAAAAGGGTTCTTCTCCGGCGACTTTAAGGTTTAGACTTGGGATTAAAAAAATTGATTGAATGTGTGAAAGTTTGCAACTTTTCGTGTAAAATTACGACCCGAAATCGAAATTTAGGGTTTTGATTATTATTGTAGCTGGAGGCTTGACTCATTGATTCCTTCTCTCATTCGTTGGAAGATTAACTTTGTTTCTCCTTTGCTCTCTTTTTTTTCTTTTGCATCAATGTTGATTTTTGGGAATTTTTTCAATGTTGGTTGCTTTTTGCTCATTAGTTGTTTGATGAAATGCCTGAATGAGCCTCATGAGATTTTTATTCAGTGATATTCACAGATGCTTTTTACGGGTTAAAAGTTTCGAATTTTCTATTGTAAATTGAGACAGCGTTGTTTGATTTAAGAGTAAAGAATAAAGTCTACTGTTTTTGTGGAACAGAATCTGTAAAAAACACTCCTTTACTCATATACACACCATAAGGCTTGAGCAGCTGAACTTAAGTCCAAACACTTCCTCTTACTCTCACTCAGTATCTCTTGGTTCATCATTTAGTTCGCTTGATCTCTACAGTCCTTGTTTCCACGAGAAAGATGGGGTTTTTTTCAACAACATTTGAGAATTTTTGTCCTTATTTTCTTTTGGATGCACAGACCAGATCTTGCAAAAAGAGTTGGACGCTTTGACATACAGGGTTCTAGCGTATCTTCTTCTGGGTGTTGTTAGAATATATTCCAAGAAGGTGGACTTTTTGTTCGACGATTGCAACAGAGCCTTGATCGGTGTAAAGGAGTTTGTGGCTAATGAGAAGAACAGAGAAAAAACAAATGTGTCATTGCCTGGATCTACGGGCTGTTTTTCCATTGATTTGCCTGAGAGTTTCGAACTTGATGCTTTTGATCTTGGGGTTTTGGAAGATTTTCACGGGTATACTTGTTAATCATGTATAGAATGTGTTTCGTAGAGATCCTATATATTGTCTCACTTTTTGTTTCTTCTTCTTCTCAGGGGCAATGTTAAGCCGCAGGAAGATATTACACTTAAAGGTAAATTACTACTAGAAGCTTTTCAAGTTTATCTCGTCACTGTTCATGTATTGATACCACTGCATTGCGATGAAACAGATGGAGGTCCAGAAGCAGAGAGCATGGACCAGTACTACATGGAAAGGGTATGGCTTCTCATTTGATAGACTACCGAGTGTGTAACTGTTTGGTTCTACTTGAAAGTACATTGACATTGTTGCTTGAATCCTCCCCTCTTTTATCACTTGTTTTATTCTAGTGAAATATATGTTATTAAGACAGTATTTTGTGGTGTTGCAGTTCGACATGGAGGAGGACCTCATGTTTACCTTTCATGAAACATTCGTTGCCGATCATAATGAGTATGGTATCTTTTTAATCTCCATTTACATGTATTTGACAGACGCAAGCCCAACATTCTGTGTTTAAAATTGTTGTTGCAGTGAGAGTTTCGCTCATGATACAGAAAATGTCAGAGATACTACTGAAGAAGCATCAATCAGAGTCGTTGAAGCGGAACCACTGGATTCTAACGAATCATCCAGAGATCATCAAAATGCATCTAGGCATAGGGAGGATCCAGAATCAGATGATATGCTTGTGGAACCGCAAGTGTCTGAAGATATCAGAAGAGCTCAAGAAGAAGAAACAGTTAGAGAAACCATATATACCATTGTGCAGAGACTAGAGGATCCTCATGAATCCTCAGAAGATAATCTACATAGAGACGGGTACAAGGAGAATTTAGAATCAGAGAAAGCCTCGGTGGAAACAAGTTTGGAAAAGATGCGGCATGACGGATCCCTCCCATCTGAATGCGAAAGTCCTGAAGCGATTCAAGGGATTGAGGAACAACCTTCTGGTGCCACAAGAATTGATGGGGAGAAGGAGATCCCGGAGATGAGTACTCTAGAAGAACCAGAACCAGGATCTGTGAGTGAAACTAGAGACTTGCCTGAAGGCCTAGAGAAACATCGAGGCCATAGTGATGGGGAAATGACGGACTTTGAGATGTTTCATGGGTCTCATAAGGAGCCATATGAGACTCCAGAAGTGAATCAAGTTGGACACAGTGGTACCGAGAAAGGTTTTCTCTTTGACATGACTTTTTCAGAAGAGGGGAGTAAAGGGTTTAATGCTAAAGATACGCCAGTTACTGTTACTCCCAAAGCACCTTCGCGGCTAAGAATCTCTGAAGGTGCACACTTTTTAAAAATAAGAACTCCAGAAAATTTACTTAGTTGTGTGTTTTAATGTGTTATCTTATACTTTGAAATACAGGGGAAACAAGCCATCAGTTCTCGATCATTCCTACTCCGGCTGCAAAGGAGTCTTCTCGGGTTTCACGGAAGAGAAAATGTCTAATCGATGATGAAGTGATAATTCCGAACAAGTAAGAAAACTTTTTGTTAACCTTGGATTATATTCATCTGTCTGTATAGTTCCGTACAAGTGAGTAATATTTTGGTACTTCTCTGTAATTGTAGAGTTATGAAGAAAATGATAGAGGACCCAAGTAAATTGATGTCAAAACGGAGAAACGTTACTCATACTGACTATCCTGAGAGAAGAATCAAACGTCTTGCCGATCCCTCAAGAAGTTTCTGGGACCCTTTGATTCCATGTAAGTGAAACTTCAGGATTTGCTGTATTTCAGATTGTATTGTTGTGTTTGCTGATTGTTATAATCCTGTCACAGATGGTTCTTCGGACCTCCAGTTACTTTTTTGTCAACCCATCAAGCTTAAAGAACAGGACACCACAGAAACTCCTAAGGCTGCTAAAACCGCAGGGCGAACGGAAAATTCTTCTCTTGGAACAGTTGGAAGTCATGGGGATGTTTTTTCTTCAGAGCAGACTGAGAATGCTCGAGAAATTATTGAGACTCCCCAGGCTGCTGCTCTTGCTGAGCTGAACGTTACTGTTCCAGAGACTGTAGGAAATAATACAGAGGTTTCAGCTGAGACGGAAGCTAGTTCCATAGCTGCTGGAATTGCTCATCAAACAGAGATTGCCCCAGAGACGCCAGTGAAGCCTGCAGAGCCAGTAGAGATTGCTCCAGAAACACCAACGAGGACATCAGAGCAAACAGAGATTGCACCAGAAACGCCAGTAGTCTCTGAGCGAGTAGAGATTGCTCCTGAAACGCCAGTGAGGGAATCAATGTCGATAAGATATTTCAAGGACCCTGAAACCTGTGAACAAGAAACGAGAACTGCAAGTTCCTTCACCTCCTTTGACGGGCACCCGTCAGAATTTTGCGAGGATAGAAGGGACCTTGATACAATTTTGATGAACGAGGAGGTACTGCTCCATTGCATCTTCTGATAGTAGCAAAAGAAAGTTTTTTTTTTATAATGCTTTTATTCGCATCTAATTACAGAACTGAGTATTTGTTTTTGTTTCTGCTTCAGCAGGTGAATGCACATGCAACAGAGGACTTGCAACAAGGTAAAATGCCTTACGATCTTGTCTTAAGATTGGAAAGCACCCAATATCTTGAAACCATAGTTCAGAAATGATCTCATGCCAGTGCCCAGTTTCATTTAGCTTTTTGAAAATATATTGAGCTTTTAGTGAAAAGTTTCAACCATCAAAATGTAGACTACTTATTTTGGGATCCAAATCTTATCGAAATGTTTTTTGTTGCATGTCGGTATGGTGGTCATGCTGTGTTCTTACCATTGTATGTTTTTGATTTGCAGAGAGGTGGTCAGTAAGAACAAGGTTGGTAGACTCACGCCTTTGATCCCAACTTCTCCTTTTGGCTTATATTTCAGATAATGATCTGGACTTTCTGACTCTGGATTGTACAGGAACGTGGCGAAATTCTTGGAAAAGACGTTTCTGGAGCAGAGGGAAAAACAAGAAGAAGAAAACCTGAGTTTGTTGCAGCTGTGCAGAGGAAGAACACAGAAGGAAAGCGCAAGACTCTTCTACGAGACTTTGGTATGTCACATCTGGTTTCTCGGTCCGGTTTATCTTTGGGTTTTTCAAGTTTTGGAAAATGGTTCTGAACTAGAAACTCTCTGAATTGATTTGAATATGGGCAATAAAAAAAATTGTTTGGTTGCAGGTGTTGAAGACGAAAGATTACTTGGAAGTGAAGCAAGATCATCCATATAGTGATATTGTTCTCACGCGATTCACCAGACAACAAGAAGCTTGTTGAAAAGCTCTAACTAGGTTTCTTCTCTCCAATTTTAGGGTTTTTCTCCAGTTTTAGGGTTTTTCTGTGAATCAAAGTTTCTTAGAATCCAAGGAATCTTGCCCTTTTGCTTCGTTTCTTTTAAGTTAAATCTTTAGTAAGAATGATCAATGATCTGAAAGTATATGAATAGAGTTAGTTAGATTCAATCTGATCTTTCACTAACAGAACTTACAACGTCATATACGTAAAGTCGGCCCTGAAAATATATGGATCGCAAGCAACAAAATTTTATAGGCCTGTGAACTGATAAATTTTGTGGCTTTTATTACCGAATTTCGTCAATTTTGGATATCCGAATTTTCGAAACGGATCACAGATCTTGAATCTCGGATAATTTTGGATCGAAGTTCGTCAATTTTGGATATCCGAATTTTTGAAACGGATCACAGATCTCGAATCATTTAAGAAAAGTATTAAACTTACAAGAGGAGAACGTACGTTTAGAGATTTTATGTATGTATATTTTCCAAAGCTCTGTTTAAATCATATTATATACTAAAACAAGACTAAGATATGAACAATACACAATTTAGGAAGTACAAATAAATGGTAAAAGACTGAATCAATGGTGATTGACGGGATCAACGAGATTGATACTGAAATCAATGGGATTGATATCCTGATTGGTATAACAGATAGAAGAGCAGCAGCATTATATAGTAGAGCAGTATACTGTTGAAACTATATGCTTTATTAAATTATGTGATTGGTAAAAGCAAGGAACAGTTAGATAACAAATTACCAAAATAGATATAACTATAATTTTATCTATGGAATATGTATTTCATAAAATTAAAATTAACAGAGCAAACTCAAATGAATCACGTAAATAGTCTTTTGAATTACTTTATGAAAAATAAATCATACGAAAAAACAAAGTTATTCGAACATATAATTAATATCAAGCAGTCCAAATCATTTCTGCAATATGGTTACGAATTCCTGACATGTAAACATCTCCGGTATGTACACGTACTCATACCTTACTCGTTGGGGGCGTAGGATCTTGTGTGTTCGACATGTTTTCTGTTTTTAATAAATTATGCAAGTTATTATCAAAAAAATAATAAACGATGCAATAGTATAAGATTCATCATAACCACACCAATACACAGAGCATGAAGCAACAGTTTAAAAAGCACATGAAGGAAGGATCAATATATACTGCAACTTGCAGGCGATTAAACACTATTCTGCATACACAATATATCAAAACTTCAAACACTTACGTTAATAAAGAAACACAAAACTTACTTTGAACTTGATTTTTCTGATGAAATTGTCGACAGTTTTTAGGTTTCTGGCAAACGCAGGATTCTTTTTTTTTATATCAAACTTGTACATAGTTAGAATTAGGTTAGAAAAAATATTATGATAGTTATCTTAAAGAAATTTAATTGAATAAATAAGGGTATATTTGTCATTTTAAATTGATAAGATTAAATGTTCTTTTAAAAGCTTCATAATAGAGCATTATAATATAGAGCATATTGAACCCGCTAATGTTCTCCTACATGCTTTATTGATTGGATACTATAAGGCTTTAAGCCCACCTAAATACCTTACCATTAGACTCAAAGTCTTTGCAAATGTTGTTTTTCTCAAAGTTATTAAGATACGTTTAGGGATTCCTTACATGATTTTGTAGGATTGTGGGCGCTTGAAGATATTTTACAACTTATTCTACACGCACTTATTCAACACACCACTCACATACCACTCACGACTTTATCCACTCACACACCACTCACATACCACTCACGACTTTATTCAACATATTTTAATTATTATTTGCTGAAACTACGAATAAAACATGTGCGTCTGCATGAGGATTTGCAAGAAGATCATTTTGCAAAAACCGCAAGACACTTGTCGAGTGCTCAGATTTGATTGCGAGGCTCGTATCACACCGCATCAACAAGTGGTTGAAGTCGCGGTGTGATAAGAGCCCAAAGTGTGCGGCGAACACAATTGCGACGATGTCGTTCTTGAACCGGATGAGATGCAGTGGTGGTCATGTGGCTACTGGTGAATTATAAGAGTTAAATATGACGCAGAAAGTGCCTCAAGATCTTTAGCTAGAGTGTGTAGTGTTTTGATCGTTGGATAGGTGTTCTTTTGATAAATTATATATAACTCTTGTATAATTCTAACGAATGATGACCACAAAAAATATTTTTTTGCACAAACTATATATATAGAAGAACGATGAATTATAACGTGAATATTCAAACTATTCAACGATATTAGGCCGCAGAGTAAAACGTTATTGCACTAACTAAACGAAGTTGAATCGCTTATTTCCTTGACTTTGTAAATCTCATGTTGTTACATGATTTTGTAATTTCATGATGTTACCATTTGGAGGCTTAGCGATATATATATCTTTACCTTTGTAAAATGATGTCATATTGTATCAGCCCCTGGACAACAATACATAGCTTGATGATTGGATTATGATCGAACCAACTATATAACATGAATCTATTATATGACCATTCGTTATTATTTTTTATATGAGGTTGGAAAAAAGCTTTTTTACTTATTTTTCCCTCATTATAGAATCTCTAAACGATAAATAACAAAAGAAAAACAGACATTTCCCTTCAAATATTTTCAAGATTATGCTTATTACCCTCGAGAAAAAAAAGCTGCTCTTCTCGGGCTTAGTTCACAACATCGAGAACAAGCTTACGGGATTTGAGAACTGACCATTTCAGTCTCCTGTAATATGCAGCTTGGAGCAGAGCCAAAGACAGTAAAAAGATCCACTTGAAACCCATCTGCACACATCGAACAAAATAACAGAGCAACAATATCATTTAAGTTCATGTCTTATAATAGTAGATTAAAAAATGGAATCATATCATACAAAGAAACTTACCAATTTCCTCTCTTCCATTTCTGGTTCAGCTGCCCATGACAAGAATGATACAACATCTTTACCCATCTACACCGAAATTGAAAAAGAAGCAAAGTTAAAAACTCCATGAAATGTCAGCTCTGATAAGCTCTACGGTTTCTGTAATTAATTTCTTAAGCAGAGGAAAGCTAACCTGTGCTTCTGTTGCAGGGGTTCCATCTTCATATTCCACAGCTTCATCATTGAGCATCTTTGGCATAGCGATTGCTCCACCAGGGAAATAAGGATTGTAATGTAACCCTTCTCTTATCTGTACCATATCACGGGACTTTTTTTAATACCCAACACTTTTGAAGTTGTAATAAGAAGAATAATGCGAAAACAGGAGATACAATAGAAATTTACCGAAATTCCAGCAGGAGGATCACGGTAACCAGTTAAAAGAGCAAAGACATAATTTTGGCCATTGTGACGTGCCTGGTCAAAAAATATATAGCAGAGATGTTTAGATCACAGAAGATGAATTTTCTGAAAAGTATACAAATTGAGTGAAAGAACAACAGACCTTAGTTATAAGACTTAGATCAGGTGGATACGCTCCTCCATTGGCGAACCTTGCAGCTGATTCATTTGAGTATGGTTCAGGGAGCCGGTCACTGAGTTTACCGGGTCGGGAGAACATCTCACCCTCATCGTTTGGTCCATCAACAACCTCGATTTCAGCTGCCATTGCCTTTGCCTCTTCCTCTGTGTAAGCAACACCCACCAAATCTCGGTATGAGATGAGAGACATCGAGTGGCAAGATGCACAGACTTGCTGATAAACTTGGTGACCACGACGGATCCTGCTCATCATTAAATCAACCACGAATTATTAATCTCGAATTCGCCAAATGTTACAACAAGGCAGTCCATTTTTCTCCTATAGTGTTTACACTACAACTATACTGTTTGACAGGTCGAAACTCGATTTGTAAAAGAACATCTGTGAAACTCACGAAGCATGGTCATATGAGCTGAGAATGCCATCATGTGGCCAAGGGTAGTTTGGACACTCCAAGCCGTGTTCGGCTTCATCAGCGGATGCTACTGTGGAAAAACTCAATAATCCTGTAATACCAGCACCCATGAGGGCAAATGCTCTTACACCAGCAGACCCATCATTAGGTTTCTTGGAAGAAAACCATGACAAGACCGGAGTTGCCTGTGGGATAACACAGAACAACAGTAACAAATGCACAATCAAAAGATTGCCACTCTCTAAGCACAAATCAAAATGTCTGCGTCAAGGAAAAACTCATTTTTCACCAACAATCGCTTCCTTCTCACAGAACCCTAACAACTAATGAAACTTCCCAGATATATAGAAAGCAAAAACAAACGATCAAAAAAAATCCAAATGTTGATAAAATCTCACCGTTGATCGGGATTGAAGTTTCCTCCTCAGAAGCTGCTGGATAACTCTTCCTCCAACCATTTGATGAACACTTGTACCAATCAACTCGCTGAAGAAAAAACAACATACAGATCCATCCGACGAATATATATCCAGCAAAACAAAACAAAAATGAAGAAAAAAAAAGATATCCACCGGTTCGGAGGCGAGATATACCGATCGGAAAAGAGAAAAACTCACCGGAAAATGAAGTAACAGGATCGGCGATTGACGACTACCGAGAGGGAGACAGATGCGAACACAGGAGGAAGACGAAGTAAACAGATACCAGAGAAAATGGATGTCTCTCGACGACGCGACTGTGACACACCACACCTTTTAGGCTTTAAAGGCCCATGGGCCTAATTTCATCTATTGTAAGGCCTTATTAGAAACACTAAACAAATCTACAAGGAACATGTTTGATGAGGAGTCAAATGGTTAAATTAGACATGCGAATTCAGTTACTTCGGGTAATTCGGTTTGGGTAGTTCAGTTTTTTTGTTAGTTCGATTTTCAAAAATTCTGCTGAAAATAACCGAATAAAATATTGGTTTGGTTCGGTTTGGTTAACGCTACTTCGGTTATTTTTTTTATAACCAAAAATAACCGAAATTGTCAAATTCAGTTTAATTCGGATAGTTTCAGTTCTTTTCGGGTAATTTTTCGGTTATTTCGGTTGTTTTCGAAAAAATCAAAAAAAACTTAATATTTTTTTAATTTCGGTTAACCGATCAGTTCGACCGAACCGAGAACCGAATTAATTTTAAATATTGCCGAAAATAACCGAACAATAACCAAATTTACAAAACTTCGGTTCGGTTAGCTCGGTTCGATTAATAATCCCAACCCTAGTTAAATAGTTTGATATTTGGGGTCTTTTTTACTAGAGCTCGATTTCACTTCCCTTCAAAGGATTGAAAACGAAAAATTGAATCAAATTGATATGCTCAATTTAATACCCTAAATAGTACTAAAGCAGTTGCTGCAGTAAATCAAGGGGTCGAACACAAGAACTCAAGAATCACTCAATAGATTATATATATCAGAAACAAGCTAAACCAGATTAGGTAATTGAAAACAGGATTGTAAGTAAAAGTGTTTGTAAATTCAATTGTAGGAATGTAGGCTTAGGGTATTTCTCAGGAAATCAATGAATGCAGTCTAATTAACTAACAGGATTCAGATTAAGTGTTGTTCTAGAACTCAAATCAGTAAAATATAATTAACCAACTCTCGTTGCGAAAACTATCTAAATCTAAATCCTAGGAATTCCAAATCTCTTTGCGAATCCTAAATTCTAAATCAGCTTTAAAATCAGGTTTAATATGTTCACAAATTAATTAAACCAAATCTCTTTGCGAATAATTAATTTGCTCACCTAAGGTTTTATCAGGTAATTAATTGCACTCTCGTGCCTAATCAATTATCCTAAGGTCTAAGTTCTAGGTGATTAATCTAGAACTAGCTTTGAGAACAACCTAAGGTGAAGAACTAATTTAGATAATAAATCCTAACAGATAATCAACCTAGCATTCAAAGAAATCCCTATGAGAAAACTCCAAACCTAACAGTTGATCTACTCAGACATGGTAATTGAATCAATAAACATGTTGAATAAATACTCTATATAAAATCAGAAAGAGAAACAAGGTTTTGAGATCTGATCTCGGACGAAGGGAAACCAGACTTGTCTCTCACCAAAATCTCTCTTAAACTAAAGCAAAATAAAGCATAGCCTAAACAATGGCTGTAAAATCCTATTTATAACCTAAAAACACGATCTGGGGTCTTCTTGTAATTATCAGAAACTTCTGGACCAAATTGCAATTCTTCAACTCTTCATTAAGTCGCGATGTCGTGTCTGCCTCGTCGAGTATCGATCGATACCAAGGTGGTATCGATCGATGCCTGTCGTGGAATCAGGTTCTTGGCGACACAACTTCTGCTTCTGCTCCAAACTGCTCCAATAAGTTCCAATAACTCCAATAATCCTCCAAATGTGCTATGACCTGTAAAAGACTCTAAAAGACTACAAAACAATAGAAAGACTCTATGAAAAGGACTTATATCATGGTCTAAACAGGGTAAAAACCATGATATATCA
>PKML01020610.1:136972-158587 GCA_002933935.1 Eutrema yunnanense | reverse complement strand
TAAGAAAAACAAAAACTTTGTCAGCAAACACCTCCCCCAGACTTGAACAACACTGTCCCCAGTGTTATCTAGCCTAGAGTCAGTGAAATAAAACAAAAGAAAAGGATAAACGAAGAGAAACCATGAGTTACCTTGCTGGAACGTCAAGTATCGATCGACACACAGCCTGGTATCGATCGATACCAGGCTTAAATCGACTTGACGAACTTTTCATCCGCGATTGGTGTCGATCGATACCAATGGGGTATCGATCGACACTTAGGCGATTTCGAGTTGCTCCTTGTTCATCCTGACACAAACTCAAGACAGACGAAAATAAAGACCAAAAATTGACTCAAAGACAGACTCACCAGTGGGTTGCCTCCCACTAAGCGCTCGTTTAACGTCAATAGCTTGACTGTAACGCCATTCAGGCTGTTGGTGCATCATCCAAAGGCATTATCTGCCCTGTTAGAATCTCGGCTTTCGCCCAATAGTGTTTCACTCTTTGTCCATTGACAGTGAACTCTTCGCCCTTGCGGTTTATCAGTACTACAGCACCATGTGGTCTGACCTCTTTGATGGTGAAGGGACCTGACCAACGTGAACGCAGTTTACCAGGAAACAATTGCAAACGAGAGTTATACAGAAGTACCTGATCGTTCGGTTCGAAGTGTCTGGAGATGATCTTCTTATCATGATAAACATTGGTTCTCTCCTTGTACAGCCTCGAGTTCTCATAAGCGTGGTGCCTGATCTCATCCAGCTCGTTTAGCTGAATCAATCTCCTCTCAGAAGCAGTTTTGATGTCGAAGTTCAGCATCTTTGTTGCCCAAGCAGCCTTGTGCTCAATCTCTACAGGAAGATGACATGCTTTCCCATACAGCATTTGGAAAGGTGTAGTTCCCAGCGGTGTCTTGAAAGCAGTCCTGTATGCCCAAAGCGCATCATCCAACTTCGTAGACCAATCCTTCCTAGAAGCACTCACTGTCTTCTCCAAAATCTCCTTGATCTGACTGTTGGAGACCTCGACTTGCCCACTTGTCTGAGGGTGATATGGAGTAGCTACACGATGGTTTACACCATACTTCTTCAACAACCTCTTGAAAACCTTGTTGATAAAGTGAGAGCCACCATCACTTATCACAATTCGAGGCACTCCATAGCGAGGAAAAATGATGGTTTTAAACAGCTTAAGAACCACTGCAGAGTCATTTTTCTCACTAGCTATCGCTTCCACCCATTTGGACACATAGTCCACAGCAACCAGGATGTAATTTTTCTTCTGTGATGAAGGAAAGGGACCCATAAAGTCGATGCCCCAGCAATCGAAAACTTCAACCTCAAGGATGAAATTTTGTGGCATCTCATGTCTCTTACTGATCTTCGCCCTCCTTTGACAAGCATCACACTGTGAAACGAAAGCATGAGCATCCTTGAACATGGTAGGCCACCAGAAGCCTGCTTGAAGAGCCTTGGACACTGTCTTGAAAGTTGCAAAATGTCCTGCATAATCGGATCCATGGCAGTGAAACAAGACATCTTGAACCTCTGATTCAGCAATGCATCTCCTGTAGATGCCATCAGAACAGTGCTTGTACAGGTAAGGTTCATCCCAATAGAATCTCCTTATGTCACGCATGAACTTCTTCTTGTCATACTTCTTTAGGTGTCTTGGCTCTGCATCTGCAGCGAGGTAATTGGCAATATCAGCGTACCATGGACTATCAGAATCGACTGCAGCGACGAGATGGTTTTCAGAAACACCAGGATGATCAACAATCCAAACAGGTTCGGGATCGCCAGGGTATCGATCGATACGAGTAGGGTATCGATCGATACCCAAACCTGCAACCCGTGAAAATTGCTGATTCTGTGCGAGATTCGTCTGGAAACCAGTTTCTATGAAGTAAATGGCTTCCTCAGGTAGTTGATCATCAATAGGGACGTCTGCATCGATCCGCATCCGCGACAGATGGTCAGCAACTCCGTTATCAATGCCTCTCTTGTCCTTAACCTCGATGTCGAATCCTTGTAGCAAGAGAACCCAACGACAAAGACGAGGCTTGAGATCCTTGTTGTTCATCAGATACTTGAGAGCAGCATGATCAGTATGAACAACCACCTTGCTCCCAATCAAGTAGGATCGGAATTTCTCAAAAGAGAAGACAACTGCAAGTAGTTCCTTCTATGTGGTGCTGTAGTTCCTCTGAGTATCATCTAAAGTCCTGCTGGCATAGTGGATGACGTGCAGCTTCTTATCCTTCCTCTGACCCAACAGCAAAGTCGCTAGCGTCGCACATGATCTCAAAAGGTAGAGTCCAATCAGGAGGTTGCACAATAGGAGCACTCACCAAAGCCTTTTTGATCTCCTCAAAGGCTGCAAGACAATCAGGTGTGAAGTCAAATTTGATCTCTTTGCACAGTAAAGCGGTGAGTGGACGTGCTATCTTGGAGAAATCCTTGATAAACCTCCTGTAAAACCCAGCATGACCAAGGAAACTCCGAATATCTTTCACAGAAATCGGTGGTTGGAGACTTGTCATGACCTGAATCTTGGCCTTGTCAACTTCGATTCCAGCTTCAGAGACCTTGTGCCCAAGTACAATGCCATCCTGAACCATAAAATGACACTTTTCCCAATTAAGGACTAAGTGTTTATCTTCACATCTCTGGAGTACCTTACACAAGTTGGCCAGACAGTCCTTGAATGATGATCCATATACTGAAAAATCATCCATGAACACCTCCATGAAATCTTCAATCATGTCTGTGAAGATGGACATCATACACCTCTGAAAAGTGGCTGGAGCGTTACACAACCCAAATGGCATTCTCCTGTATGCGAATGTGCCATAGGGACAGGTGAAGGTGGTCTTCCCTTGGTCATCTGGATGGATAGGAATCTGGAAAAAACCTGAATATCCATCAAGGAAGCAGTAGTAGGGATGACTAGCCAACCTCTCCAACATCTGGTCAATGAATGCCAATGGGAAGTGATCTTTCCGTGTGGCTGCATTCAACTTCCTGTAATCAATGCACATTCGATGTCCAGTGATAGTCCTTGTAAGAATCATTTCATCCTTCTCATTCTTCACCACTGTTATCCCTCCTTTCTTAGGAACAACATGCACTGGACTGACCCAAGAGCTATCTGAGATGGCATAGATAACTCCTGCATCTAAGAGTTTCATGACCTTCTTCTTAACCACCTCCTTCAGGTTTGGATTCAGCCTCCTTTGATGCTCAACTGAAGCCTTTGACTCGTCCTCAAGATGAATCCTATGCATGCACAGATCCGGTGATATACCTGAAATATCATCAAGAGAATAGCCAAGAGCTTTGCGATACTTGCGCAGCTTGCTTAGCAGTAAGGTAACCTCTGCGTTGTTCAAAGAAGCATTAAGGATTACTGGGAACGTGGAATTAGGACCAAGAAAACCATACCTCAGATTCGCAGGAAGTGGTTTGAGTTCCACTTTGGGAGCGTTCTCCTCGCTCCAATCTCCAAGCCCAGCAGCTTGCATAGTTCTTTCGGCCAAACTTCTTTCCGGCCGCAGGGTATCGATCGATACCAGGTGGGTATCGATCGATACTGGTCGTGCTAAATCGAATATATTTCCGTATTCAGCAGCAACATCGTGTGGCTTAACCTCTGACTCAGCCGAACAGACCAATGCCCTCTCCAATGGGTCCTCAGGATGCATCTCCAGGAAGTACTCCTCAGCAATATCACAGAAGGTATCAACGAAGAAAGTCTGCCCATCGATGGTTGGTCTCTTCATCATCTTCTCCATGTTAAAAGTCATGACCAACTCACCAATGTTAAGACTTATCTTTCCATTCCTGCAATCGATCAGAGCACCAGTTGTTGCTAGGAATGGCCTTCCCAAGATGAGAGGATCTCTGGGTTCCGAATCATACTCCAAGACAATGAAATCAGTTGGGATTAAGCAATTCCCAATCATAATCGGAACATCCTCGATCAATCCTTCTGGGAGTCTGACTGAACGATCAGCGAGTATTAGCGAGATCCTCGTAGAAGTGAAGTCTGTCATTCCCATTCGCTTAGCAACCGAGTAAGGCATGAGGTTGACACTCGAGCCAAGGTCACAAAGAGAACGCTCAAACCTGTCAGTAGCGATTGTACAATCCAAGACAAAGCTCCCTGGATCTGGAAGTTTCGTTGGGATCTTGTTGTTTAGGATTGCACTACACTCATGAGTGATCATCAGACAACCGTCTTCAAGGTTCACATTGTTGGACACCATCTTCTTGACATATCTCCTGAAGGCTGCAGAAGTCTTGATAGCATCGATGAAGGGAAGTTCAACAACCAGCTTGTCCAAAATTTCCTTGCATTTAGCGTCCTCTACCTCCTTCTTAGTCTTCCCAAAAGCTCTGGGATAAGGTATCCTCGGGATGTAGACTCTCTCTGGTAGTGCTTTAGCCTTCTCCTTCGTAACCTCAAGTTCTGCATCGTCTTCAGGTTCGGTATCGATCGATACAGGAGGGGTATCGATCGATACCTGGGATTTGGAGTTTTCCCGTCTGAGAATCGCGATCGGTGTCGATCGATGCTGAGGAGTGTCGATCGATTCCTTGGCGATTTCAGTGTCTTCATCGTCAGACATCTCGAAATTCACAGCAGGATGGTCCACTCTTACTCCTGAATTGCCTCCTTACCACTTCTCAAGGTAATGGCATTGATGTGTGCCATTGGGTTCTCTTCTTTTCCTGGAAGAAAACCTTCTTGTCTTCTTGAACTTTCTAAAGTCTGAGCTACCTGAGTTTCCAGCTTCTTCTGACCAATACCGAGAGAATCGATCCTTCCGCTCAGATCTTTGTACATGGTGTCCATCTTACCATTGAAGGTCACTGTGATCTGCTGCTGTCCTTGAACAAGTGTTTCAAGCATGGCCTCAATTTTGTTCTCTGATGTCTTAGCAGTTACAGGCTCGTAAGAAGGACTTCCGTAGTTCCTGGTGTAACCACTGTTCTGGGCAGGTTTCTGGTTGAATCCTCCTTGCTGGAAGTTGTTGTTGAAGCTCCGATTGTTGTTGAATTGGTTCCTCTGTCCTTGAAAACCAGACCCACCAATGTAGTTGACATCTTCTGCTTCACCTTCATTGAAAACCTCAACATCTTCAGCAAAATGGACAGCCTTTGTTGTCTTTCCCAGCAGAAGACTGTGCATAGAATCCAGCTGAGCCTTAAACTCAGCGATCTGCGATCCATCTTGATTACCAGCCAGCTTCTTGCGCTCGAAATCTGCACTCTTTGTGCTGCTGCTAGATGCAAAGTTCTCAATCAACACATAGGCGTCTTCAGGATAGTTGGTGTTGAAATTACCATTGCTTGAAGAGTCCAGAGCCATCTGATACCTCCAATCTACTCCTCGAAAGAAAATACTCAGCAGCTGCACATCAGAATATCCGTGATGTGGACAATCTCTCTGGTACGATCTGAATCTTGTCCAAGCAGCCTTGAACGCCTCAGTAGGTCCTTGAGAAAAAGTGGAGATCTTGTTCCTCAGATCTTCAGATCGTCCATCATCATAGAAGTTAATCAGGAAGGCTCTCTTAGTGTCCTTCCAATTAGTCAGCGATCCAGGAGGTAGCTGCCTCAGCCAGTAAGTAGCTTCTCCACCTAGAGAGTAGGGAAAGAGCTTGCAGAAGAGATAATCGTAGGACACTCCATTGCTCTTGATCCTAGTGACCAAGTCCTCGAATTTCTCCACATGGTCCATTGGATGTTCATGAGGAAGACCATGAAAGAGATGCTGTCCCACTAGAGTGTAGTAAGCGGGTTTCAGCTCAAAGTCGTTCCTCTCGAACGCAGGAGGACGAATCGCAGACCGATTGGCAAAAAAATGATCCGGCCTGTTGTACTCACCAATCGTTCTTCCACGATTAACCACAGCATTGTGCGCGTTCCCAGCGACATTCTCAGCGACAACAGGAGCAGGTGGAACGACGATCCCCTCTCCATCTAGACGTTGTCCTTGCTCGTTGCACAACCGACCCTGTTGGTTTCCGTAAGCTCCAGCAGCATCACGAATCAACCCGACTTGATTGTTGTTCATCTTAGCTGATTTCTTTGCTTTCCTGTTTGTGCGTTCCACGTGTGCTAGCTGTTCCAGTGATAGATCAACTAGCGGAGTACTCTTTTTGCTTCTGGTTTGTTGATTAGGCATGCACCTGAAAACAGAAGTAAAGAGCGTAAGTTACTGAAATTTACGTCAGGTATCGATCGACACCAGCAGGGTATCGATCGATACTAGGCGATTTAGACGAATTTCTTAGCTAAAATCTAATGGCGAAATTGAATCCCCGGCAACGGCGCCAAAATTGATATGCTTAATTTAATACCCTAAATAGTACTAAAGCAGTTGCTGCAGTAAATCAAGGGGTCGAACACAAGAACTCAAGAATCACTCAATAGATTATATAGATCAGAAACAAGCTAAACCAGATGAGGTAATTGAAAACAAGATTGTAAGTAAAAGCGTTTGTAAATTCAATTGTAGGAATGTAGGCTTAGGGTATTTCTCAGGAAATCAATGAATGCAGTCTAATTAACTAACAGGATTCAGATTAAGTGATGTTCTAGAACTCAAATCACTAAAATATAATTAACCAACTCTCGTTGCGAAAACTATCTAAATCTAAATCCTAGGAATTCCAAATCTCTTTGCGAATCCTAAATTCTAAATCAGCTTTAAAATCAGGTTTAATATGTTCACAAATTAATTAAACCAAATCTCTTTGCGAATAATTAATTTGCTCACCTAAGGTTTTATCAGGTAATTAATTGCACTCTCGTGCCTAATCAATTATCATAAGGTCTAAGTTCTAGGTGATTAATCTAGAACTAGCTTTGAGAACAACCTAAGGTGAAGAACTAATTTAGATAATAAATCCTAACAGATAATCAACCTAGCATTCAAAGNAAATGAACTTTGTTTTGTAAGTTATTACATGAAATGCCATTACAAATAACAAAGAATAATTGAAATAGGAAATGATATAATAGTCTTTTAAAATTATTGATTAGAATATGGAAAGTATATATTTTGCATTAAATAGGTTATTTATTATTTAATTTCTTAATTATTTTTAATATTTTATATTTTAAAATAATAATCAATTCATATATATTCAAAATATATATATATATTCAAAATCTTGCTATATTTTTCACTATAATTTATTATATTTTATTTGAATATATATCAAAACAACAGTTGAAAAATATTTTACTAATTTTATAAAAAGTTAGACAAAAGAAACTTTTTTTTTAAGAGTTCGTAGACTAACCACAAAAACTAGAATCATTTAACAGTGCATATTAGAGTTATGTTTTCAATATTATAAGTTTGTGCGGGTTAGCTCGAATAATATTTTAGTTCACTGCAAAACGGGTTAAATAGATAAATTATTACAAATTGACAGTTTTATCTATAATCATTAATTAGTTTTATTGTAAAATTCAGATAAAAACAATTTTTTTAACTTTTAAAATAGTTTTTTTAAAAAAAATTACTTCGCGCTATAATTAGCGCGGGTTAAATCCTAGTTAGAGATTAACTAGAGACTATTGGGCCATGAAATTTAACATCATGTTAAGAAAACTTGTCATACTACAAAAAAAAATATAACATGTTGAAAAATAGCATGTCATTACAAAAATAACATGAAATTTAGAGAAAGAAAACGCGCTATTTTTTTTTTAGCCGTAGAAAACGCGCTAATTAACCTATGATTTCCGACCTACTTAAAAGTGGTTTGCAGATAAATAGATAAAAAAAAATCTCAGTTATTTTGTCAATTTTTTTGGTGTAGTAAGCTCATTTAATTTAGTGGTATTGTCCAATATTTAAACACAAATTAAAGAATCAAACTCTAATACAACTGGGTTTAAACTCTAATCGAGTTGATTTGATACGAAATCAAAAATGACTTTGGTTAGAGGTCAATTAAAATTTTACTCAAAACAAACTAACCGAACCCAAATCAATCCGAAAAAGAAAAATTAACCACCTTAGTGATGATGAAGTATAGGGCCTGATTGGTAACAACTGTAGCTTTCGGTTTTATGCTGTGATTTTTTTGCAGTAGATTTTTTAGCTGTAAGATTTTGGCTGTAGGATTTTGGCTGTGGCTTTTTAAAAAGTGAAAGACATTATTTGAAAATACATATATCAAATGACCAACCATGAAACAAAAAGAAACATACCTTATTGGCTTGTTGCTTTACACTTCCATATTAGGCACGGTTCTTGGTGTGTGTTGGCAGTGCAAATGCATAGGATCCCACTTAATTTTCAACAATTTTTTTTAGATTTTAGGGTTCTTATTTTAAAAAATAAAATAAAACATGATCTTATTATTGTAATTTTAAAATTTATAAAATAAAAAATTGGGCTATTACAGAACCTTGATTTCCTATGAGTCGGCCCTGTCCCATATATAGACATACATACATGTACCTCTAATAGATACGTATAAACATATAACTAGAAGAAAACAAGGAATTACTTAGAAAATTTAACTATATAAAAAAAAAATTGGAAAATGGAAGAAAATATATATATATATATATATATATAATTGTNTTCTATATATATATATATATATATATATATGTAACTAAGAGATTTCAAGCGTAGACTTCATGGATATGGAAATAACCGTTGATAACATCCTTTTGGAGTAACTCCTCATTTCCAAAAAAATCGAACTAGGGGGACAAAATTCAAGTTTCATTATAGCAAGATTGAGCATTTCCACTACCTACTAACCTACCACACACTTGATTTCGTTTGTATCTTAGACATTTTTAAGATTAGCTCTTTTTTCCTTTTCGATATATTGTATCGTCTCGTAAAATGTTATATATATATACATGCCAAGTATTTGCTTGTAATGAACAAGAGATATATACATATGTTGTCATTTATTTTAATTTTCATTAGTAAATTATCTTAAAAATAATTGTCATTTTTTTTATGTGAAAAGACGATTTTATCTTCTATTATTATTGCATCTTGTACCATATATCTACATCGTGTACCGTACATGCCGTAATACACATGGATAAAATTGGGTTGATCAATCAAATACGTGTTATATTTTACTAAATTTTTTTAAAAAATACTAATTTACTAATAAAAGTTGAAGTAAGGGACATTATATGCAAAAGTCCCAATCAACAATGGTCATTTTATTTGGATTCTTCATATCAAATGTCCAACCACGAAACAAAAGGAAACACATCTTATTGGCTTATTGCTTTACACATCAATATTTGAAAGATATAGCTGTTATACGTATATATTTCCAAATGTGCCCTGACATGACAGCTTTTTCGACTTTGGAATGGAGGACACTTCATGCAATGTGATTGGTGGAATGAGAAGGACCATAACACCCATTTTATCATGTATAAATCTCATAATAGTAAAGTGAAATAAACCAATCAAATCACGGTTCCCAAGAGTAATTCCAAGCCCAAATAGGTTTAGTCTAATTTTCTAGTTGGGAGTGACACAACCCATTTATAATGTCCTACTTAGTCAAGTGTTTGTCATGGTAATTATGCTCCCGTGAAAAACCGATACATGGCTTAGACCAACAAAACTGACACTCACCGCAAAAAAGGAACCACCCGACCATCAACAACTTGATTAGTTCCTAGAATTATTGGGTGCTTTTTTGGATAACCATCCAATTAATTTATCATATGAACCTATGTGCATGATTGTATGTGGAGAAATATATATAATATGCCTACTCACATAGCTTATAGACTAATTAATGGTTCTGTGTGTCTGCTTCGAATTTAACATTAATCGATTTCGACCATACATATATAGTTCTTTGTTTTCTTAATACGGATAAGCTTAATTAATGTATCTCGAATCTCAATCCTCGTTCATAGGATTCGAGTCCAAGATATTTTCATTCTTTTGGTTAATTAAAGGTGAATCCAAGATATTTTAGAAGATTTACAGTCATATTTTATATAAACATATATTGCTACTAAGTAATCTATCATGCCATTTATAGATAGAACTTAATTATATCATGTAAAACCGAACCATCTAGTGTCCGTACAGTTTCTATATTAAATAAACTGAAAAGTAAAAATAAACCAAAACCGAATAATTAAAGCGCATCGAACACCATCTTAGTTTCGTATAGCACATGAATTTTGAGAACAAATAATGCTACATTGTTTATAAGATAGGTTTTTATGAGAAAATGTATTTATAATTAACAATTAATCGGGAATGAGCAATGGGCCTTCGGTCTTTTGCTGCCATCCTACTAGCATGGAGTTCGAATCCACCCTCCTCGTGATGGGTTTCTCTTTCGTGATGGGTCCTTCAAGATTGTATCTCACTACGGTAAGGTATTTTTTTTATGTAAGGGTTTGGCTACTGGGCCGGCCATATGTGGTCCAGTTATCATGTAAGTCAGACAATGTCGGTGAGATTTTTACCTTGTCGGCATAACTTGATTTAATGAAATGGATTGTTGATGGAAAAAAAAAAATTTAACAATAAAGCTTCTCTTGGATTGCTCTTTATAAATTATATAGACTCAACTGTATAAATGATTGCTCAAATGATTATAGTTAAAAAAAATATCTTCTACAATATATTTACTCGATTTAATTATGATATAGTCTTATTTCAAGTTCCGTTTATAACTTCTCTATATTTTTATTCAAACAGTCACGCATCAACTCAATACGGTATTCACATATAGACAACATTGTTTCAAGTTTTTATGGCTCACGCATGTATGCAATCAATCAAACGCACATAAATAAACATATATTAATACATATACACATATGTAGAGCTGATATACTTGTAACTAAATAAATACCAATTATGAGTTTAATGTTTTGCGTCATGGACTCATGGGTTAGGGTACTCCCCAAAACTCATATATTGCAAAATATAAGCCCTAAACAAGTCTAACATAATTACAGCTATACTCGTCAATCTAGACATAGTTAAATACATATATATATACAACAACTATTAAATATAATGCCTTTTTACGATAAAAGTATACATCGTACATTCGTACACATGCATAGCAGCCCATATATAGCACACAGATATTTGTATTTGCAAACTAATTATGAGCCAGCTTATGCCCTGTAATCGTTGGCTTGTGTATCTTTAATTAATTAATCTGTTAATTAATATAATGTCCCCTTTAGTATATATGGACTAACAAATTTACTCCTCTTTGGTAACTCCATCTCCGCAAGAAGGCAAAGACGCAAGTTCAAAGATCTCATGCTTTTTTTGGCTAATTTGAAGGAAACTCATTTTTTCTAAGCATTTTGTTCTTTGTTTTTTTTATTTTTTTTTGCCGAAATAACAAATATATAGGTATAACTTTTTGTAAAGCCTCACATTCATTCATTTAATAATATTTATAGTTGTAGCAACAAAAAAAAATTACTCCTAATCCGCCAATAATAATAAATCACAGGACCTACAATGACCTGTCGATCTAGCCCGTATCAACACCTACTCTGATGGAGATGGACAGTATTTTACTAGTAAAATTGATGCTTTATTATGATAAAATGCACATCAACTCAAATCCAGAGATTTCAATAAACTGTGTCACAAGTAATTGGTTAGAAACGTAAGATTTCGTGTTTTTTTTTGGGGGGCAAACTTCTTGTTAATCTTTACTTTGATCGGGAAAAAAAAGTTGGAAAAAAAACAACAAAGAAACATAAAATTATAGTGTAACACATGACATATGAGATGCACATAACCATCCACTGATTCATTCAAGTGTCTCATATGTTTCGCCCTATACACGTGGCTTTATCCTATTCCCTAATGATAGTCTCTTGGCCACCGGAGAGACACAGAAAGAATATAGGGAAAGAGAAAGAGAGAGAGTGAAGAGCTAAAGAGGTGAGAGAGAGAGAGAGAAATGGATCAAGATCATGAGTTATGGCCATGGCGGACGCTAAGATGCGCCGGTAAGGCGCAAGTTAAGAGCTCTGTTGATACTCTCATGCTTAAGTACCGTCCGATCGCTCCAAAGCCGACAACGACTGGTCAAGTACCATTCGTCGGAGACACGAGCACGAGAAGGACGAAGAGAAAGTACGTTAGGGTTTCTAAGAACAATAAAGCCACGTGTCGATCAAAGAACGGGGTTAGATCTAGCTCAACAGATCCGGAGAATGACCGAGAAGATCTCGTGACGCTACAGCTCTTGCCGGAGAGATCTACGCCGTTGAGTTTAGATCATAATAATATCGATCCAACGGTGGAAACAATAATCGGAGATGAAACCTGTAAAACCGGCACGTTGCTGAAGTTTAACGGCGGAGATGACGCGGTGCATCCGGTTCCGGTGGAGACGTGGGTTACGGTGGAGTCCGTTCACGGAGGCTCCGTTTCCCATGCGGTAGGGTGTACGGACGAAGAGATCGCGGATGCTTTAGATAAAGACACGTGTCCTGGTTTCGTATCAGACGGTTCGAATCGTGTGGTGATGGTAAACGAGGCTTACCGGAGGACAGTAACCGGAGACGGTGGATTCAAAAGGGAGCCGTCGTGGTTGTTGCCGGAAGTGATTGTGTGGTTGGTGGTTGACCAAACGACGACGTTTTGTGACTACCGAACTTTCACGTGTAAGGTGAGACTTGAGTACACGTGGAGAGAGACGAGGTATGTTAAAACGGTGCCGTGCGATGTGTGGAAGATGGAGTTTGGTGGATTTGCATGGAGGCTGGACACTACTGCAGCTCTAAGTCTTTGGCTTTGAGTTAGAGATGCTAGAGGGTAAGATTAATTAAGATCAAAGATGTGGTTAAGTTTCACAATCTCAAACCTTAATCACTTTTTTGGCACTTTGGTTAATTGTGAAATTAATAAGTAATACAAATTAAAGAGAAACGAATTTATATATTGCTAAAATGTGGGAAGATCTTGAGAATCAAGGCTTTCGGAATAAAATTGTGTGAGGACTATATACATAGATTGAAAGTTGCCATAATGTCAGATATCGATTGTTAATATGCTTTAAACAAAAAAGATGTCAATGTTTGGCTTTTGTATTGATTCTTACTAATCTCTTTCATTTCGATCGTATAAGTGATATAAATTTTTATGTCGTAAGATATATATCACCAGTATATAAAGTTGCATTTCATAAGCTAAGATATATCCAGTAATTTTATCGATTATCATAAAAACATATTGTAAGGGTTTTTCTAATCCGATTAAGTGCTTAAATTAATGTGAACTTGTTGATGTTTGTGAATTGTAAAAGACATCAACAATTAGTTCACATATAATCCGATCAAGTGCTTAAATGTGAACTTGTCGATGTTTGTGAATTGTAAAAACATCAACAATTAGTTCACATCTAATCCAATTAAGTGCTCTGATACCAATTGTTGGACTTTTCGAGTTTATGTCTAACTCTCCATTAGTATGATATTGTCTGTTTTAGATCCAAATGGCAAAGTCCATATAAATTTGCTATTGGGCTCTTTTCCAAATGCATCATAATTATACTATATATTATATCGTATTTGTCTAAATTTTCGATATGAGACTTGAATTGATATCTCATCACATATTTTAACACAACACAAGCAAGTCTTTGCAATGTAAGATGGTGATCATTTATTTAAGCCTATATAGATGTTATGTTAGATATATGTAAGATATATGGTTGATTGATATACATGCATGAACTTGGGACACTATATTATAAATTGTATATATATGTATATGGATTCATGCACCAGCCTACACATATTCGTATGTACCAATATGGATAAGTGACAGTGCATATATAAAGAGAAGAATCCGATGTGTGTGTGTTTTAAGCACTATATTCTCGAGATATCAGCTGGTCCTGGTAGACGTCTTCCAGTCTCTAAATTATTGGACAATCTCATTGGCTGAGAGAAATGTGAATAGTCTCACTCACACGTATACGTACGTAAATACATAGTATGTATTTGACATGCTAGGTGTATTATATACACATGGCTATATGAGCATTTAATTATAGCAAATATTTGCTCAAATGATCACATGGCCATACCGTAGCAGTCAAGAGTATTTATATTTAAGACGGTTTGACCATTAATGTAAGAGCATCAGCATCCGAGACATGGGTCTTTCGGAAGACACAAATCTTTCCAAAAGGTTGATGACGTGTCGCGACGTGATTCGTCGCGACATAAAAAATTCAATTTTTTTGAAGACACAGACATTATATCTGCAATGCGAATGGTCTAACATTTAAATTTTGTAGAATAATGTAATTTAGTGTCATCGGATAAAAATCATGGTTAAAGTACATATAATTTTGCAATATATCTACTCCTTCTCTTTCACTTTATATATGGTTTAAGTTTTCACACAAATTAATAAAAACATATTAATTTTTTTATTATACCCCTTATTAATACATTACATCAATTTCTCTCTTTATTAATAATACATTAAAATAATAAAATTAAAACTGTAATTTTATTTCAAATTTTACATTGAAAATATAAAACAACATTTAATTTAAAATAAATAAAACAATCCTAAATCGGTTTATAATCTGAAACGCAAGGTGTATTATTTTTTTGCAGTAAATATACCCATTATGCATGCTATATACTATATATATTTCACAAAGAGTGTCATTTTAACACATTTTACACATATTAAAAAAACTATTAAAGGTTTAATATTACTTCTTATTAATACACTAAACAATTTTTTTCTCTCTAATTAATACACTAAAACAATAATGATAAAATTGGATTTTTATTTAAAATTATACATTAAAAATATAAAACGACATTTTTTATAAAACAAAAATAAAACTTTAAAATGACAATTTTCGTGAAATATAAGCTTTCGAATCCCAACATATGGAGAAATCTCATTGGCCTATAGGGATATCAATCGGGCTAGCCCGGCCCGACCCGATCCGAAACCCCGCATATATTTGATCCTGGCCAGGTCCGGCCCGAAAAAAACGGGCCTATATTCCAAAGCCCGGCCCGGCCGGGACAGGGTTTTTCTTTACAAACACAAGAATTCACAATTCTCAAATGAATAATTAAAACAAAATATTTATAAAAATAAATCTAAATTAAAATGTATTATATCAAATCCAATTAAATTTAAAATACATTTTTTAAAACCCGGTCCGGTCCGACCCTCGGATTTTGACTCTAATTGACACCCCTATTGGCTTATACCCATTATGCTGTAGCCAATAATGATGGTCACATCACATCTAAAGATAAATCTTCGTGGGCTTTTGAATCCCAACATATGGAGAAATCTCATTGGCTGAGAAAAAAGTTATAAAAGAAAACAAAATAATATAAAAAGAAAAAAAAGGAGCTATCGAAGGGAGGGAATAAATAAAGTGGTTATGGAACACTCAAACAGGCACAAGGATAGAAAAATCCACGTGGCATATCGACCGAGAAAGACATCAACCAATCAGCTTCCACGTATTTTTTTTGTTTTTTCGCTTTCTGTTTAATTGTCGTTTTTGCTTAATTATTAACGTCATGCCATACCTGGGGGAAATTTTTTGGCTGGGTCCCACGTTTTATCGATCTGAGCCGTTCAAATATCAGTGTGAGATGAATCTTACCGTACGTTGATGTCACCTTCTTGTGACGCGGCTGGTGGAAATTTGTAACTGTGATGGAATTTTTGGTTGACGAGAAAACTAATAGGAGCCTATCACGTGTCTCTATTTCTCAAAATCTAAAAAAATATTGACCACTCAAAGAACATTATACCAAAAATATTTTTAAAAGCTAATAGTATCACTGTAGTTTTTTCCTTGGGTATCAATTATCAATTATGGGTGTTCGGTAAGGGCTATTCAGTTTTTTTGGGCACTTTTCATTCTGTAAAAGATATTTATCACAATAAATCGATACATTATAAATTGGTTTGTTAGGTTTCAGTTACTTATTGAGATTTTAATAAGTGTGTTGTTATTTTCGAATGAACATCAAATTTTGGTTCCTTTTTCACATTTAATTTGATTCGGTTCTGAATTTTATTCCAGTTTTAAACATAGAATAAAAAACATTGATTTTACATCAAATCTTGGTTCGTTTTTCACATTTAATTTGATTCGATTTGGATTTTATTTTAGTTTCCAAATATAGAATAAAAATACTATTTTTAAACATATATATTTATTTATATAGAATTCAAAGTTATACAGACAATACATAAAATAATAAAAATAGAATCAATTACATAACTAAAGATAGGAAAATACGATAAAACAAAGGAAATAAATTTCGACGATGCTTTTCTCCTCGAAGTTTTATTCGCTAACAGAATAATAACTATGTTATTTTCCTTTCTCATATTCGCATTCGATCTGATGTGTTAGTTTGGTTTATTAAATCAAACTAACGCATCATTTTATCCGGATTAAAGCTCAATTCAATATATATATGTATATATATATTACTTGGTATGCATTAGTTTGGTTTATTAAATTGAACACTTGTAAATTATATTTCCAACAAATAATTAATGTTATTTTAAATATTTATATTTGTTTAGCACTACTACATGTCTGCATTCTCCGTACGTATGTATAGCTTTCGAGTGAACAAATCAAGTTTCTCAAATTTACTTCAGTGACCTAATTGAAGATTTTCGTGAATATCCATTAACATGATAGATTTAACGAATAAACAATCAAAATATACACCTATTTGAATTAGTGTAAGTATGTAAGATATGAAAATTTAATATCAAGTTAGAGGTGTCAAAATCGGTTGAAATTTATGGGTTGACCCAATCCAATCCAATCTATTAGCCTTAATGAATCAAATGGATTATATCAAATGGGTTAATTGTTAGAAATTGAAGATTTAGGTACAAATTGTTAGAAATTCCATATTAAAAATGAGATAAGACTTAAATTAATATATATCTATATATTATCAATTGATTTTACACTATAAATCAGTAAAATTTAATACAAACCGAAAAACAAAATTTTCAAATATACCAAAAAATAAAATCCTATATTATATGATAGCATATCTTTATATAGACATATCAGAAATGGTCATATAAAATACTTTCTCTGTTTCACAAAAAAAAATATTTTGACACATTTCACACATATTAAAAAAAACTATTAAAAGTTTCATATTATCTCTTATTAATACACTAAACAATTATTCTCTTTCTAATTAATACATAAAATGAAAATTATATATTTTTTTTAGAATTATACATTGAAAATATAAAATAATATTCCTTATAAGACAAAAATAAAACATTAAAATGAGACTTAATATTTATTAATCTAGTTATAATATACAATGTGTGGTGGGGAAAAATGAAGTGTGACGCTATTGGTGAGGAGATAGTCCACGTGGACAAATTAGCTTTTCCAAAGTGGTGGAATAGATGGTCGCGACTGATTGGTCCAGCGATCTGTTTGGACCGAAATCTCAAGGTAGATTTCTCTATCTTGTCGTGCTATTTAAAATTCAAAACTCAAAATCGTCTTACTATTGGTTGGCTCGATATAGTCCTGAACACGTGTGTGTATACGTACACATACACAGCGAATGAATCATGAATGCATGTACTAGCCCTGGGCATTCGGGTCTTCGGGTCGGGTTGGACCGGGTAATTCGGGTTTTGGGTCTTTTGGGTAGAGAAAAATATTGGACCCATACGGGTCCCGGGAAAATTTCGGTTCAGGTCTTCTCAGGTTCGGGTCGGGTCTGCAATTTATAATTAGAACCGATTAGGAACCCAAAATTGTTTCGGGTTCGGTTCGAGTTTATACCCGAAACCCGAATTAAAGTATAATCAGCAAAAAAAAAAGAAAGACAAAAAAACCTAACCGAACGGGTCTCGGGTAATTCGGGTTTCGGGTCTTTCGGGTAGGGAAGACAAAAAAACCCTAAACAAAAAACCCTAGCAGAATATTAAAAAAAAAAAAATTAAAAACCATATGTGTGTTCGGGTCTTTCGGGTACCCGAACGGGTCTCGGGTAAAACCCGACCCGAACCAAAACAAAACCCGAACCAAATTTGAAGAGGAACCATTCAGTTTATTGTGAAGAATCGAATCTGAACCGAACCGTGTTTTTTGGGTCGGGTCGGTTTGGGTCCGGTCCGGTCGGGTCGGGTCGGGTCGAGTTTTATGCCCAGGGCTAGCATGTACCGTGTACGATATTAGATGTTGAATCAGCTCTAAGACTCGGCAGGTAAATTATACAGTATATATTACACTATAAAAGTAAGCTATATATTTTGGATGGTGTTACTTTGATGTAAATGTCTTTTTTTCATATAACCTTGGTGTATAAAGAAAATGTCTAGGCAAAAATAATATGATAATTGAGATCGAATAACGAAAATATTTTAAATAAATAGAGTTTATGCAGAATAATCACAAAACAATAATAATAGCTTTAGTTCGTAGAATAGTTATTAACACAATCATAATATATAGCGGAATGACTAATCATAAACGTGAAACTTAATAAATGTTTTAATAAACGTAACATTTACAAAAACAAACAAACTTAATAAATGTTCTAAATAGTACATAAAGTATAAACGCGCAGAATTATGGTTATTTCACGTGGAAATAGTGTATATTCATCACTTTATACATTTTATACGAATCATTGGAATCTACAACATACTGTAGCATACATCTTGGGGTTATAGACTTATACTTTTCGAGTCAAACACGTTTTAGGTTTTTTCTTGGATTTGTTTCAAGTTATTCCAATTTCAGTTTTAGTTAGGAATGTTTTTTCATTAATATTCCTAGTTAGTAGGTTTTGGAGTCGTCTTTTTTTTATCGAAAACTTTGTTTTTTTTTTTGTTTTGCTTTCTAAAATAATACCATATATATGTTTGTTGTCAAAAAGTATATATAATATGTTAAAATTTATGGAATTTTGTTTCTAACTTCAACGAACTTAGAAGTTTATCTCATACACCGATACACGTACCGAAACAATACCTCATATGTTGATACCACAGTTATAGCTCGAATTTGGTTATCTACACATCAATGTTTTCATCCAACAAATCAGTCGTATATATATATTCGTTTATGAATCATTTTATATATTGTTTAGTGTAAGGTCCACATTTCACATTTTGTTTTCCTCGTTTTTGTTAATGTGAGTACATATAGTACAACATATATATAAAACAATAGAAGAGTGAAGAAGAAATCATAAGTAAACAGATGGCATTTTTAGTTGGTAGAGAGGTTGGTCATAGAAAGGGCTGTCTTGGTTGGTCTTTGCATATATATAAGGTTCCTTCTTTCTCTTCTTTTAACGACAAGACCCATGATTTATGGATTAACCTTACAGCTCACACATGCATATATCATACATTTCACTAGATCTAGTACTTGCTTAGCTATATTATATATACACACTAGATTTTTGATCTGTGTTGTGTGAATTTGTTTGAACTATATATATTTATTTATTATTTATAGTGTAGAAAAATATTTTATAGTAAATATAATTAAAGTGATAATTAATTTATATAATTAAAGTGATAATTAATTTATATTTATAATAAATTTAGTAAAAAATATATTTAATAAAATAAATTTCACATGAAAAAAACGTAAATACAATTTTCTGAAAAATAAACAAAATAATTAATTAATTTATATATATTACAAAACAAATCAGTTAACAATATATATATATATTACAAAATATTTCAATATTTTAATAGTATTTAGTAAATATATATATTTTTTTGTAATTGTGGGTAACCCGCGGGAAAAAAATACCAACCCGCACCCGCCCCGTTTTTTGAAAATTTGAAAATTCTCGACCCGCACCTGCCCCGCGGCGGGTCAAAAACCACGAGACCCGCGAGTAAACACTCAAATTGACAGCCCTATCTAGGATGATATCTGAAGTCTGAATATCCGGAAACCCCGAATACGGATCCGGATATCCCAAAATTTATCGGATATCCGATCTGTCCCCACCCCTAATAGTTGGTGTTAAGACACGACAAAAAAAAAAAAAACTAAATGCAAATTGAACATGACAACACCAACAAATATTTATTTCTTTAATATCGATTGATTTTGGGTAAGAATTAAAATATATAGTTAATCAAGAAAATAATTTTTTTTATTAAACCAAACATTTCAAAACGATGATTAATATTATTTTGAATTTTATGTCAAAAAAATTGTTTTACTTTATTATAAGAGAAATGATTTATCTGTGTTGTGTGAGGGTATACATGAATAATTGTTTGAACTATATTTATTTATTATTTATAGTGTAGAAAAAGTATTTTATAGTCAATATAATTAAAGTGATTTTGTGTATACAGATTCTTGTTATACAAAAACATTATTTTTGTTGACAAAAAAGAACTTATCATTTTATGATTTACATTATTTTAGAGATAATTTTCAAGAATCATGACAATAAACGCGAGACGCGGAAGTAGTTAGGTTAAAAAAAAAGGAAGTAGTTTCTCAATGGCGTGAAAAGCTAGTCTCATCGTGACAACAACACCAACAAATATTTATTTCTTAAATATCGATTGATTTTGGATAAGAATTAAAATATATAGTTAATCAAGAAAATAATTTTGTTTTTTTTGAATTAAACCAAACATTTCAAAACGATGATTAATATTATTTTGAATTTTATGTCAAATATTTTTTTACTTTATTAGAAGAGAAATGATTTCTAGTTTGATAATAAATAATGAAACCCTTTAACCCATTTTTCAAAATTAATACGGAATTCTTTTCAAATGATTTTCAAAGTAGGTGTTCAAAATTTTGTTGGAAAGCTGATTTTCAAAGTATGGGCTGTAAGTCATAAACGAGATAGTGAATAAATGGGCTTCGATTGTAAGATGGGCTACGAGATTTAGGCTCAATGTTGCGCAGCTCTGTTCTTCATCTTCGATGAAGCTATATGTTCTTGAAGAAGGAGCTCAACGGCTTCGACTCAGTTGCAAGAGCGCTTATCTCGTCTTCTTCTTCGCCTTAGGCTACTTGGGTTCTTATTGCTTTCAAGATTTCATATTCGCATTTGAGAAAGAGTGAAACCGTGTGATCAATTATATAAGTCTAGGATTTTATCAAGAAGATTTAGGTTGAAATCATAACATCCCCTAATAAGTTTTGTTTTTGAAGACTGTATTCAAAAACGCCTATATAGAATTTAGAGAACTCAAAGGTTTAAAGAATAACTCTCTTTATTGCTTAAGAAAATAACTCAAAACTTAAGCTCCCTTAATCTCTCTCTAAACTCATAAGTTATGCCACACATTGGCATCTCCTTATATATAGGTCTTAGACAATTCCTAATCCTATTAGATAACTCCTAAATAGATTTAGATATCTGTAGGACCAAAATTTACACTACAGACAGGAAAGATTTAATCACGATAATATATAAATAAACAGTTAAGGAACAGACGATTCATAAACGATAAAGCAATAATAAATCTAAGGAGGCGAGATGAATCTCTTTCCTTAACTCTAAGAATCTCCCGTAGTGCGACGGGTTTTAATAGATCCATGAGTCCCA
>PKML01020610.1:118511-132865 GCA_002933935.1 Eutrema yunnanense | reverse complement strand
CCGTCTCGATCTGACTTGCAGTCGTCTCAACCTTCTCACCGGTTTTCTCCACCAATCCAGAGTTGTTATCCATCTCAGTTGTCATTCTGTTAAGACAAAGAAACAACTTTCAATTAGCATCGATATAAACTTTAAGAATCACAATTCTAATATCGAACTAAATCGTATTGGTGTCGATCGATACACATCCAATGTCTATCGATGCACCCATATGGTGTCGATCGATGCTCCTGTGTGTCGGTCGATGCAAGTGAATTACACAGCATCGACCGATGAACCACAGTGTCGATCGATGCTCGATGCACATACTGTGTCAATCGATGCATCATGGTGTCGATCGATACACGCTTAGTGTCGATCGATACACCCTAGGTGTCGATCGATACACCCTAGGTGTCGATCGATGCTCGATGCACATACTGTGTCAATCGATGCATCATGGTGTCGATCGATACACGCTTACTGTCGATTGATACACCCTAGGTGTCGATCGATACAAGTGAATTCCACAGGATCGATCATAGCACCAGTGTCGATCGATACCTGTGTCTTATACACAGTATCGATCGACATAGACCCAACTTGGTCGATGCAAAGTATCGATCGATACACTGAGGTGCCGACCGATACAACCGTTTGCATAGTATCGATCGATACACTTGAGTGTCGACCGATACAATTTAGTCCAGTATCGACCGATACCATAGGGTGTCGATCGATACTCACAAGGCTTCGATCTCAATCGAACCTATCAAGAACATGATTTGTGTTCGTTGATTCTACCGTTCATTAATCACAATTAACGACGGTTTTTAGAAGATGTTTAAAGCATATATGCTTCTACTACACGTTTCAAGTTGCTAAACAGCTTTTTGATAACGTTTGAGTATCACTAGCAGAAGAACATCTTCTTAAAAAATAGAGTAGATGAAGATTGCCTCTACTACACGTTTCAAGTTGCTAAAAAGCTTTTTGATAACGTTTGAGTATCATCAGCAGTAGAAGAATCGTTTATAAAAACCGTTTGAAAACGTTTATTTACTCGTGATTAAAGATCCAATTGAAGTAATAAAAACAGAAATTGGATCTTCTTAGAGTTAAGATTGTAGGACCAAAATTTACACTACAAACAGGAAAGATTTAATCACGATAATATATAAATAACCAGTTAAGGAACAGACGATTCATAAACGATAAAGCAATAATAAATCTAAGGAGACGAGATGAATCTCTTTCCTTAACTCTAAGAATCTCCCGTAGTGCGACGGGTTTTAATAGATCCATGAGTCCCAGGATACAACCAAAGTAATCTGTATCATCTACACTTGATATCAGATCTATCGAACATTAAACTACGATACTCTCGAATAGAAACTTACTCTCTAGACAGAAGGGAATTGAAGAAACTATTGCTAGAACTTTTAGAATGTGTTTATTGTGTATTAGAGGATGATTTTTTAGGTGAAAATCGTGTTGTATATATAGGAGAGAGCTTAGGGTTTTTCCCTCACAGATATGGAATATTTCCAGAATATTCTGGCGGCTGCGATTTTTTAAGTCGGCCTGTTGAGTATCGATCGATAATACCAAGGGGTATCGATCGATACCTCAAAAATTCCACGAGCTCAACAAGGCCCAAAGTGCGAACGTCGCACGTATGGTCTTTTCTTCTCTCATGTTGTTCATTCATGACACAACTATTCCAACATATATACACGAGATAATATTTCTCGGTTAATGAAAACATTTCATTAGAAAGAGCTTAACTCATTTCTTTTCACACTTACACAATTTTATCAAGCCCTCGAGCTTTGACAAAAATTTAGTTCAAACAATATCTCCTAAATCTTAGATATGTATATTTAGATGTCTCCTAAATATACTAAGCTTGATCCTCAAGTTTATTTCAAGCTTACAACAACATTCTCCCTTCTAAGCTTGAAGTCATCTTCTCCCAAGTCCTTTACCCCAATGAGATCTCTCATTTCATTGAACTTGATTCTTCCAAGGGCCTTCGTCAAAATGTCCGCCTTCTGCATATTTCCGGGAACGTGTTTGACCTCTACTTGTCCATTCTCAACGCATTCTCTTATGAAATGATATCTTGTGTGGATGTGCTTGCTTCGACCATGAAACACTGGATTCTTAGTGAGAGAAATTACCGATTGATTGTCTATTCGGATAGTGACTTTCTCACATGGTGACTCGGTGATCTCACTAAGTAATTCTTGGAGCCAAATTGCCTGTCTTGCCGCCTCAGTACCTGCCATGATCTCGGCCTCACATGAAGATAGTGCGACTGTGTCTTGTTTCTGTGAGCACCAAGAAATCGGGCTTCCACCAAGGTAGAATACGTGACCAGTTGTGCTTTTACCATCGTCTGGATCTACATTATGACTGCTGTCGCTGTAACCAACCAACTTTGTTGCCATGGAGGTTGATCTTTTAAATGTTAACCCGAATGTAGTAGTGCCCTGTAGATACCTTAAACATTGCTTCATCGCCGTTCCATGAGATTCCTTAGGATTCTGCATGTAACGACTTAGCACACCTACACAATAGGATATGTCAGGTCTCGTGTGGAGTAAATAACGGAGACACCCGACATTCCTCCTATAGCTCGTAGCATCAATGTCCTTCTCCTCCATCGATTTTGACAATTTTAAACCAGCATCCATTGGATTACAGTCTTTCATTCCTGCATCCTCCAAGATCTTCAAAACATAATGTCTTTGATTCAATGTTATCCCTTCTTTGTGTTGGCGTACCTCGATTCCAAGATAGTAGGTCAATTTTCCCAGATCGCTCATCTCGAATTTGGACGCCATCCCTTTCTTGAAGTTTTCTATGATTTTTGTATTTGTCCCTGAAACGAATAGATCGTCAACATATACTGCAACAAGAAGAGTATCTTGGTTCACCATTTTTCGATAGACTGATGGTTCTTTGGAGCATTTCTTGAACTGAAGTTCTTTGAGGATTTGGTTCAACTTGTTGTTCCATGCTCTCGGGGCTTGCTTTAAGCCATACAACGCTTTGTTGAGCTTGTAGACTTTGTCTTCAGAGCCTTTTACTACGAATCCCTCTGGTTGCGTGACATAAACCATTTCTTTTAACTCCCCATGAAGGAATGCTGTTTTGACATCAAGGTGATGTATTTCCCATCCATGAGACGCTGCAAGGTTTATGAGAAGTCGAATTGTCTCTATCCGTGCTACCGGGGCAAATACTTCATCGAAATCGATCCCATGTCTTTGTACATATCCCTTTGCGACGAGTCTGGCCTTGTATTTGTTTATGCTGCCGTCGGAGTTTTTTTTAATCTTGAATACCCACTTTAGACCGATTGGCTTTGCTCCTTATGGAAGGTCTACAAGATCCCAAGTGTTGTTCTTTGTGATTGAGTGAATCTCGTCTTCGCACTCAAGTACCCAGTATTTTGATCCTCTTGCCTGATCAAAATTTATGGGCTCGTTGTTCAAACACATCAATAGCCGTTCTCCTTCTTCTTCGGCGAGTAGTACATAGTTCTCAAAATGTTTTGGTCTCGTGCTCTGTCTTGTTGTTCTTCTTAGTATCGGCTCATGAATTTCAAGATCCTCATAATTTTCATCTTCATCGTTGTTATTTTGCTCGTTGTTTCCACCATCGTTATCGTACTCTTCGTTTTCTGATTCATCCTCATTGTTATCATCGTTGGTTCCTGGTCCTTCCTCATCTTCGATGATGTCATCGTTGTTCTCTGTATCTTGAACTCCATGATTTCCAAAAACTCCGAAGCTGATTTTGAAGCTTCCGGCTTTATACTGCTCTGAGTTCCTTTTATTCCAGTTCCAACCTTTTGTTTCGTCGAAAACGACATCCCGACTCACCACTATCTTCCGGGTTTGTGGATCAAACAGTCGATACGCCTTTGATCCCGGTTCTGTGCCTAGATGAACTAGCACACGTGATCTATCATCCAACTTCTTTAGATGTGATGCCTCTGTTTTCGCATACCCTATGCAACCGAAAATTCGAAGATGATTAACATTGGGTTTCTTAGATCGCAAAACTTCATATGGAGTTTTATCCGTGAGTGCTCTTGTGGCTATCCGATTCAAAAGATATGTAGAATGCCGTATTGCTTCTCCCCATAGATAATTCGGAACGTGCATGTGTTTTAGGATACTTTTAATCATCTCCATTAGAGTCCTATTACATCTCTCAACAACTCCGTTTTGTTGAGGAGTGTATGGAGCTGTAAGATGCCGTCTTATCCCAGAGTTATCGCAGAATGTGTTGAATTCCTGTGATACAAATTCTCCTCATCTATCTGTTCTGAAGACTTGAATCTTTGCTCCTGATTCTTGTTCTATCAAGCTTTTGAATCTCTTGAATTTATCAAACGCATCACTCTTCTCCTTTAGTAGTATTGTCCACATGTATCTAGAGTGATCATCAATGAGGACAAAAACATACTTGTTTCCAGCTAGTGTATCTGGTGTTATGGGACCGCAAAGGTCACCATGTATAATCCCGAGTACCTTATCTGCTCGATACATAGTAGCCTGTGGAAACGTTTTTCTTGGTTGCTTTCCAAGTAAACATGATCCGCAAACTTCCTTCTTGAAGTTAACACATAGAGCTCCTATGATAAGCTTTCTTTGCATCATAGATTTCATTGTTTCGAGATTAATGTGACCCAACCTTGCATGCCATTTGCTTGAGTCGCTTGTTGCTGTTGAATGAAGACACATCATATTCTTTATCCCCATACGAACCTTGTAAAGTCGATTTCTGAATCTAGTTGCTTTTACAAGCAATTTTCCATCACGGTCATGCATCGTTAGGATTTCTCCCTTCATTCTTACGTCGCATCCTGATTCCGTAGCTTGTCCAAGGCTGATGATGTTACTTTTTAAATCGGGAATAAAGTATACATCCGACATCGTCCTCAGTTCATCATTCCAATCGACGAATTCAATCATACCCTTCCCTTTGATGTCTATGCGCGAATCGTAACCAAATTTTACTTTCCCAGTAATGGAATTGTCTAAGAAGGAGAAATATCGTTTATCTCCGGGCATGTGGTTGCTAGCTCCGTTGTCAAGGTACCAGAAATTTTCTTCGCCGCTATTTGTTTCGTATTTACTTGGTACAACTTTTCCTTCGTTTAAGTACACCACCTCGTGCATCATGAGCTCATCTGCGTCTTCTGTATCTTTGTTATCATTCTCATGTACTTCCTGCAATTTGAGTAATCGATCTGGGCACTTTGAGGCATAGTGACCAAATTTATCGCATCGGTAACATTCTATTTCTGACAAGTCTCTTGGTCCATTGAACCTTCCGCGACCTCTTCCCCTGTTATTGAACCGTCCTCCACGACCTCTGCCTCTGTATCCTCCATTGGAGTCATGATTTGATTGGAATTCCATAGTTGCATACATTAGTTTGCTTTGATCTTCTTGTGTTTCTTCTTCATCGGAGATACGCTCTTCGTAAGCCTTTAAGCGTCCTATGATATCTTCAAAACTTGTAGTTTTGAGGTCCAATACTTGTTCAAGCGACGCTACGATGTGTATGTATTTCTTACGAGGGAGACTCTTAAGAATTTTTTTAACAAGTTTAGGTTCTTCGATCTGTTCTCCTAAAACAGCCGACTTTGATGAGATTTCTGATAATTTTCCAACAAAATCATCAATTGTCTCAGTATCTTTCATCTTAAGGCGATCAAAATCTGACATCAAAGTCTGCAATCGAGCTTCTCTGACTCTCTCTGCTCCCACGTGTCTTGCTTTTATGGATTCCCAAACTTCCTTTGCTGTATCTAATTCACCAACTTGTAGAATAAGTGCTTCAAGAATCGATTGAAACAGCAAGGTTGTAGCCATGTCATTCTTTTCACTATCGTTCGTTGGTGTTTCAATGATTCCCCACACTTTGTGTACCTTGAGTAGGATTTTCATTCTCATAGCCCATACCGTGTAGTTGGTCAAAGTTAGCATAGGACACTTGATTGAGGAAGCTCCTCCTTCTGTTGATTTAGTCGCTGATGGATTTGTTGTTGTCGTAATGTCACCCATGTTTCTTCCTTTTCTCACGAACTTGCTAAGGTTCTTCTCTCACGAACTTGCCAAGCTCTGATACCAATTATAGAATTTAGAGAACTCAAAGGTTTAAAGAATAACTCTCTTTATTGCTTAAGAAAATAACTCAAAACTTAAGCTCCCTTAATCTCTCTCTAAACTCATAAGTTATGCCACACCTTGGCATCTCCTTATATATAGGTCTTAGACAATTCCTAATCCTATTAGACAATGTGTTTAGATAACTCCTAAATAGATTTAGATATCTCCTAAATCTTAGATATGTATATTTAGATGTCTCCTAAATATACTAAGCTTGATCCTCAAGTTTATTTCAAGCTTACAACAACAGCCTAGACCCACATAATTTTGGATCATGAACACTAGATAGAGTAAAATTTGATTTGAGAGGCTGCAAATTTTCTGTGTAATTTCTTTGGATTGGTTGATTTCAATGAAGATGATCCTTCTTCACAAGTATAATATGTCAATATCTCATAGGAAAGATTTAATACTTTTTTTTTAGCAACTGATTTTTATAAGAACTAGAGCGATCAATCTTCTTTACTAAGAGAGGCGAGGAAGAGTTTAAATCCAAGAAAGCATAACTTGCCAAAATAACTGCCTTGCATGCCAAACGAGGCAAAGAACTAACGATAAATATAAGAGAAAATTCATCAAAGTATTACTAGACTAATCTCGTCCATAAGGAATATTACTAGACTAACTTCTAGGGAGGGAGGTCATACTAGACTAACCTTACTTTATTGGTCAATGTCCATTTTATCCATATGTTGTATTGTATTACGATTATGCCATTATGAATTTAATTTATTTTTATTTAAAAAAATTGATTAAAATAATATTAAATAAAATAAAACACAAAATCCTAAACCTAATTTTATCTCGACATCTCTCACAATTTCTTATTCTTCTCTCGTTTCTCTCTCCGGCGGCGATTGAGCGATTTCTAGAAACCTAGATTCCAACCATAATCTTCTCCGACTTCCGGTTTTGGCAAGGTATGATTTTTTCCTCCTTTTACGCTAATTGAAGTTTCAAAGGTTGTCTCGGTGAAGACGAGAGACAGTTGCAGAGGACGACTTCTTTAGGTCTTGTTGGGGTGTCTGCTTGGATCAGGGGAGTTTCATTAGGCTCAGGCGGCGGTGCGGCGGTGGAGTAGCTCCGAGAAAGCGAGATGCGGCGGAGGCAAGAAGATTTTTGGCGAAACAGTCTTGGAATGACTCGTCGCCGGAGGCACAAGGCAAAGGTTACCGATCTAAGGTTCAACGGCGTCTCGGTGGTGGTGGCCGGTCTACCAAACGGAATTCCGGTAAGAGCAAGGATTTTCCGGTGAGGAATTTTAAATTTTGTATTTCTTTGGTGGTAGATTTTGTAACGCTTGATAGTAGATTTATTAGTAAGCTATTTGTGGTTTGGTGAGTTTGGTAGGTTTGTTTGTATATGACGGTAGGTAGGTTTGTTTATATATGACGGACGGTAGGTTTGTTTATATATGACAATAGGTTTGTTTATATATGACGGTAGGTTTGTTTGTATATGACAGTAGGTTTGTTTGTTTGTATATTTATATATGACGGTAGGTTTGTTTATATATGACGGTAGATTTATTTTTATATGACGGTACGTAGTTTGTATATGCGGTAAATTTATTGTTGATGGCGGTAGATTTGTTTAATATGATTTGGTAGATTTGTTTAATAAAGACGTTGCGGTAGATTTGTTTAATAAAGACATTGTGGTAGACTTGTTTAAAATCTTGATGGTAGAATTGTTTGTACCTTCGTTGATTTGAGTTGCAGAGATACAGATCGGGATTCGTCAAGTTGTAGATCCACCAGATCTGCTCTGTCGCCTCCTTCCGGCAAAAACGCGTTTGATTCCCGACACACGATTTGGTAGACTTGTCTTCAACGATTTAGTAGATTTGTTTAATACGTTTGTGGTAGACTTGTTTAATACGTTTCGGTAGACTTGTTTATTACGTTTCGGTAGACTTGTTAAAATTCTTGATGGTAGACTTGTTTAATACGTTGTGGTAGACTTGTTTGATACGTTGTAGACTTATTATCTGGAATTTTTTTCTTTTTCTCCATTATGCGACGGGCGACGAACGACGGGCCTGAAGAGTCATTGGGCGATGCGATGAAAGGGAAGTCGAGATTTGTTTATCAAAAAATTTGTGTGTAGATTTGTTTACTACTTCAATAATGACAAATTTGTATACTTGGTGCCTGATTTAATTTTAGGATTTTGTAGATTTATTTGAATGGTGGCCGATTTGCTTGTAAACGTGGTTGATTCCCGATAGATATGCTCCGTCGTCTCCTTCCGGCGAAACTGTGGTTGATTCCAGACATACGATTTGGTAGACTTGTTTTCAACGATTTGATAGATTTGTTTAATACGTTTGTGGTAGACTTGTTTTCAACGATTTGGTAGATTTGTTTAATACGATGTGGTAGACTTGATTAATACGTTGTGGTAGACTTTTTTAAAATGGTCGACTTGTTTAATACTTTGTGGTCGACTTGTTTGATACGTTGTGGTAGACTTCTTTCCTGCGCTGAAACTTCACCTCCGTGAGATCCTGATACGTTCTTCCCAATTTCGGCACTTCGAGGCGGTAACGGATAATCCTTGACTCCTTAAAATCGTGAAGCAAGATCCTAAGGTATATCAAACCTTAGTCCCAAAACTTACTTAGGACGATTCCAACGAACGAGGCGGTGGACTCCTTGGCTAGTAAACTCGCGGAGCTAGATCTTAAGGTATATGAAACCTTAATCCCCAAATTCACTTAGAGACGAATCTACAAACTCGGGACAATGAATGGTTGCGTTAAGTGTTGATGACGAACACTTAATAAACCGAAACGATTCGCTTGGCAAAACTCACCAAGAAAATCGAAAAGTTCACAAGGAACAAAAGAGAATGCTCTCTAAAAGAAGAAAAGATAATTTGATTGATGATTTGAAATGAGAGATTACATGAGTTTATATAGAAAAATAAGTGGGGAAAAACAAGGAAGAAATTGTGGAAAACAATGCCTAGGGAAGTAGCAAAGACTAATAAAGACTTGGACCAAAGACTTTGACTACTTTGACTTGTTGACTATGAAGAATGACCCTTGGTATGCCTATGGTCGAAATTGCTCTTGCCCATGGAAGAAGTTGGGCCAAAATGATGGTGTAAGCCCAATGCCTCATTAAAACCCCTTATGGAAAACCCATTGGGACAAAACCATAAGTAGGAAAAAGAGTACATCAAACCTACACCTTGGGCCGAACCTCATTCTCCATGTTGAGCCATGATCATGTTGAAAACGTGATGTGGTTGATGATCGTCTTGCTTGCTCCAAACGTTTTCGAGTAAACGACGAACAGATCCGTTAAGTCTTCGAGACGTTTCCCGGGTCATGGGACCAACGGAAAAATCCAAAGGATCCTCGGCATTAAGCTCCGGTTCAAGCTCAAGTTCCGTGATGCTTTCCATGCTCGCATCAACCCCTCCCTCTTGAAAAGGATTTGCCCTCAAATCCACATCATCTGCCACAAAGGGAACTAAATCAGAAACGTTGAAGCTTGAATTCACGTTATACTTACCTTGAAGATCAAGACGGTAAGCATTGTCGCCGATCCGTTGAACTATCTCGAACGGTCCATCAATTCTTGGCATAAGTTTTGATTTCCTTGCTTCCGGGAACCGTCCTTTCCTTAAGTGAAGCCACACTTTATCGCCTACGTTGAAAACGAGTTTGCGCCTTCCTTTGTTGGCTTTCCTTGCATATTGCTTGGTCTTCTCCTCAATGTTTAGCCGGGCCTTTTCATGGATCTGCTTGACAAGGTCAGCTTTCTTTTTCCCGTCCATGCTAACTCTTTCACTCAAAGGCAACGGGATTAGATCCAAAGGAGATAACGGGTTTAAGCCGTAAACAATTTGAAAAGGAGAAAACTTTGTAGCCGAATGAATGGAATGATTGTATGCAAATTCAACATGTGGTAAACAATCTTCCCAAGTTTTCAAGTTCCTCTTAATCAAAGCACGCAAAAGAGTGGACAAGGTTCGATTAACTACTTCCGTTTGACCATCGGTTTGTGGGTGACAAGTGGTTGAAAACAACAACTTAGTACCTAGCTTAGACCAAAGAGTCTTCCAAAAGTAGCTCAGATATTTCGTGTCCCTATCTGAAACAATAGTTCTAGGCATCCCATGCAAACGAACTATATCCCTAAAGAACAAATCAGCAATATGTGATGCATCGTCCGTCTTGTGACATGCAATGAAATGAGCCATTTTCGAAAATCTATCTACCACAACAAAGATAGAATCCTTTCCAGTTCTAGTCCTAGGCAAACCAAGCACGAAATCCATAGAAATATCATTCCAAGGATGAGTAGGAATGGGTAAAGGGGTATACAAACCGTGCGGTTGAACCTTGGACTTGGCCTGTTTGCAAGTGACACACCTTCCGCAAATTCGTTCCACGTTCCTCCTCATGTGCGGCCAATGAAAGTGATCTAGCATCACTTGAAGTGTCTTGGCAACTCCGAAATGCCCCATCAAGCCGCCTCCGTGAGATTCCCTAACAAACAAATCTCGAAGGGAGCAATTAGGCACACACAAACGGTTATCAAAGAAGAGAAAACCGTCTTGCCTATAGTAGCGACCTGAACCAAACTTTTCACAAGCCTTATACACTTCTCCAAAATCAGTATCGGTCTCATAAAGCTCCTTAAGTTGTTCAAAGCCCAACAACTTAGCTTCCAAAGTAGAGAGTAAGACGTACCTTCGAGATAATGCATCCGCAACAACATTTTCCTTACCTTGCTTGTACTTGATGACGTAAGGGAATGTTTCTATGAACTCAACCCACCGAGCATGCCTCTTCTTGAGTTTCTGTTGGCCTTTCAAATGCTTGAGTGACTCGTGGACGGTGTGAATCACAAACTCCTTCGGCCATAAGTAATGTTGCCATGTTTGCAAAGCCCGGACTAAAGCGTAAAGCTCCTTGTCGTAAGTTGGGTAATTTAGCGTAGCTCCTCCAAGCTTCTCACTGAAAAAGGAAATGGGTCTCTTGTCTTGCATCAAAACAGCTCCAATACCTACACCAGAAGCATCGCACTCGATTTCAAATGTTTTAAGAAAGTTAGGCAAAGCTAAAAGGGGTGCATTAGTAAGCTTCTCTTTTAAGGATTGGAATGCTGCTTCTTGTGCTTCGGCCCATTTAAATCCGACATCCTTCTTGATCACTTCGGTGAGTGGGGCGGCTATGGTGCTAAAGTCCTTCACGAAACGCCGATAGAAGTCGGCAAGGCCATGGAAGCTTCGGACTTCGCCAACCGTCTTTGGACTAGGCCATTCACGGATTGCCTTCACCTTCTCCTTGTCAACTTTAATGCCCTGTGCACTCACAACAAAGCCTAGAAAAACAAGATTATCTGTGCAAAACGTGCATTTCTTCAAGTTGGCAAAAAGTTGTTCTTTCCTAAGCACTTCTAGAACCGATTTCAAATGCCCTATATGATCATCTAGGTTTTTGCTAAAAACTAAGATGTCATCAAAGTAAACAACCACGAAAATGCCTATGAATGCTCTTAAGACATGATTCATCAATCTCATGAAAGTACTAGGCGCGTTGGTTAACCCAAAAGGCATCACAAGCCATTCATACAAACCATGCTTAGTTTTGAATGCCGTTTTCCACTCATCACCTTCTTTCATACGAATTTGGTGGTAACCGCTCTTAAGATCTATCTTAGAAAACACACATGAACCATGCAATTCGTCTAGCATGTCATCTAAGCGAGGGATAGGGTGGCGATACTTTACCGTGATGTTGTTGATTGCTCAGCAATCAACACACATGCGCCAAGTACCGTCTTTCTTTGGCACAAGCAGAACTGGTACCGCGCACGGGCTCATGCTCTCTCGGATATGTCCCTTATCCATGAGCTCGCCAACTTGCCTTTGCAACTCCTTTGTCTCCACGGGATTGGTCCGATAAGCAGGTCGGTTCGGAAGTGAAGCTCCGGGAACAAAGTCGATCTGATGTTCGATTCCTCAAATTGGTGGTAAACCGCAAGGGCTTTCGTCGGGGAAAACATCATCGAAATCCTGCAAAAGAGAAATAATATTGCTCGGAAGTTCTGGCTCAAGATCAGTTAAACTCAAAAGAGTTTCCTTGTAAACAAGCAAGAGCATTGGTGCATTAGAATATAGAGCCTTTTTGATCTCACCCGTCCTCACAAAGAAATTGGACTGTCTCACGGGTTTACTCTCACAGGCCTTTTTCTTGGGTTCTCTCGGACTCTCTTTTACTTTTGAGTGAGAAGTGTTTAGGGGATCGCTCAAAGTGTTTACCTTTCGTTGCTCAAGGGACAATTGATCTTGGTAGATCTCTTGCGGTGTCAAAGGAACAAGAGTGATTTTCTTTCCTTTGAATTCGAACGTGTGCTTGTTGGTGTATCCGTCATGAACCACCTTGCGATCATACTGCCACGGCCTACCCAAAAGAATGTGTCCCGCCTCCATGGGTAGCACATCACACAATACTTCGTCTTCGTATTTACCAAGAGACAACGAAAACTTAACTTGCTTGGTTACCTTCAGATTTTGTTCGTTCAACCATCGAAGAGAATAGGGTCGGGGATGTCTAAGTGTTTGGAGCTTGAGTTTCTCCACCGTGGTCGTGCTTGCCACGTTTGTGCAACTTCCGCCATCAACGATAAGGCTGCAAACTTTGCCATTCACCACGCACCTTGTGTGAAACAGGTTTTCACGTTGCTCCTCCTCTTTACCTTTTTCTTGCACCACTAGTGCCCTCCTTGTGACCAAAAGGTCTCCTCTAACCGCATATTCCTCGTGATCCTCTAGAGATTGGATAGAATCGGATCCTTCCTCCTCGGTTTCTATCTCGCCGTTCTCCTTGAGTATCATGGCTCTTTGGTTCGGACATTTATTGGCATAGTGACCCTTCCCATGGCACCTATAACACTCAATGTCACAATTTCTCAAATTAGAGCTCTCGGTTTTACCTCGGTAGTCATGGCCGGTAGCGATTGGTTTTGTCTCCAACTTCGGTTTCGAATCCGGTTTTGGCCTAAAGCTCGGCTTATCCTCCTTGAAATAGTTTGGCTTCGAGTTGGATCCAAAACTTGGGCGTGAAACGCTCTTTCTCTTGAGTTATTGCTCTACCAAGATCGCCTTATGCAACATTTCGTCAATGTTCGCATAACTTTGCATCTCGAGCCGATCTTGAATATCGCGGTTAAGGCCTGAAAGAAATCTTGCCATGGTCGCATCTCCGTGTTCCTCAACTTCGACCTTCATCATGAGTGTTTCCATCTCTTGGAAATAATCCTCCACGTTTTTGCTACCTTGGGCAAGTCGCCTCAAATGTTGATGTAGCTCACGGTGATAGTGACTTGGTACGAACCGTCTCCGCATGATCATTGTCATCTCGTCCCATGTGGCAACGGGACGTTCTCCATTACGTCTCCTATTGGTCACCAATTGATCCCACCAATTAATAGCATAACCATAGAATTCGGTTGCGGCTAACCTTATCTTTTTGTCCTCGGTGTAATTTAGGCAATCGAAGACAAGCTCGATCTTCTTCTCCCATTCTAGAAAGGCATCGGGATCGTTTTTACCGTAGAACGGTGGAATTTTTAGCTTAAGTCCTCCAAGGTCATTTCGAGCCTCCCTTCGTCTTGGCCTCCGTTTGGATCCACTAGATGAGTGTCCGTTTTGAATATAGTAGTTATCTTCGCCGTTGGGATCTTGTGTTGCCCGTTCTCTCCTCCTTCTTCCCGGTTCCTCACGGCCATCATTGTTCACGGGATTGTTGTTCACGGGATTGACGTTCACGGGATTGACGTTGGCGGCTTCCGCTATTTCTCCTTGCGCCGGTCGTGTTTCGAGTCGAACCAACCTTTCGTTTATTACTCCCATTATCCGAGTAAATTCCGTCAACATGGTTTGGACGTTAGGCGCGGGTGGAGTAGTTGTTCCGCCATTTGTTCTTTCGCTTGACATCGTACCTCGTAAAATAAAGCAAATGAGTTAGTAAAAGTTTTTCTCACAAATGTTTCCCTCAAAGTATTTCACTCCTTTACTCTCAAAAGGTCCTCACACAAAGAGATTCTCAAGAGTTCCTATAGAACTAATCAAAGTAACTTGATGTGAATTCCACAAGCAACCAAACGATAAATCAAAGGTGAAAGATAGAAAGAAAAGAATGAAACAACCAGACTTCTT
>PKML01020610.1:81482-99710 GCA_002933935.1 Eutrema yunnanense | reverse complement strand
TTGTTAACAGAACTTAAATTTTCGCATAGTCACAATATCTTTGAACTCTTGTACAAATTCATTTTGTTGATCAGTTAATATAACATTTCAACCAAAAAAAAATTAAATTAAATTTTCATAACATTTAAATTTAACTTACATAAACTTTGTTCAAAAAAAAGAATTACATAAACTATATAGACGACAAAGTATGATTTAATGATAATGACATAGATAAGCAAGTTTAACTTGGCTGGTAAATTAGATAGAGTGGATTGATCGGGTTATGATTGATGAATGTTTTTTGATAATTTTTTTGTGTGACTTCGAAAACTTATTAAAATAGAATGGATTGGTGGGATATTCTTTGTTCTAATTTGACCATAAAGCTAAAATTAAAGAAATGAAGACCAAAGACAGAAAATTAAGAACCGAAGGCATAAGAATCAAATCAAAGAAAGATGAAGATAAAAAATAACTTTCTATTTGTCAAATGACATTAATATTTCTTATTTCCGATAAATCATGTAGCTTTTCAATAGAATTCAGTTCATATATATTTTTTTAATTGGATTGAGAATTATTAGTTTAACTCAGAGAAATTTATCTGTTTTTCAAACCATTTTTCTAAATTCAAAACCGTAAGTGGGACTGGTTGATTTGCGGTGCTACTTAATTTACGAAAGTTTTAAACATATTTTGAAGAAAGGTTTGTTGTTCCAACTAGAGGGGTGAAAGGAGGTAGGATTGCGAGAATTATAAACTTAAGATGGCAAAAGAATTTATATACAAATCAAAACATAACCGTTCTTGCTAAAGGAGACCAACAGAGAAATCGAGAGAACAATAATATTATAAATAAATTTAACTTATGCGTACATATATCAAAAATCAGTTTGCCCGAGAAACATATTAAAAATGTTACCATTTTGTTCATATACGAGTATTCACGACGAGACTAACTGGGGCTTGACAAAAAGAAAGCACCATAATTTTGATAGATAAAATTTTGAGGATAGCGGATGAGTGTAGTAAATTATTCTCAATTCTCATTTGATATTGTAGTAGTTCTCACCTATGTTTTCAGTTCTATAAACCAATAGACGTAAAATTAAACGTTATATCAACGACAATTTTGTTAAAAGACAAATACATGAGTGATCATAGGGATTTGGATACTACTAAGCAACTTAATATTCAGAGAAAATAACAAAATTTCTTACCAAAATTCAATTATATGTAACGGGAATGATTAAAATATGTTACTATTAACTAATATGTCAGACCATATATATACTTTAATAAAAAAAACCTGCGTATATAACTCCATGTAACGGAAATGATTAAAATTTGTTACTATTAACTAATTTGGCACACTAAATATATATTTTAATAAAAAAAATCCGCGCGTATACACGGATATACATCTAGTCTATATATATTAAGTTAGTTTCTTCTTCTTCTGGTGATGACCACTCATTCTATATGTATATTATTGATGTAGCCGAAATTTTAATAAAGAGAATAGCAATCTGTTGATTTTGAGAATACTCAAAAAATTAGGATAATCTAAATTCATTTGTTTAGTATGAGAATACCCAAATAAGCCACACTTTTTAGATTCGTTGATATATCTCTAAATTTACAGAAAATAAAAACATACAAAAACTCAATTTTATTAATTAATCATAAACTGAATACAACTTTAGACCACGAAAAAATTCACCCTCGAATCTTAACCATAATCCTCAATTTTGAATTTTTTTTTTGACGTCAAAAACTCCATATATTATTACGATTATTCAAAAAGGGTAACAACTTTATCAAGTCATTAAATTACATTTCTTGTTATTTTGTTTTTTACGTTTTTTTGTTTGTTTTGTAACTGATTTTGACGAAAGATTACAATTACTTGATTCAGTGATTTTATACGGTTGTCAATAGACCACATTAACAAGAAGGAAAGACCGATATATATATATATACGTTTGTATTAAAGCTATTTTATTGTCCTGGACCAAACCATAACTTGTAATGTTGTGATTTGTACTAATACCTTTATTATATCACTGTCCGGATTTAAATTCTCAGTGTTGCATATTGTACCATAACATGTAATGTTGTGATTTGTACTAATACCATTATATTATTACTGTCCGGATTTAAATTCCCTATGGTGCATATTGTTGGAAAAATGACTATTACGTACATATACAGTAAATTATAATTAATAATGTCGAGAATTGAAAAATTTATTAATTTATAAAAATATTAATTAATTAATAATATTAATTTATAGAGAAATTTAATTTTTTCATCCATAATATTCTAATTTTTTCTTTTAAATGATGTTATATTTAAAAATCTAAACGATTTTTTGTGAAAATGATAGACACAAACTTAAAATTATGATTAGTATACTTAGCAATTATAATAGAATAGCTGTTTATAGCATATTCGATTATCCATATATATAGTGAATTATCTAATCCCTATGCATGTGAGCATTTATGGATTACATGGCATGAACATGTTCAAAACTAGCTCAGTCTTTCTCTAACTTATTTTCTTAAGTCCAAAATGTTTTTTTTTTCTTCAGACAAAGTCCAAAATGCTTTTGACCAAAAAAAAACAAAGAAGTCCAAACTCTGTGTTTTTTTTTATACAAGTAGTTCAAACTCCAAACTGTTTTCAAAATTTACGGTTTTTGTGAAATCTATGGTGATAAGGAAAAAAATGAGTAAAGTAAAACTCTAGCAATGGTCTTGGTCAACTTGGCAAAAAATAAAAATAATTATGAATTATGATACCATCACTAGGTTGATCACTAAGAAAACAAATGATCAAGACTATCGTGGAAATAATACTTGTCACTAGAATTTGATAGTTATCTTACCTGTATTACGTGTATTTAGTGAATGACTAGTCTTTTGGTTTAATAAGTTAACTACAATTGCTCTTTTTCTGTAACAAGTAAATTATTTGATTTAATGTTACTATATATTGTTAAAAATATACCACGGTAATAAAAAAACAAAAAAAACTGATCCAATCTTATACATATTCTTCAACAGAAAAAACTTATACGTATAGAGTTTTTTCTTTCTTTATTAATGGCCAACCAATTTATGGTGGTATAATGATTAAACTATATATCATTGTTAGTTAAGGGATCATGATTTGAGTAAGTTCAATCATTATTGATTAATGTAGACATATATTTAATAAAAAGAAAACCCTGTTTTTTTAATTTTTGTTTTATTGAATTATGTCCTATTAGATGTAAAAAAACAAAAAAAAATTATCTCCTATTAATTGGATAGTATATTTGATGAGCACATCCAGCTTACATACATTATCTAGTACCAATTCTGAAATTTATAAATTTATAATAATTCTGAAATTAGCTATATACTAATTCTACATATATACAAAGTCACTTTTGTAATCTATGTTAGGCTACGTGTGTATCAGGGTTGGTGCAACCGAACTGTTTAGATCTTGGTGAAGTTATAAGAGCATGTATATTGGTGGACTTTGGTTAGGGGTCTTTAACATTATAATATTATTACTTTAGTTAAGAGTTAGTTGTTAAGGATTTTGGTTTAAAATGGCCTATAATGGTGAACCTCTTTAGAAGTTTCATAACAATATAATAATAATATATTATTCTTTAATTAATTTAATTATAAATTAATATTATACACCATGATTATCAAAGATAAAACACAATAATTATAACTTAATATTATAACAATATTACATTATTAATTATCAATCTAGATTACCAAATTTTTGCCAAATATTTTCAATGAGATCAGATTTAAGGCGCTGATGTATGTGTTGGTCCCGAATTTCATTTCGAATGCCAAGCATATTACTGAGATTTGAGGGCATGTCTGTAGAAAACGAGGAATCCACCTAAGAACCTCTGCTTGATTCTCCTTGTTCGAAGTCAGTAGTATCATACTGAGTGTATCTATCTCGTTCGTCTTCAACTATCATATTGTGCAGTATGATACAGGCTCTCATAATCTTTCCGATTTTAGCCTTATCCCAAAAAAGAGCCGGTCTTTTAACAATTGCAAATCTAGCTTGCAAAACTCCAAAAGCACGCTCGACATCTTTTCGGGCAGCTTCTTGACGTTCAGCAAATAAAACTGCTTTAGGACCTTGAGGAAGAGGGATAGATTGGATAAATGTAGCCCATCTTGGATAAATACCGTCGGTGAGGTAGTACGCCATACGATAGTTATGTCCGTTGACAATGTAATTTACTCTCGGAGCCTGACCTTGTAAAATGTCATCGAAAACAGGTGAACGATCAAGAACATTAATGTCGTTTAAGGTACCTGGAGGTCCAAAGAATGCATGCCATATCCAAAGATCATAAGATGCAACAGCCTCTAAGACGATTGTCGGTTTTCCTGAACCACGTGTGTACTGTCCTTTCCATGCCGTTGGACAATTTTTCCACTCCCAATGCATACAATCGATGCTTCCTATCATCCCAGGAAACCCGCGTTTCTCTCCAATGTCAAGTAGTCGTTGAAGATCATCTCGTGTGGGTCTTCTTAGATATTCATCTCCAAACAACTGTATTATTCCTTCAGTGAAATTTTCCAAACAACGTAGTGCTGTAGTTGGCGCAAGTCGAATATATTCGTCAATCGCGTCAGCCGCACTACCGTAGGCCAACATACGGATTGCTGCGGTACACTTCTGTAGGGCAGATAGCCCGAACCTTCCGATTGCATCTCTTCTTGGTTGAAAGAATGGGATTTCATTGGAGAGGCGATCAACAATGTGCATGAACAAAGGCTTGTTCATTCGAAAACGACGTCTAAAGACATTAGGCGGGTATGTAGGATCTTCACTGAAATAGTCCTGCCATAGCTGGATGTGCCCTTGCTCGCGTTGTCTGTCAATATATATTCGTCTCTTCCGCTTCTTTTGTTGATCCTCATGTGTTGACTCAAGAAATCCTTCAAATTGTTGTTCCCACCATTCTTCAAAAACTTCCTCAAATCCTTCACTTGATGACGATGATGACATGAAGATTGTGGTTGTCTTACACGGTTGTTTTGGAGACAACAAGAGAGAATTGTTGTTTTTAAGTTGAGTGATAGAAGTTGTTATTGAGATCAATAAGATAAAGAAAAATGTTATTAGGTCAAGTGATAGAAGTTGTCGAAGTAAGATGAAGAAGATAAAGAAAAGGGAAAGCTTTTATAGATATGAGATGGAACACAAGAGAAAGCTTTTATAGATATGAGACAATTCAAAAGTAAAGACATCAAATGAAAAAACATCTTAAGAGTTACAAAGTCCCGTGAATTCAAATGAAAAAACAAAGTCTCGTGAAGCCGAAAGTTAAGACATCAAACGAAAAAACAAAGTCCCGTGAAGCCGAAAGTAAACAACAAGTCCCGTGAGAGAGAGAGAAGAAGTCCTTGAGTCACAAGTCCCGTGAGAGAGAGAGAAGTCCTGTAAAGTACAAACAAAACACGAGCACACAGTTAGACCACAGTCACATGCTTAAAAACAAATAACACTTCAATCAGAAAATGCATCCCAGACTAGCAAGTGCAATTGATGAGAATCAGCAGCTATACTCAACTCAAACAATAATCAGTAGCTATACTCAACTCAAACAATAATCAGTAGCTATACTCAACTCAAACAATAACAAGACGAATGCATCCCAGACTAGCAAGTGCAATTGATGAGAACCAAAGTTTCAAATAATCTGATAACTACCTAAACCCTATATACTAAGTGTCTAACTGTGTGATCGTGTATTCTGTGAGCCATTCTCTTCCTTTCTCGTGCACAAGCAACAAGAGCACACAGTCACATCACACAAGAGCACACAGTCAGAACACCCATACTTCGTACACAGTCACAGCACACACTAGAGCACACAGTCACAGCACACACAATAGCACACATCACACACAGTCACAGCACACAAAATCCTACAAAACACAATAAACCTACAAAATCCTACAAAACACAAATACTACTCACTAGATCACAGCATTTCTGCCATTAGTTTGTTTTTCAGGGCCACCTCTATGTCATTCAGTGGCCCCTTTTGGGCTAAGAGTCGATCCATGATCTTCTGATTATTGAGCTCCTTCTTCATTTCCATCATGTACTTCATATGCGATAACTCCTCTTCCTTCCCAGTTTTCTTTTTCTTCGCAGCTTTAGAAGCTTTCACACCTGGAGGCCTCTCTTGAGAGACTTCCTCGGATCCCTCTGCCTCCACATCAACTTTCCTTTTCTCTTTTGCACCATCTTTACCTTGAACCGTGGAGGTCCATTTCTGGTCATGCCGCAACTCCCTCCACGCGTGCTCAAGAGTGAATTTGCTGCCATAATCATTGTAGAATATGTCTAACGCTACTTTCATCACGTCGTCTTTATTCTGGCCACTAGATTGCTCCTTCATGGCAGCATCGTAGCAGCCCACGAATTTGCATACCAGATCATTCAACCTGCCCCACCGTTGTTTGCACTGAACGAGTTCTCTAGGAGCATTATCAACCATGAGAGGATTTGAGTTGAAGTAACGCTGAATCCTTCTCCAGAAAGTGCCGCCTTTTTGCTCCAGAAACACGGTCAACAATTTAGCAATGACAGACTCCTTTTAACATATTGAAGAAGCAGTGGTGAGTAGATGCACCTTGAAGTTGACGCAAGTGAAGACTCTTTTTCCAGGCATGGTGTCGAAGGCTTCTCCTCGACGCACCTCGTCAATGATTCTCCCCCCGCAAAAGCACTCTTTCGGAATTCCATAATGAGCATCAGCTACGAAGCCAAGCATGTCATTATACTCCTTATGCTTCTTCATGACCTTGTGATATGGGTCCGTCATCTGCGAGAGAAACTAAAAGCATTACTGAGGAATTCCTTACTGAGCAACACCTCAATCATATTATACGTATTTCACAACATGTAAACCAGAAACTAACCAATTCAAGAATTCATATTTATCAGAGGAAATAAACAACAATTCTAATCAACAATTTTGATTTATCAGAGCAAATAAAAGCTTCCTCAAATCAAGAATTCAGATTTATCATATGAAATAAACAACAATTCTAATCAAGAATTTTGATTTATCAGAGGAAATAAAAGCTTCCTCAAATCAACAATTCAGATTTATCAGAGGCAATAAGTCCCAATTCCTAAATCGAACCCATAAACATATGCCCCAATTTCTAAATCGAACCGTAAAAGAAATCCCTAACTGAAATCCCTAAATCGAAATGAAAGCCTAATTGGAAACAGAAATCAAAGGGTAAATCGCAGCCTAAAGAGTGCTAAATCAATTAACAACTCGCGAAACCCTAAATCTAACGACGAACCAAACCCTAAATTTCTCTCTTGTTGTCTTCCAATCGTTTTCGAGCGGTCAATCTTGCAAGAAAATAGTAGGGTAATCGATATCTACCTGATTCAAGTTGTTCTTGATGGATCGCCGGTCGAGATTGCACGAAAATTACCCCGGAACTCGATTTCGCCCAAACAATCGCCGTCAAGCACAAACCCTAGGTTTCGCAAAAAAATAAACAAATGAATGGTTTTCGGCCCGTTTTCGCGAAACAGATTTCTCGGCCCAAAAAAAATGAAATGAATGATATTAAATTTCAACCAACCGAAGATTGCCACGTGTTAAGGATTGAGTCCTTAAAGCCCCTTAGCTAAGGGGCAACTCTTGCGTTTTTTATTTTTATTTTTATTTTTTTTTGGGCTTTCTGACACAAGAATTGGGCTAAGAGCCCCCAATATTCATGGTCTAATGTTCAGCACTGTAAGCTTCGGGGTTCGTGCAGCCGATTTGTTTCGGCCGTTTTGGTGAGGATCAAAAGAAAAATAAATAATATAATGTTATCCACAAAAAAATACTAAAATTTGTTGAAACCGAAGCAATAACTTGAAAATTAGCATATAGTAGTGATTCAGATCTAATAATCCAAAATTTTGTCACAATTTTGGTGATCTCGACTTAAAAGCTCGCAATGTTATCTTGATAGATTTTGGAATAAGACCGATAAATTCTTCGGATTAGGTTGGCACTGTTTTTAGAAAAGCGTCGAAAAGACTATAATGAAAACAAGAAATATACGAAGAAACCTTTCCCTTATATACAGTATTGGAAGCACTCATCTCGACCATGCATTGTTTGATTGCAAACCAGAAAACGACAATATTTTTGGCAACAAACTACTCTGAGTTGGTAAAGATGGTGTCTAAGCTCGAAAAATGATCGACTTTTGCATTACACTTAGGGAAATTCATGAAGACGAAAAAGTGTTTTTTTTTCTTCTCAATCTCAATCATTCTACGCGCAAACAATATAAAGGAAAATAATTTAGCAAAAAGTGCTCGAATCTACCTAATAAATATTATTTTTGTAAATCCGGTACTTTTGGTTTGGAATTTATTTTTATAAACTCGATATCTTTAGTTTGAAAATTCCAAACCGTCCTAGATATTTAGCTTTTTCACAAAAAAAAAAGAGTTTTAAGATCTTGGAAAAAATATAAATATATTTTTCTATATTATAGGAGGAGAAATGATTCACGGCTTCACTACAATCCAACAAACTCGAGTCAACTCTTGAATGTATCATATTACTTAAAAAAACATAGTATATAATAGATTTCTGTTGATTTTTATTTCGTTTTCAAGGAAAAGAATTTGCATCAATCAAATTTCATCGTTGGTTTGTTTGATTTATTATTTTTTGTGACATTAATTTATTAGGATAATTGATCAAAATAACATATTTTAAAATTTTAATTCCAAACTTATCATCACTAATTAAAATGATAATAGTAACACACATTTAATATTAAAATAATATAAAATAACTTTTTAATGGAAAAAACTAAGTCCTAAATTAGAAATAGTGAACTCAAACATAATATTTAATTTTATTTTAAATTTATTTTGGGTAAACAAATATTTTTACATAATTATTTGTGATATTTTTGGAATTTTAAATTTAGGATGCTAATTTTAGAACAAAAAAATAATTTTGTGCTATTTTAAGGTATTTTTAATTTATTATTCTATTATAAATTATGAAAACTATTACATCGAATAATTATACCGTTTTCTGAGTATTTACACCAAATAGTTATACAACGAACAATTTTGGTTTGTTTGGGTTATTTATGGTACTTATTTGGATGATATCATCATCATATTGACAAGCCTCAAAATGTTGAACTTAATTCAATCTTGAAATTTACGTTCTCTTTTAAATTAAAGGAATTTTCTGGACTATTGAAAGTAGGAGTCGAAATTGAAGGATTTTTTTCTGCAATCTATATAATAGTTTTCAAATCAGTACAAGATTCGACCCCGAAACATTTGACATTTCGATAACGTGCTGAAGTCACCGGGTGACTTTTTAAGTAAAACTAACTCACCGTTTCTCATAGTACTCGACACGACTTAATTGAGTCTTCTTTTGATTAATGAACACGTAATCATTCACGGATAAAATATTTGGAATTATATATGCTTCAGATTCAATTTTGATTCCCAAGAGNTTCACGGATAAAATATTTGGAATTATATATGCTTCAGATTCAATTTTGTGATTCCCAAGAGCTACCCTAATCCATCCGTAATTAATTCTCATTTTAATTATCGTAGAGTTTTTTTTAAAAAATAGAAAACTATTCATTCGTAACTCGTAAGTCACCAAAAACAAAAACTTTCGCACGTCACAAAAGATTTCAATATTGACATTTAAAGTTTCACTCTACTTTTACTAATAAAATACTGTTTTCATCGTTCTTGCCGGAATACAAAAATGATTTTCCTGCCGTGATATTTGAAAGTATTGAATTTTTTTATCAAAAAAAATATATTTGTAAAGTATTATGCTTTTTGAGAGTGTAGATATTTTAAGGGGTTCTTGTATATACACGGTCATTTAATAAAAACATTGTTGTGTAATAGCACTTTATAAAAACTGAAAAACTTAGTAATATTTAATATATTGTATATATGTTGACTTTTCAATTATATCCTTATACAGTATTTATACGAATTAACGATATACAATACACATACCAATAATAAGCAGGAGAAAAATCGTATTTTTCAAAAAGAAAATATTATTTAATTTTTCAAAATTTAGAAAGCGTTAGATCACATATTATATTTTAATTTATCTCATATTTTTATCAGACGGCAAGGCATTTCATTTATTTGAATTCGAGTTTTTCATGTGACTCATATTTTGACAAAAAGAGAGACCTCTAATCGGGAAAATATCTGTGTGGGCCTATTTTGGATACTCGTTTAAAACTAACTCTGATGAGCTGTTAATGGGTTTATATTTAATACTATTGGGCTACACAATTGGCCCATTAAAGCACTTCCCGTAGTAGTTTCCAGAATCATTTCATAAACCCTAACAAACTCTTTCTTCTCTGTATCTCAATCCTCTCCATATCTTCTTCGTTCTTCTCGTGTCAAGGTAATCAGAATCTCAGATATGGGAAGCCAACAAGCGGCGTTTTCGTTCCTTTCCAGTTTGGCGAAAGCGGCTTTCGGTCTGGGAACGGCGGCGACGGTGTTGAATTCGTCGCTTTTCACCGTTGACGGCGGAGAGAGAGCGGTGCTCTTCGATCGATTCAGGGGAGTTATGGATCAGACGGTCGGCGAAGGGACTCATTTCCTGATCCCGTTTCTCCAGAAGCCTCACATCTTCGACATCCGCACGAAGCCTCACACATTCTCTTCTATCTCCGGTACGAAGGATCTCCAGATGGTTAATCTCACCCTTCGTGTTCTCTCTCGCCCTGAGGTATATATATCGCATACCGCTTCTTTCTTTTTTTCATCTCATTTCGCACTAGATTTGCATGATTCTGATTGAGGAATAATATTGGACTATGGAGTGTAGAATCCTTGTTAGTGCAGATAACGTATTTACATTCTTACTCAATCTCAAGCTCAAGCTCGAAGCTCATTTCAAGAAAGATCTCTTAAGTAACCACTTAGTATCGAGAAGAGATGAATTAGTAGTATCTGTGCTGCTTTAATCATATGTTATTTTGTGAATTTGACTTGTTTATGCGATGTGATAATGATGTCCTCAAGGTTCTGCGCCTCCCATACATTTTCCAAACCTTGGGTCTAGAGTATGACGAAAAGGTTCTTCCTTCGATTGGAAACGAGGTATTAAAATCAGTGGTTGCACAGTTCAACGCTGACCAACTCCTCACAGAGCGTCCTCACGTCTCAGCGCTTGTTCGTGACTCACTAATCAAACGTGCCAAAGACTTCAATATTGTGCTCGACGATGTTGCCATCACACACTTGTCTTACGGTGTTGAGTTCTCGAGGGCTGTTGAGCAGAAACAAGTGGCTCAACAGGAGGCAGAGAGATCTAAGTTTGTAGTGATGAAGGCTGATCAGGAGAGGAGAGCCGCGGTTATAAGAGCTGAAGGTGAGAGTGAAGCTGCTCAGTTGATCTCTGATGCTACGGCTAAAGCAGGTATGGGACTTATCGAGCTTAGGAGGATTGAGGCTTCGAGGGAGATTGCAGCTACACTTGCTAGGTCTCCTAATGTGGCTTACTTGCCCGGCGGCCAGAGCATGCTCTTTTCTCTGAACCGTTGATCTTTGATCAGATATAAGGTATGTGATCCGGATCTATGGAGTTAGATATTTGTAGAAATAAGTCTGAATAGTCTTGTGTTATTGTATCTGCAGGTTGTGGGGAACATCTACGATATTTGAGTGATCAATTTGTGAATCAAAATGGTAAAATTCTCTTTTGTCTTCTGATGAACTCTGAAGAAAAAAAAAGAAACTAGTTTGGTTGAGTTATCAATTGTGCTGAATCTTGGCAAAATTGCTCTTTGAATTATATTTACCTTGTTTGAGTCTAATTTTCAACAAATAAATCTGTTTTTGTTATGATTTAATTTGTAAACATATAGTATAGTTTATAAAATAAAAAAATATTGAAGTAAATATTTGAAGCATGTTCATGAAAAAGGGCTATGATCACCTACATAGGACCCATCCCATGAAATAAATGGGCCCAATATAAGTTAATGGGCTGAATTCTTTCGTTTACATTAATTTTTAGGATTTTAATCCGCACAAAAAAAGTCTCTTATTATGTAATTTTTTATTTCTACAAAGCCGCTTTGCAAGTTGCAACTCTAGTGGAACAAGTGACCACAAAAGCAAACATAAGACAACGACAAAGTCTCAAAGTGAACAGCACAAGTACTTAGGTTCACATACAAAGACCAAACACACGGAAATATTATTCAGGCAAGAGATGTCTAGTTGTGTACTTACCGTATATACACATAGATATACGTGTGTATATATATATATATATATCTCTGTTTATAATGTAGGAGGGATCCAGATATAGCCATGAGTTTGAAGGTAACCAGCTTTCTCTAGTAGCTGATCGGCTTCTTCAGGTCCTCGGCTTCCTGGTTTGTATGGGATTGACTTCACTTCTCCTTTGTCAATCCTGTGAAGCAACGGCGTGAAGATCTCCCATGCAACCTTCAATCATCAAAATCGACACCAAATTAGCTCATAAATCGTTTGATGCAAAAATTAATACGTTTCGATTGTGTCTCGAAAGATTTGTGATGAAGCAAATGATTGTTTTGGTTCAAGGGTGGAGAGAGCAAATGTTTTCTACCTTTAATTCGTCTCTGCGTACGAAATGTTGTTGATCGCCTTTGATTCTGCAGAGATATGGGAAGAAAAAGGTTGAAGATAATAGCAACATGGACGAACAGAACAAGCCAATTGGATGACGCATATAATTTAGGCAAATTCTTTCTTACGTGTCAAGAATTAAGCGCTCGTATGCCTCTGGAATCGAGACACCTTGATAACGTTGCCCGTATGACAAGTCTAGTTCACTTTGCACGGTTTGCATCTCTAGACCCGGTTGCTTAACCTGTGTAGCAAAAGCATAGCCACAAGAGAGTCATGGCTCACTGTAATGGTTCCAGGTCGAAGTGAATCTTTCCTTGAACTAGTTAGTAAATTATGTTAGTTTATTCATCATATATGCTTACAGTTAGTTTCATGTACATTGCCTCTAAAGGTTGCAAGCGTATCACAAACTCGTTCCTCCCTTGCTTCTGACCTGTTGCACGAGAGTCTCAGCACATAAATTTCAATTCGAAGAGCTAAAAGAAGAGCTTAAGCCACAGCTAAAAGAAAATGTCAGAGCAAGACAATACATCTGAATATGTCGCCTGGAACATCCTTAAACTGAATTCGGATTTCTGCCTTCCTTGAATTCAACGCTTTCCCAGCCTTTAGTATAAATGGAACACCTGAAAGATATGTATCCATCAGCATATCAATAGGCACCAACGGTTAAAATGGACATTTATAAAGAGGGAATACCTGAGAGATTAATTACTCAGTTGATGGATAATTATAACATGAACTAAAACTAAAAATGGACTTTTTTTTTTGTTTCTCATATTTATATCACTTTCCAGATTGTGTTCTCAAGTTGAACTTATAAATGGAAAAATGAAGAGTGAAGTGGGACATGGTACCTTCCCATCTTTCGTTGTGTATGCGAAGAATTGTCGTGGCAAAAGTCGGAGTATTTGAGTCATCTGGAACAGTGGGATCATCTCTATACCCTTCGTACTGCCCAAGAACCACCTCTTCATCTTTTATTGGAACCACAGATTGAAGCACCTGAAATTCATTACAATAATCAGTAACTTTGAACTAATTGGCTGAAAATGCAAATGAAATTATCAATCAGTCCAAGTAAACCTGCCAAGGAGATTGCTAAAGGAAAATGTAACTAAAACTAAATGAAACAGTGATGTTTGAAAAGCATATGAACCCAGAGACAGGAGGCAACAAAAGCTTGTTGTTATAATGGATAGAAGTGGTAAAAGAAAATATTGATCACCTTCACTTTCTCATCTCGGATGTGCTCGGGTTTAAGAGATATTGGTTTTTCCATTGCAACAAGGCACAGAACCTACAGTACTCTAAACTCAGTTAGTTAATACAAGAAAACATATGCACTTACAAGGAAAATCTGACAGAAACAATCATATAGGGATAAAAATTTAAGTTTGGTTATTAGGAAGATATCTCAGGTATACTTGCCTGGAGCAGATGGTTTTGAATAATATCACGGATAATTCTGTAAAGCAGGAAGTGAAAAATTCATCAGAAACGCACTGGTTTCATCTCATTAACATCCTATAAGAAGGACAAGGAGACACCAAAGAAAGTAATACCCATATTCATTAAAATATCCGCCACGCCCTTCAGTTCCAAAATCTTCCCTGAAAACAATCTGCCAGAAAAGCATTTGAAGTTTATGTGCATTCCACTCTAATTAACAGTTTGACCATTTTTGTCTTAGCTATGCAGCTCTCACCTGGACGTTCTCGATATTGTCACGGTTCCATAGTGGCAAGAAAAAGCGATTGGCAAATCGGAGGACCAACTGCAAGTGATGCACGGGATAAAATGATCACTGATTGTTTAAGGAAAAAAACTTGATGACTAGACTCTAAATAGTCAAGCATGTTACCATGTTTTGGACCAATTCCTTCCCAAGATAATGATCAATACGATAAATCTGCGATTCATCAAACAACTCTCCAATCTGAGAACTCAGTTGCTCTGCAGATTCCAGGTCCTTGCCAAATGGCTTCTCAACGACAATCCGTGTCCATCCACCAAGATCAGCTGGAAGTCATGAGACGATATAAATACATAAATTGCAAAACGACTGCAACTTTTATCTTTCTAAGGTGATCCTAGGTGCAAGTAGGTTAATCTTTCGTAGCTAATAAAGATTCCGCAGCTGAAAGGGACTCACATTTGTTCATGCAGCATGTCTTGATCATCTTGCATACAGAAGGATAAACAGACGGTGGAAGTGCAAGGTAAAATAGTCTCCTAGAGGATCCTTCAGTACTATTTTTGGAGATTTCATGCTCTGAAATTGCATTGTCTAATTTCTGGAACCCCTCCTCAGAATCATAAGGGCCACTCACATACTTGATCTACAGAGATTGAAACCAAAAACTTATTTTTTCAGAACCCAAAAACATGACTCTATACGTGAAATTAATATCCAAAAAGGAATGGACTAACCAACTGTAGAAACTTTGACAGAGCTTCTGCTTGCTCTGCGTTCTTATCATCAACAAGGTATCTGCATAAAGCTTTTTAATATGAGCTTGGACTAGAGCTAATAATCAACTGTACTGAGGTGTTAAAGTTGGATTGATGCATCGAAAGATGTTCAACGAAAACAACTCAGTGCAAAAGACTGTCGAGCTCACCCGCGGATCCGATTTCTCAGCTCTTCATCAGAAATCTTAGTCCTCGCATACCCAAATATGTGAACTTCGTCTGGATTGAGAAATCCCTGCTCATGCAAACCAAAGATCACAACTAATACCGAAAACAAGAGGATTCTACAGATGCACTAGCACAATAAATATGAAGTAACCTGACGGTATAGGTTAAAAAGCGCAGGAAAAGTCTTCTTCTTGGCAAGATCACCCGAGGCACCAAGCACTACGATTGAAAGACAGCCAGTTTCTAGAACTGAGCTGTACTCTTTCACAAACGAATCATTCCTGAAAGTAGACCTTTTCTCAACGTGCCATTGACCAGATCCCATCTTCGAAAAGCTTACACAATAAAAAAATCAGCCTCACAGTCAAAGAAGCCAACACACAACACTCAAATATGCAAATATTGGAATCAAAAAGAGATCACACACTAACTATACTAAATGCATGAATCGAATTTCACTGCTTTCAGTTTCCATCTTAAGCCAACACAGAGATCGAGTGTCGAGTAGAACAATCTCATCAGCGAATCAGTAGTTATTTGCATGTAATCGAAGTTCCAGAGAGCAAAGAGAAGACGAAATCAAAACGGATCGCAGAACAATCTCAGCTAAGTTAAGTTACCACACAGTTACGATCAGTGAGATCTGAATAGGAAGAGTGGAGAAATCAACCTGGGAAGAAGAAGAAGAAGAAGAAGAAGCACGAGGAATCGAAGATTTGATGGAGAAAACGAAGTAAGGAGGATTAGGTGAAGAAGGAGAAGCTCCCAACTAACAACAATGGAGGGGGTTGGTGTGGTTTTAGCTTCCGTCAGATGATTTCATTTTCTAACTTTTTCGCATTTTCAGATTTTTGTTATACGTACGGACGGAGAAGCCAAATTTGTTTTTTTCTTTTCTTTTCTTTTCTAAACATTTCATATATATATTTGTTTTATTTATTCTAAAAAGGCTTAAGATTTTAAAATTTTACAAACAATTCTAACATTTTCTAAAAAAAATGTAAAAACAAGTAACATTTTATGTACTATACACGCGTTGACTTTCCACTCATACCCATATATAGTACTGCGTGCCTCAACGATGTACAATATACAGACTAATAACAAGAAATAGCAAAATTGTTTTTTCAATATAGAAAATGTTACTTATTTTCGTAGATTTTGAAAAGTGTTAGAACACAAAAAAAATGTTTTTTTTAATCTTGTTCCTAGATTAGAACAGCTACATTTAAGTAGAATTTTTTTCTTCTCATTTGTATACTTTTCAAATTCAGCCTAAAGAGTGAAGACATCGAGTTGAAGATGTTGGTAAATTCACACAAGGTTGGTTGTGTCTGGCTCTAGTGATGGATTGACTGGTTCATCCGGTTGTGCCGTCACATCCATATCCACATCCTTCAAAGGTCTCTTCGTTAAACTCGGTCCGGCCAACATCATATGCAAAAAGACAATTACCTTTGCAAAAACGTTTGGAGATCATTCAATTTTGGTAAACCGAATCGGCCCAAATTTAAACAAAGAAAGAAAAAAACTAAATATAATTTGGTTTAAATGATTTTAATCTTTCTATTTGCAAAAAAAAAGTAAACCGAAACCGAACCAAAACCCTATAAAAGTTCATGGTTTTTTAAAATTATGAACATTATGATTCTATTAGTTTTTTTTTTCTTAGACATCTTTATTATTTGAAAAAACAGGCCTACTATGGACCAAAACCATCCTTTAGACGAGATAAACCAAATCAAAATTCACCGAAAGCTCGTCTTGACCAAGGAGTCTACTATGGACCAAAACCATCTCTTCTTCATTCCTTGCATCTCAACCAGAGGTAAATGTTTTTTTTGATAAGTAACCAGAGGTAATGTTCGAAAAAGCTCTTCTAGTTCTACTATGGAACAAAAACCATCCATTCTTCATTGCTAGCAACTCATGCAACTCCAACTATCCACTTTTTTGGAAGAGCCATGTCTACACCATTGGACCACGGATTTTGAAGACGAGAACTCCTCCAAATCCTATTAATGATATTATATTGTTTCTTACTTTATTTTAAAACAAAGTTAAAATTATGATATAACTAGAATGTGATTCGCGCTACGCGGGCGTGTTAACTTTTTTTCTTTATATATTTTATTTTTGATAGTTTAATACTTTAGCTTTGTTTGTTACATATATTATTTTCAATATTGTTTTTTCTTATAAAAATAGAAGGTGTTTGTACATTTTTTATCTTTTACGTTTGTTGTCAATTTATGCAATTAATTTTTTTTATATAGTTTGTTATTTTGCGTTTTTATAGTAGAAAAGATTAGGAATCTCTAATAATGCAATTTTTATGTTAATTTATATCAATTAAAATATTAATTATATGTTAATTGATGTCGCAAAGTTCATCTTTGAATTAGTTACATTAAAGCGTAATGAAGGCACCAAAGAGATAAAAATACACTAAAAGAGTTGTTTTGTTTTAGAGTTATTGCGGAAGGAGGTTGAGAGTTCGGTTCTGAAGTATATGTGGCGAATGTTGGGTTTATCCTTACTTAGAATTAGATATTGTGTTTTGGGATGGAGCTAGTTGCACCGAATTGAATTTTAGGTTCGAGGCTCTTGTCTTCCTCGAGTAATATTGTGTTTTTTCGTTTTATATTTTTTTGTTTTATTTTTAGTTTTATTTCTAATATTGTTGATGTACGATTCTAATCCTCATTATTGTGTAAAATATGTTTATAATTCTTAAGGCTTTTTGTTTCCAATTTTTAAGTAATAAGTTTTCAAGTGTAGATAAATATGATAATATAACATATATATCCAAGTCTTGATTTATTATGATTTTTCACATATTTTTCATTTGTATCTTGTGTCCAGGCCCGG
>PKML01020610.1:62507-77505 GCA_002933935.1 Eutrema yunnanense | reverse complement strand
AATAATGTTTCTTTGACACACACATTGTAATTACGAACGATTTTCTTCCTCCCTCGTTGGAACTCTTCCTAAACTATGTTTCTTCATCATCTTTTTGTTCTTCTTTTTCATCATCTCAGTCTTCTTCTTCTGCTTATCGTCTTCATCTTCTCGGCATCCTATTACTCCGGTTTTTCTTTGTCTTCTACTTCTTCAGCTTTATCTTCTTCTTTTTTATATTCTGGTTTTTCTTCTTCCTGGTATTTTCCTTATTTTTTAATCGTTTTGGGCTTCTTCTTTTTCATAATCTTCGACTTCTTCTTGTTCCATTTTTTATTCGTCTTCCTCTTCTTCTTCCTTCTCCTAATTCATCGCATTTGTCTTCTTTGGTTTCTTATTCTTCAAGGTTTTCTTAGCCTCCTTCCCCATCTTCACATTCTCATACTTTGTCATCTTCATCTTCCAATCCTTCCTTATCTTGAATGTATGTGTCTTCGTATTTTCCGAGTTCTTCTTAATCAGCTTCGTCTTTTTCTTCCTCTTCTTCTTTTTCTTTCATCTTCCTCATCTTTTCCTTCTTCATCTTGTCTTCGACTTCTACTTCTACTCCTTTATCGACTTTGACTTCACTGAAATCTGCTTCTTATTTTTCTTTTGGTTTTTCTTCATCTTATTTCTTCTGTTTTTTCATTTTTCAATTATTTTTACTTATCTCGTTTGCTTCGTCTTCATCTGCTTCCTTTTCTTATGTTCCTCCTCGTATTTATCTTCTTCTTTTGTTTTATCGTCTTTGACTTCTTTTCACCATATTCGTATTCCCCGACTTATTTTCCACTTATTTTTAACTCCTCCTATTCTTCCTCTTGTTCTTTATATTCTTTGTCTTATTTGAATTCTTATTCTTTTGGTTTTTCTTCGTCGCTTTCCTCATCTTCACCTTTTTCAACTTCTTCTACATAATCTTCGGATTTTCTTCTTCTACTACTTCGTTTTCTTCATCTTCCGGTTTTCTTCTTTTTCTTCTTCTCTAACTTTTATTCATGTTCTTCCGGTTTCGTTCTTCTTCTTCAACTTTTTCATCTTCTTATCCTTAAGTTTCTTCAGTATTTTTGTGTTATCCATGTTTTTATTTTTCTTCCGGATTTAATTGATATCAATTTGTCTTCGTCTTCTTCCTCATCTTTTTCGACTTATTTTTGGATTTTTTTTTTGTCATTTTAAATCAAAATCAAAAGCTGATGAAACACATTTACAATATACAAATTTTCAAATACGACACCTCGTTGCTCATCCCATTTGCCATTACACATTTACAAATGCGATGAAATGANTGCTTCTTATTTTTCTTTTGGTTTTTCTTCATCTTATTTCTTCTGTTTTTTCATTTTTCAATTATTTTTACTTATCTCGTTTGCTTCGTCTTCATCTGCTTCCTTTTCTTATGTTCCTCCTCGTATTTATCTTCTTCTTTTGTTTTATCGTCTTTGACTTCTTTTTCACCATATTCGTATTCCCCGACTTATTTTCCACTTATTTTTAACTCCTTCTCTTCTTCCTCTTGTTCTTTATATTCTTTGTCTTATTTGAATTCTTATTCTTTTGGTTTTTCTTCGTCGCTTTCCTCATCTTCACCTTTTTCAACTTCTTCTACATAATCTTCGGATTTTCTTCTTCTACTACTTCGTTTTCTTCATCTTCCGGTTTTCTTCTTTTTCTTCTTCTCTAACTTTTATTCATGTTCTTCCGGTTTCGTTCTTCTTCTTCAACTTTTTCATCTTCTTATCCTTAAGTTTCTTCATTATTTTTGTGTTATCCATGTTTTTATTTTTCTTCCGGATTTAATTGATATCAATTTGTCTTCGTCTTCTTCCTCATCTTTTTCGACTTATTTTTGGATTTTTTTTTGTCATTTTAAATCAAAATCAAAAACTGATGAAACACATTTACAATATACAAATTTTCAAATACGACATCTCGTTGCTCATCCCATTTGCCATTACACATTTACAAATGCGATGAAATGATCAAAACAAAGCCGGACAACTCTAAATGTTATGAGTACGAACATAACTTAAGTTAAGTTTTTGTGCTTATGGATTTATTATCATCTTTATCAAGTCTATAAAAACAGTAAGTAGGATCTTCATCTCAATAACTACCAAACTAAAATTGTAACTAAGACCTGGCTCAACTCTGAGACTATAATTACACAGTTACACTGTAACAAAAACACAATATATACCCAATGGCAATACATAGACGATAAAAACAGAATATGTACCCCCAAGTTCTTCGTCATCCTCCATTTCTTCATACGCTTTCTTTGTCTGCTTGCGAAATCTAAGCATTCCTCGCCAGTTGCCATCTCCCTAGTTTGTTGGTATCTAACGATTCTACACAAAAAATCATGGTCTAGACGCATTGTCTAGCCTTTTCGAAGTATGGTGTAAAGGAATGCAAGATACTCTTTTATTATTTCGGTTTAGTTCGGATATTATGTGGATTTTCGGTTCAGTTCGGTTTCGAATAACCGAAATTTCTCAAAACAATATCCGATTGGTTATTTCCTTATAACCGAATACCAACCGAAACCCCTTTTTCGCTTTGGTTTTGGTTCGGTTGGTTCGGTTCAGATTATTTGCCCAGGCCTACTTTCTTGTGTCTAATTTGTTTTCCAAATCATCCCCAGAAAAAGAATGAACAAAGCTAAAATATTTTAAAACTTTTGTTAAAAAAGAGGTGTTGTATTCTTACGTAATCTATAGAAAGCCACATTCGTCTTATCGAGTTTCTATGTCTTCTACTACTGGAAGTAGTCATGATTCCCATCACAAAAGATGGAATTAATGCACTGTTTTATGATGATAAATTTTATTGTTATAGCAGCCTACTCTTGAAAATATATAGTTTCTCACTCTTCTGTCCTTGTTTTCAGTAGGCTTAGAGAGAGAGTGGAGAACACAAAAATATGTAGTTGCTCACTCCTCTGATATCTTTTTCCAAATTAGGCTTATAAGAGAGAGAGTGAGAGGCACAAACACAAAAAATTAAAGCTTCATATGTCTGTGTAGCATGGTAGTTTTCTTTGATTAGCGAATGGTAAGTTTGTTTATACAATTTAAAAACAGTTGCAACCACGCATATATTTTTATAACCCAACCATATATTTCTATTGGTATCTAGAATCTGGAGTCCGGAAATAATGAAAATCCACTCATATATAGCTCTTTGGAATACAAAAATCATAGAACAATCCACTACCAAAAGAGAACCGTAGTAACTCAACAATATTAATAATACATTGAGAGAGTATATACGTTATGCTTCAATATCCCTTAGTTTGGTGTATCTTTTAGACCATGTCATTCTAGCAATGCTCTACATCTAAACCTAAACAAACATGAAACATATGAAATGAATGTTTGAATCAATGTTCTCTGGTTGAGGACGGAAAATCCTCCAATAGACATGCAACTTTGCCATGAGGCTCATCTCAATATATCTGGTGACAACCTGAATTTAATTGAGCCTAACAAATATACGAACATTATAATTGATTCAGTGTATAATAAGAAAATAAAAATGATTTACCTTTCTCTTTCTGGCGTTTTTTAAGTGCTCTCCAGCAACGCCGAGACATCCTCAAATGTCCTTTGTTTTGCCTCATCAATAAACTTTAGAAGCTTATGCCTTCTTTACTCTTTTTCACGTCCCTTCAGAAGCAAACACGAAACATCAAATTTGTCCTCATGTGACCAAATGTTTATGAAGAACATCACAACCCGTTAGTCTTACTCCATCTTCGCTTTGCTATGGCTCCGTACCTCCTGTAACGGTTGTTAATAATTCAGAAAAAATAGACCACATGAAAAATCATCAACTTAATTAAACCAGTGCATCAAAAAATCAGTGTAACCAAAACTTGAGCGTTTTAATTGTGTTGAATTCATGAAATTTTGTTCTCTTTCTATGATCTGTGAGGTCTTTTAAATTATTTCCAAGAAGCACAAAAACATAATTTGTGAAAAAAGCGAGAAAAGAGAAAATAAGATAATGATTATACTTCAAACGATTACTTTCTTCTGATATGATATGGGGATCTTGTAACTTGAGGAGGTCGTGTGAAAGTTAAGCTGCTGAATTGGCACAACTTGAATTGCTGAAACAAAGAAGCAAAGGCATGAGAGACTATATATTAGCTATTTGGAGAATAGTATAAATAGGAGATGTTTCTTTTGAGTCTGACGCTTCGTATTGTGGACTCTCTTGGATCAGACGTGATCGATGAGTCCGAGGGTTATAATCCCCATGAGATTATAGAGGGAGATCGAGTTCTAGAAAGTGCATGTCTAGTCTCAATCTAGGGTTCAAAATCAATAAGAAGGTTACAAATTTATCATCTTCCTATCATTATTGTTAGCGTGTAAACATAGAAACAGTGATAGTACCTTGTTGAGACTTTGGTGGGACATAGATTGCAACCCTAAAGCAAATCCATATCGTCACCATCATTTATGAGCAAGACGGGGTTGAAGCCAAAAATGAAAGTTAGGACAATTATAGATCACACATTGCAAGGTAATTACATGTGCCAACTTTCAAAAATAAAAAAAATAAAACCGACATGACATACACGAAACGCATACCTCAACAGAGCCGTAAGGATGCACAACACAATTTTCTCCAGAATTAGAAGTACCTACATGTTCAAAATTCCAAACCAGTTAATATTATATCGATTAGAAAGGCAAAAAATCTCTAAAGCAAGATAAGAGGTAAGACCCCCAAAAACATATAAAAGACGTGAATAATAAGAGAAACACTAACAACATAATCAAAAAAATAGTAACTCAGGTGATGCCCTAATTGAAGGGCAACAAAGCTATATTTATAAGTCATAAACAAAGCTAGGGCTTAGGTCAATTTTTTTCTCTCACCAAAAACGGCGGCCGCCTTCTAAGTCTTATTAACCAAATCGGGCTCTAGCCCAGTACAAGTTTATAGCGTTAAACGACCCAATACTAAATTAAACCGGGTAGCAAAATCGGTACGTAAATTTTGAAATCTAAAAAAACTTAATTTGAACCGAAAAATGGTAATAACCGAGTTTTACGTTTTAGGGTGAATGAGAGAGCTCCATTCCGAAAATTCACTTCGCTTTTACTATATATGATGATATTTCTCAATCGGTTATTTTAATATATATGAGATTATATAAACCGGAAACAGAATCGAGAATATACGTGGGATTATATAAACCGGAAACATAATCGAGAATTTAATTAAACTTAAATATCATATATAATATATGTACGATTTTTTTTTCGAATTTTTTTTTTAGTATATATGATTGGTTATTTTAATATATGTGGGATTATATAAACCAAAAACAGAATCAATAATTTTTTTTTAGTATATATGATTGGTTATTTTAATATATGTGGGATTATATAAACCGGAAACAGAATCGAGAATATACGTGGGATTATATAAACCGGAAACAGAATCNTTTGATTCAATTTTTCTCTCTATAAATTAATAAAATATAATAGTTTCGATATTATTAATTTATAGAAGTTTTGCTATATTCTTAACTAAAAATGATCGTGTTTGTTCATCTGATTATGCTATCACATTCATATTCTTCGAATATAAACATCTTTTCATTAAGAAAAAGACTCGAACTCAGTCCAACCAACATCATCTGCAAAAGACCATTACCTTTGCAAAATGTTTAGAGCTCATTTAAATTTGGTAAACGGAGTTGACCCAACATTTTTTTAAAAACAAAAGACTAAATCTAATTTGGTCTAAATGATTTAAATTTTTCTATTTGCAAAAAGAAAACCGAAATTGAACCAAATTTTTGTCCCCTTTAAACTAAAAATACATTTGATAAAAAAAAAAAAACGGATTGAAACAAACATCAAATCGATCCAAATTACATGTGGTTTCAATTTGTTTACTACGGCTCCTTAACACAAAGCCCTAGACCCTAAACAACACCCGAATTCGAACCCTACTATAAAGAATGAAATGGTCGCCCTATGATCTATCAAAGCATCCACCATCGTTTTCTTTGACATTTGACCAAATTAAATTATTTTAGACATTTTTTCAATACAATACTATAGGGACCCGTTTCTTTTTAATTTAGCTAAAAGATCTAATGAATATTATAGGATTGGTTCTAACTAATATATATTGCAGTTGTCTGTTTACAAAGTAGATAATTCTCCAGATAAAAACCTGACATAGTATAAGTCTGGTGAAAATAATTTATTTAATTCTTTTTTAATCAAATGAGACTTTTATAGATAAAGCTTAGACTCCACTGACAAAATAAAAGTTTACACGCAAAATGGCTGATTTTGCCAATTTATCAATCAAACATTACTTAAATGGAAAATGAAATAAAAACAGAGGGATGTAAATGATTCCGCCAATCCTCTGATGTCTTCAAGTAGTTCTTTCAATGCAATTGTGAAAGTGCCAGATGTGAGAAGTGAGACAAACACCTTGCAATCCGAGAAGACATTTAGTCTCTGAATTCTTAAAAAAACAGCGCTCAAAAACGCATCTTTCATCGCCAAAGTCTCTACCAAACTACTATTTTATTTACTTTTTAAGAGGATTTGTGTTCGTAAAATAGTTAAGCATTTTTAACCTCAAGTAAAACTGCAAATAAGAAGTAAGATTTTGTAGTAATGAAAACATACACAAGTAAAAAAAGGAAAGTCCATATGGGCAAGGACTCTTTTGAGAAGGTCGAGCAAACATTGAACCTTGTATGTTGGATCCGGAAAACGAACATGTATTAAATAGGACTAAAACTAGTTTTCAAGCATGTCTCCTCTCTGTCTTTTGGTATTTGTGAAATTAATGATATTGACATTTTGTTGATTTTTTCCTTGATTTACTTCTAAGCTACACCGTGTAGTATTATCAACTGGTGCTTAAAGATACCTAAAAGAAAAAAGCAGTGTTAGAACTGAGTATTATATGCCAAGTCCTTTGTTTTGATCACAAATAGATTACATTTCATTTTTTTACAATATTTAAAGTACATACAATTTTTTTTTTTTAAACTAAAAATAGTATATAGAATTATCATAATTTCTCTTTCTAATATGTCAATTTTGTTTTGTTAATCAAATACATAATCCTATGACTAATTTTGGGATATATAGAAAGAAGATTCAAACTCGGAATAGGCAGTGTGGTGGTTTTTTAAAAAGAAATTTATTTTGTAGTACATCAATGCGTTTCTATTGGAGCTGAACGGATCAGCCGATAGGTTATATATATATAAAAAAAAAGATTCACGACAATGGAAGCAATGGTCCTACAAATGTGTTGCTTTGATTCAAATTCAAAGGACAATGTAGAGAAAATATATAAATATACTACTAAACAAATCATAAAAACCGACCGTTGGATTGATAATGAAATTTAACAACATAAAAATACGTATATTGTATATTTAAATCCACCAGGTTCCGTTGTAATTGCAATTGGCACAGCACTATAATATTAATCTAATCCAATAGCATCTAACATGAATAATCGTATGATATCAGTTAATTTGCTAAAACATCACCAAATTGCAACCCTTAAAATAATCAAAAAAATTAGTTGGCTACATGCAATTAAACAAAATAAACATGTTTTTTTTTTGTCTTTTACTATACTGTTAACAATGCTTGAAATTAGTATTTTTTATAATACGTTAGAAATTGATATTTTAACATTTTTTTCCCAATCCATAAACTCAAAAATATAAAATAGTGTAACACCTAAAAATTTTATTTGAGCAGAAACTATCAATCCTTGCGAGGAAATGAGCTTCCACAACCAGGCAGTGGTAGTCTAGTGGTTGTCGATTTTGGAATCCGCGAACATCGATTCCTCCTGAGTTCGACTCTCATTAGGAACAAAAATGCTGTTGTTTGGCCAGATGAGATATAAAACTAATGTCTATGCCTTATTTGCAAACCCGGATATACGTTTAGTCCGTTGATAATACATCCCCATAGAATTAGTTTAGACCTCTCCATGGGTCTGAAATTTAACTCTGAATTATCAAAAAAGAAAAAACAAAAAAAAATGAGCTTCCACGGTTGTTTCCGATTTAAGTTCCGTTATGATCCAACCGTTGAGATTTTTAGTTTTTAGGAAAATTAAAAATTAAATACGGCAGAAAAATGAGACGTGGCTTGTTCTGATTTGTTAGGCGCACATTAGCATTATCCTCGCGTCTTCATTTTGAAAATGCCTATGATTAACTGACGTGTCGTCGGGATAAAGTCCAAATATTGTTTACAAAATGAGTACTCCAGTCTTTAAAACTCACGTAATAACCCATGATTCTATTTTAATGTCACGTAATAACCACATGATTCTATTTTAATGTACACCCGTTTCGCTTGTAATCGCGATTCGGCTCTTAAGAAGAACTTAGGGACACTTTCCGTGAATTATTTATGTTGAGGGGTTCATTTTTTAAAAGTCGCCGGAAACAACACATTTCGATCGAGATTCAATTAAAAGGGGAAAAAATCGAAAAAGAGGAGAGAGAGGAAGATCGGAGACGACGGTGATGACGATGGACAGAGAGAAGGAGAGGGAACTTGAGCTCGAGAGTGCAATGTACACAAACTGCTTGCTATTAGGTTTGGATCCGAACGTGATCGGACTCGGAGCCTCCAACGGCACGCCTCGGGTCGGGTTATTCCGCCATTCCAACCCGAAGCTCGGAGAACAGCTTCTCTACTTCATCCTCTCCTCTCTCCGAGGACCCGCTCAGTCTGCAAAGGTTCGATTTCTCTCCACTCGTACGAAATCGGTTTTGGATTTCTTGGCTCTCTGCTGATTTTATGGCTCTGGAATCACTCGTTTGATTTTGGTTTGTCTCGATCTCTCAGGATTTCGATAAGGTCTGGCCAATTTTCGATTCGGCCCAATCTCGCGATTTCCGCAAGGTAAACGGCTTGAGAACTCTGAATACTGCGAATTTAGATATCCAGTTTCTTTGGTATTTTGTGAGAAATCGTAGTTACTTAACGCTAGAATTATGCCTATGAAGGTTGTTCAAGGGATTATTAGCGAGCTTGAATCACAAGGGGCATTACCAAGGAGTAACTCGAGGGTTTCATCACTGGCCACTTGCTGTGGACCAAGGTTGGTTGAGGCTACGCAGTGATTTGATTCTTATGTTTATCTTCGTTAGGGTTTCTAGTGCTTGAAAATGAATGAGCAACTAGTTAGTCATTAATTTCTGCTTCCTATTGGTTGGGCATTTTTAGTTTAGTTTTTCTGGTTAACTTGTTGAGCTCCTGGGGTTTCTCTGAAGTTGCAAGCAGTTGAACAGCATTAGATGATGTGATATGTTAATGTGGACCCTCCTATTTTGATTGCAGATTTGTGGAGCTCTTATGGCAACTTTCACTGCATGCACTTAGAGAAGTTCATAGACGGACATTTCCTGCCGATGTGGCTTCCAATCCGCTGCCTTCTTCTCTAACAGACGTATCCTTCTCACATGCAGCTACTTTGCTTCCTGTAACCAAGGTAGTACCCATTTTTTTCCCTTTCAACATTGTGTGTCATACTTATGCTGGTCTGTGCGAACCTTGTTGACTAGTGCATGGAATAACATACATATGCTCATTTCTATCTTTGCAGGCCCGGATAGTGCTTGAGCGCCGTCGATTTCTTAAAAACGCAGAAACTGCGGTACAAAGACAGGCCATGTGGTCTAATTTAGCCCATGAGATGACTGCAGAATTCCGTGGTCTTTGTGCTGAAGAGGTAAGACGTTAGGTGTTCTTCTTTGGTGAGAGGTACTGATTTGTTTTCTCTGAGTATATTGGCTTTTATTGATGCTTCTCATTTTCTGTTTTGTTGGCATCAGGCATACCTGCAGCAGGAACTAGAAAAACTTAACGATTTAAGAAACAAAGTGAAACAGGAAGGAGAAGTGTGGGATGACCTTGTTTCTAGCTCTAGTCAGAATTCTCATCTAGTGTCAAAGTCCACTCGGTTATGGGATTCTATAATGGCTCGAAAAGGTAAGGTTTTTTATGCTGTTCTATTTATTTTATTGAGGTAATACAGAGAAAAAGTAAAAATACAGAATTATGCAAGAGTTATATAGTTCTATGGTTTTATTTTTTGTCACCTTCTTCAGGTCAGCATGAAGTTCTTGCGTCAGGTCCTATTGAGGATCTGATAGCTCATAGGGAGCATAGGTAATTGGCCTCTTATAAGACACCTGGTCTGAATTCCACTTACCAATTTACTGACATCTGGTTTCCTTTGATCTTTAGATACCGAATTTCAGGATCAGCCCTACTTGCAGCGATGGATCAGAGTTCTCAAGTTCCTCGTGCAGAATTACTGTCTGCCCATTCAGATGATTCATCTCTGTCACTTGCAGATGACAAAGAGCTAAGTGATGGATCGTACGCAAACATGCATGAGCATTCTCTAGGAGACAATTTCGAAACCACCTCACAAGCAAGTGATGAAACACTTTCTCGAGTAGATGATAGAGGTGGAAGGATCAACCAGACAGTTGATGTAGCGGAAATCATAAGGCGCTGGACACATGCATTACAGCGTATTCATAAACAGTCTCTTCAGCTGGTATGTCTGCTCATATCTCGTTGTGGCTAACAATATGTTTTCCTTCATTGCTTGATGGTCCACACTATTTTTTTCCTTCTGTGAGGAATTCAGTTCCATGAATTTGTTACTTATCTTTCATCTGTACATGTTTAGGCTAAAGCAAATGATGGGGATGGTCCAGATATTTTGCGGACTGCAAATGATGGAGGTACAAGTGGGCATGTTGAATCATTGGCTGCAACTTTGACTGAACATCAACAACATTTAGCTAGCTTTCAGGTAAATGTGTTACTTGTTTGTTCCCTTACGTAAAAGTTGTTTTTGCCAACTGTGGAAGTCAAATGCACAACTTAGAAACGTAAGCTGATTTTGCTGAGGGTCTTGATGAAAAATGTCAAGGAAACAAAGCTTATAGACGGCATCCGCTTTAGTAACAAAAAAAATCTGTTTTTCTAGCAATTCTGTTTTATTTATAAAAAGCAGTATGTTTGATGGATATTCTGGAGTTCCGTTAATAATTGTGAAGATTCTGATTCCTCTCTTGGGAGAGTATCAAAAGTTCTTAGATCGATGGAGTAATTACGTCTTTTATTACCATGCTGTTTGTAGAATCTCTTGGAGCTTGGCCACAAAAACTTTCTTATGCATATAGCTCATATTTACTCTTTAAATCTCTACTATGTTCTTACTGCTGATGGCACACTATATGCAGGTACTCATCAACCAATTAAAGGAAGTTTCTCCAGCTATCCAAAAGTCCATATCAGAATGTACAGAGAAAGTCAATAGTCTTCCCCCGACGTTACCTCCAGCTACTAGAAGTACTGGGCAATCAGCTTCACTTCTACAATCTCAGGGGAGTGGGAGAATTACGGTAACAGCTTGATGATTTAAATTTTATTCTCTTCCAAAGGCATATTGATTGAGATGCTCATGTACTTCCCCCCCCACCTTGCAATACAGGAAGGTGTGTCCAATGATGTTGCTGAGCTGACCTCGACAATGTCTAATGTTCAGCTCGAGAAGGTCTCAGCTAGTCCTACGTTAAAGCTTCCACAGTTATTTAGCTCCACTCCTACTTCTTCTGGTAAAGGTGGAAATGCACAAAAGCGACACCCAATGGCTTCTCAGGTCAACAAAATGGAAAGCTTGTCTGAGAAGAACTCTACAGACCAACCTCTGTCAAATACTCGAGCAGACAACTTGCCGACTGGTGTGTTGCGTAGTTACCTTCTCAATTAAAACGAAACATATATAGTATATCAAAAAATGTTTTTATCGACTGTGATATGTCAAGACCAAGTCATACAGACCTTTGTCTTATAACTCTAATTTTGGTTTCAGATAGCAACAGTTCTTTTGTACAGAACCTGAAGAAATCTGTAAGGGAAGCTGCTCTATTGATTCCTTCTTCAGCAGGATCATCACGGGACAGTCAATCTGATGAGGGCTCCGAGCATTATTTCGTACCTCTTTCAGCAGCCGGCTTTTCCCGTTTTCCATCAGAAACCAAAGGCCTGCCTCTCAGAGGGTCGAGGTTACTTACGTCTCTGAGCGAGCCTTTGTTTCTTGAACACAATGTTCCGGATAACCATGCGGCAAGCAAGTACAGCGATATACCTGACACGTTTGATGATCCAGATTCGTTCAAAGATTACGATAACGGGAACGGGTTTCTCTCAGTTGCTGGATCAAACAGTGTAGCATCGGATGCACAACAATCGTTTTACGAAGTTGAAGATCAAGTATTTTCCCCACCTTTACTAATGGACTCGACTTTGTTATCAGATACCTACGAAGACTTGTTAGGTGCGTTGATTATCCTCTTTGGTGTTTACATGACATCAGTCACATTATGTTTAAGGGTAGTCTAATATCTAAACACAAGAAATTAATACATAAAGAAAACCGTCCATTCTGCATATTTTCCGTAAGCTATGCTTAGATCGCAAAGTTACAGATTTTCACTTTCCTTTTGCAGCTCCTTTGTCAGAAACCGAAGCAGCTTTAATGGAGCATTAGGGTGAAGAAGCCCTGAATCAGACAGAGACGATGACGACACATCTGTTTCTTCAACAATTGTTCTTGGGGCCTGTGATCTATTGGTCTCTCAACACAGGTGTTTCAGTTATTACCGGTTTAACAAAGGTTTTCTTAATTTATCTTGGATTTGTTGGTGATTGGATTCTTGATGAATGATGATGATATATGACTTCGTTTGTGTGTAAAAAACCCTCTAGCTCAGGTAGAAGCATCGCTCTCTAATATTTGGTTTTCCAAAAAATTACAGATTGATTCTTTGTTTTAACTATTAGATGTAAAGTGAAGAAAATAGTGAAGAAGAGTTTGATCTATTAGCCTATAAGATTTCTGAAATGATCGATATATTGGTTATTCTCCATTCCATTATCGAATTTCTTTTATTTGCGTATGTAACGGTTAGTTTAAGAATATTAATGTATCTTGTAAACTCGTTATGATATTAATATATTTTGATTTGCAGACAAAATAAAAAGAGAAATATCTTCAAATAGCACAAAAATTATTTTTTGTTCTAAAACTAGCACCCTAAATTTAAAATACCAAAAATAGTACAATAAATTATTTTTAAATACTTATTTACTAAAAATAAATTTAAAATAGAATTAAACATTATGTTTGGGTTCACTATTTCCAATTTAGGGTTTAGTTTTTTCCCATTAGGAAATGATTATAAATCATTTTTATATTAAATTTGTGCTAATATTGTCAAAATTGGTGCTATATTTGTGATTTTCACCATTGTGTGCTAAATTTGGAAATTTTTAGTTTTTTTGTGCTATTTTGTAGAATTGCCCAAAAAAAAATTATGTAACCAAGAATAGTTTAGAGATATGTATTTGTTTGCCAATTTTTATTTTATTTACTTTTAAAACCAAAATCTTGCAATGCGAAAACGATTTGGATTATACTCGGCCAAAAATGGACATAGCTTTTACATTGAGATTGAATCGGATTAAAAATCCAAATCCTAACAAAAAAAAGCACACACGTCCAATATAAGTTTTATTTCATTCACCAAATAAGATAAACAACGAGAGAGTTAAACAAACGAAAGTTTTATAAAAATATATTAAAAGTCAAGAAAACAAATTCATAGATGTTGAAACAAAACAACAAAAAAACACGACGAACTCAGTGGTTGAGACCAAGAACGAGAGCCACGGCGGCAAAAGCCAAACCGGTGAACATATTGGTGGCCGAAACGACGGCTGAGCTAGCTGCCGGTCCCGGTGCCGGAGCCGGAGAATGGCTGTGAACGTGACCTTCTTGGGCGGAGACGGCGGCGATCGTCGCAAATAGACAAATCACAGCGATCTGAACAAACATCTTCTTCATCATCATTGTCGCTGCGTTTTGCTTTGGTTTGATGAATGAGAGAAAGATTTTTGTGTTGTTTGTAGTGTAAATTGGATTTGCGAGATATGTTCATATATATAGAGAAAACTATTGATTTTTATATCGAAATATTTTAAATAAGATTTTTTTTTATTTTATTTTGGTTTTCAAAATGAAGATTTGTTTCTATTTTTTTTTGTTGAATTGGCCGGCTTTGATCAAGACAGCTACTCAAGATTATTATATTTATATTCTGTCTTTCACGTTCCTATAATTGGCCAATAATTTGGATTTTAAAAGAAAAAAGCAAAAAGAAAGGGTGAACAAAATATTTGCAGAATTGGAAAGTTTCTAAAAGTGAATTATTGTTTCTTAATTTTTGTAATCAAGTAAACTATTGTTTGTTGCCTCTTATGGGTAGCAATTGAAGGGTAATATTAGCCTCATGAATACAAAAAAATCTTTAATTTATTTAATTTTATAACTAATGGATTATAAAAATAAACGTGGAGCCAATTCGTTTTATTGTTAAAAAATAATTAAAAAAACAAGTGTACACGTATATGTAAATACAGTAAGCACATCTTTAGCTCTCATGATCATGGGTAGTAATATCAAGGAGTGATATACACCATATCCTTCAAAATTAATCAGAAAAAATTAACAATTTTTTTTGTTTTTTTTGAAAGAACGGTTTAAAAACGAACCATTTTAAAAAGTGAATAAACATGGAAATAACTAGGGGTGGACATTTCGGTTTAATTTTGGGTTTGGTTCGCGTTCGGTTCGATTGATTCAGGTTGAATAAATCTTTAGCCAAACTCAGCCGAAATAAGTTTGGTTCGGTTTGTATTCAGTTTGGGTTTAGTTCGGTTCGGTTGTAATTTGGTTTGGTTTTAGTTCGATTTTTAAAAAATCAACTTATAATCTAAAAATAAGAATCCTAACGAAATGTAAACAAACGAAACCATAAAAAAAACTATTCCCTAAAAGTCTAAAACCAAATTGAAAT
>PKML01020610.1:36507-50382 GCA_002933935.1 Eutrema yunnanense | reverse complement strand
GCCATTTTTTTTTTTTTTTTTTTTTTTTGCAGATAAGGACAAAAAAAACAATTTCCTCCAATTTTTTTTTTGTTTTGCCATGTGCCCTCGGAAGTTTACAGCCGGGCTACATAGCAAGAAAAAAAATTGGTTGATCATGCATGATGAGTACGTAAATGAAACTAATGAAAGATAATCGTGGAAGAAAATTCGGCAAGCCAATATTATCGAATGGAGGTGGGAAACGGATTCTCGACCTCATTTGGTACGACAACTGGTCTCCTTTGGGCCGATTGATTGAAGAAACAGGCACTAGCGGTTTCATTGGACTCGGAATTAAAATGCATGACACATTGGGATTTGTTCTGGATACTCACTGGCGGAAGAACCATCGAACGAGCTTGTTCAATGACATAGAGGACGTCATTGAAGCTCAGCGCCAAACTCAAAATACATGAGAAGATAGAGCACTTTGGCGGGGCAGTAATAACAAATACAAATTGCGATTCTCAGCCCATGATACTTGGCCTCAGATCAGATGCGAGAAAAGCCGAGTCAAATACTCTTTCCTCGTTTGGCTTGCAATCCATGCCTTTCAACAAAAGATCGTATGGTGAGTTGGAATTCTGCAATCAATACTGAGTGTGTTCTATGCAAAGACCCAATGGAAACAAGGGACCATCTATTCTTCTCTTGCCGATTCACGGCGGAAATATGGGCTAACTTGGTTAAAACGCTGCTGGGAGATCGTTTTACGATGGTATGGGAAGATATTGTAGCACTACTCGCTGACTCAGGACAAAGCTCAACCCCCCTCTTCTTATTCAGATATGCTTTTCAAGCTGCTGTGCATTCCATTTGGCGTGAACGAAACATGAGGTGTCATGGTGAACAACCGACTCCCGCAACCCTTCTCACTCGCTTCATCGATAAGACTATCCGCAATCGTGTCTCGTCCATCAGGAAATTGGGTCACGATAAACTTGAAGATGGACTAAGGTGGTGGTTTGCCACTAGATGACTTCTCTCCAAAATTTTATAAATGTAATAGATTGATTTTAAAGATCTACAATAGGAAGCAATCATAGTAAAAATGTTTTTTTGGTGAATAAATTTTACATTCTTCAAAAAAAAAAAAAAAATCGTGGAAGAAAATTCACCAACGCTTAATTTTTCACGGTTCTCGACTAATTCATTGAAGTCAAACTAATTGATTCAAACATTTCCAACCGAGATTCCTACGTACGCTCAAGCAACAAGATCACCATAAATAATTAACGATAAGCACGTACCAATTAAGACGATCGATTTCTGACCCTTACGGACGATTTTGATATTTTTGAACGATTTTGTTGGGATTTTCAAGTTTCTATACAGTTTTACTTTTGAAATCTATGTGTTGGAGACTATTTTTTTTATTTTTCTTACCATGCTATTTTTCTATGTAAACATCTAATTTATTGAATGAATTTATATTTCTAGCATATAAGCATGTGATCTAATATCTTGAATGAATATTTTTTATATTTGCATTTTTTAGGTCGAAAATGCAAAATACTATGTAAAATGCTAATACCTTGAAGTTCTATATCATTATTTCCATGTACGAAAATAACAAATGAATATATCACTATCACCCAACCGAAAACCCAAGACGCGCGAACAACTACACCCTGTATCTAGTCTCTAATCTTATCTCTATAATTTGTTTCTTCCTATTATTCACAAAGTTCTTTTGATGAGGTTCATCGTGTTTCTTGTTTTGTAAGGCTTTTTGGTTCATTAGTATCCATTTTTCAATTCAATTTAAATTCGTTATTAATAATAATTAAAATATATATATATATATATATCTTATTATATAAAGTAAAATGTGTCTCTCTCGATGAGAATGACGATTATGCTTTCTCATTTTTAACTGTTTTTTTTTCTTTTCCAAGATGAATATTACTGGATTTTGGTGCTTTTTCCAAGGTGTTACACCAAATCTTCTTCTCTTCCTTGTAATGGATAAGGCGATTCCAAAACGGTTTTTAAACCGTGATTTCTTCATTACATGGATGATGATTATCATGTATTTTGGCAGTAATGTGGTGAATTTTACTGGAATTGATCATCCACTGTCAGTTATCTCCACGTTGAATCGAATATCTGACGTGATGTCGGTTATCTCCACGTGCGTTGAATCGAAGATCCGATGTGATGTCGGTTTTTCGTAACTGATTTCTCTCTCAGAGTAGAGTCTCTATTTTCCGGTGGCGATCTCGTCTCCGATGTAGCGATGTGAAGCTTCTTTGAAAATGGTGCCTTGATCGAAGAATATGGGATCCCGGAAAATCATATGTTTATGTTGCTTCTAGTTCGATTTTTTCCGGGGATTTTACTTTGATGAATATGGCATTAACACTATGGAAACCATCATGGAAGGTAGGACAGTTTGGAGCGGAAGATGCACCCTTGTTGTATGGCGACATTCGTACAGTCGTTGAAAATTGGCAATATCAAATATTATTTCGATCGAAAGAATCAGTAAATTGGGTTCTTTTTCGACGAACATTTTTAGATCCTAATTGGGAATATGTCAATGTAATACAACATGGAAAAACATGGATAATAGCCAAAGATGCATCATATTGAATGCGAATTTGAAAAAAAGAAGGATAGACATTCTNCACGCGTAAGAAGAGAAGAGGAAGAAGAATATAAAGAGAAATCCCGGCTGGTATTGATCGATACTGCCCTGGTATCGATCGATACTGTCCGGAACAACCAGAATTAATTATTTTCCCCAATAATCAATTCTTCCGGAACGCGGGCGTTACAGTTAGTCTACAAACTCTTAAAAAAATAAAGTTTTCTTGTGTATAACTTTTTGTTGAATTAGTAAAATATTTTTCAACTTTTGTTTTGATATATATTCAAATAAAATATAATAAATTATAGTGAAAAATATAGTAAGATTTTAAATAGATTATTTTCTTTGAATATATATGAATTGATTATTATTTTAAAATATATAGTATTAAAAATGATTAAGAAATGAAATAATAAATAATTTTTTAATGCAAAATATATACTTTCCATATTCTAATCAATAACTTTAAAAGACTGTTATATCGTTTCTTATTTCAATTATTATTTTTTATTTGTAATAACATTTTATATAATAACTTACATAACAAATTTCATTTTTAAAAATGTTTTCTTAAATAATATTATAGAGATTTTAAAAGGAACCGTTTCCTTGTTTCCATATACAACCTGGACACATCCTTTCGCCCGAAGTGCCCTAACGTAGTGCCCAAGATTCTCAAAACATCATGCGGGGTTTTCCCGGACGAACACGTTCAAGAAAGTAACCTCGTAAACCGGTCTCGGATTCATGAGTAAGATGATCAAGTCCAAACCATCCAAGCTTCTTATCGGATTCATGAATAAGATGATATTGCGGACGGCATTCCGACGGGCGTTGATTCCGAGGGAAATATCCGACAGAATTTAATAATTATGTGTTTTTAAATTAAATTAAATTAATTTAAATAAATAATAAATTAATTTCGATTATAAATAATAAAAAATATTAATTAAAATTAAAATTCAGAAAACATAAAAAATGTTAAAAAAATACAAATAAAAATTGTTTGGAAAATTTAGAAACGAAACTATTTAAATAGATCGGAGAATGCATTTTTCATGATTTGTTTTATCTCGTTTAGCTCTTCACGGGTCGAGTTGTGTGCGGTCGTCAAGTCCACAACCTTCGCATCACTATCTTTAACCGTTTGGCTAAACCTTTCAATTTCGTCTTTGTACTCCGAAGAAGGGTCACCATAACCCAAAGAAGAAGATTTCTAGCTCGGAAGTTCGTCTAACCTTAAAATTCGGCTCTTGACTTGTCGAGTTTTAATACGAGAGATTATACAAATTAATTATTAGAAAATTACGAAATAAAGAAAAAAACAATGAAAACAAATCAAAACTTGCAACGAGAACAAAGTCGTTGATCTCTTCCCGGGATAACTCGTTTGAGAACGACGATCCATCAAGAGTGAGCTGCGAGAGTTCGACGACTCTCTCCGTTTTCTTCTTCTTGCATGTGTCAACAATCTCACGCACTCCCAAGTCCTGGATCTCAACGATTTTTTTTTTTAGTTTTTGTGCCTCTCCTCCATCACTCGAAGGAAATCCGGAGGGATCCCACCGGCTTTTTTCGTCTGTGAAAATTTGTTGAGTTAAAAAATAATAGAAAATGTTATTTTTTTTTAAAAAAATGTAAATTTAATTACCATTTCCATTGCTTGGTGTTCAACAGTTTTTGCGCCCCCGTTGTGAATGTAGATCCTCTTCCCTCCTCGATCACTTTTCCGGTTCTTCGAGTTTTGTTTGGAGAGTTACTTCGTCGCATGCCGACTCCAGTACTCGTAGAAACCCTTTCACACGTTGTCCTCAAGGTCGTTCGGCTTAGCTTTGTTGTGCAGCCACTTCTGCTTCCACTCGTACATATGTTTCGAGTATTGGAGACCGGCATACCTGTCGAAAGTACCCAACACTTTCTTCGTCATCGTATGGTCCCAAGTGAACTCTTGATACATAAAAAAATAGACACAAATTTGTTAGAGTTCAAAAAAGGACAAAATTAACAAACAAAAAAAAGAAAAATCAAAAACTTACTGCGAAAGTTCGGTGCCACAAGTCTTTTACGTCTTTCGGCATATCCGAGTACTTCTCATACGGTTCGTTCAACATCGAATGAAGCATCCACAATATCGCTTTTGTGATTTCAGTTGACAACTTAAACCTGCAAACATAAAAAATAAGAAATAAATATGTTAAAATTAATAAGCTAAATAAATTGAAATAAAGAAGAATCGAAATTTAAATTACCATGTTACATCTTCGAACTTTGGGTCGAGTCGAATGCAATGGTCCTGGTTCGGCTACTGGACAAGATCATCTATCCTAATCCGGCTGCGGGCAGCAGATTGCTCGGACTCCGAGATTTCAGTACTCGAGGCCGATCTGCTACGAGTCGGATCCCGAGACCGAGTGCGTCCTTGAGAACCCAAACGAAAAGAGTCGTCGTTCTTTCGAAAAAAACATATAAACATTTGTATATTGATTTGTAAAACCGATCTCTTTACCAAGTCTCTACCTCGGCCGACATTTGAGAAGTTGTTATCCAAGTTAGGTGTTCGAAATTTCGTAGCACTGGGGGGTATTAGGCTAAGATATATGTCAATATATTTATCGAGATACGATTCTATCCAAAATAGGAAATACTGATATATATATATGTTATTGAAACTAATTTTTTGTCAAAGCTTGACGGCTTGATAAAATTGTGTTAGTGTGAAAAGAAATGAGTGAAGCTCATTTGAATGAAATGTTTTCATTGGCTGAGAAATGTTTTCTCGCGTATAACAAGAGAGAAGAAAAGACCACACACGCGTCGATCGCATCTTGGGCCTGATGGGCTCGTGGACTTTTATAGGTATCGATCGATACCCCTTGGTATCGATCGATACTCAACGGGCCGACTTAAAAATCGCAGCCGCCTAGAATATTCTGAGGAATATTCTGTTTATGTCTGGGAAAAACCCTAGCCTTTCTCCTATATATATAGTCCGATTTTCACCTTAAAAATCATCCTCTGATACACCAAAAACACATCCTAAAAGTTCTAGCAAGAGTTCTCTCAATTCCCTACTGCTTAGAGTAAGTTTCTATTCGAGAGTATCGTAGTTATAATGTTCGTCAGATCTGATATCAAGTGTAGATGATACATATTACTTTGGTTGTATCCTGGGACTCATGGATCCATTATAACCCGTCGCACTACGGGAGATTCTTTGAGTTAAGGAAAGAGATTCATCTCGCCTCCTCAGATTTATTTATGCTTTAATCGTTTTATGAATCGTCTGTTCCTTACTGTTTATTTATATAATCGTGATTAAATCTTATCCTGTCTATTGTGCGAAATTTTGGTCCTACAATCTTAACTCAAAGAAGATCCAATTTAGTTTATTACTTTAATTGGATCTTTAATCACGAGTAAATAAACGTTTTTCAAACGGTTTTTAAAACGATTCTTCTACTGCTGATGATACTCAAACGTTATCAGAAAGCTTTTTAGCAACCTGAAACGTGCTGTAGAGGCAATCTCTGTCTATTCTTTTTTAAGAAGATGTTCAACTGCTAGTGATACTCAAACGTTATCAAAAAGCTATTTAGCAACTTGAAACGTGTAGTAGAGGCAGTACTGTTTTAGACATCTTCTATAACCGTCTTTAATTGCGATTAAAGAATGGTATAATCAACGAACACGACTTATGGTTCTTGATAGGTTCGATTGCGATCGAAGCCTTGTGAGTATCGATCGACACCCCATGGTATAGATCGATACTAGACAAAAATTTGTATCGGTCGACACTGAGGTGCATCGATCGATACTATGCAAACAGTCGTATCGGTCGACACTAAGGTGTATAGATCGATACTTTGCATCGAGTTGTATCGATCGACACTGAGGTGCATCGATCGATACTATGCAAACAGTCGTATCGGTCGACACTAAGGTGTATCGATCGATACTTTGCATCGAGTTGTATCGGTCGACACTGACGTGTATCGATCGATACTGTGCATCGACCAAGTTGGGTCTATGTCGATCGATACTGTGTAAATTTCACAGGTATCGATCGAAACTGTGGTGCATCGATCGATCATGTGAAATTCACTTGTATCGATCGACACCTAGGGTGTATCGATCGACACTAAGTGTGCATCGATCGACACCAGTGATGCATCGATTGACGACACTGTATGTGCATCGAGCATCGATCGACACCTAGGGTGCAGCGATCGACACCATATGGGTGTATCGATAGACATTGTGTGTGTATCGATCGATACCAAGGAGTATCGATCGACACCAATGCGATTTAGTTCGATATCTGTATTAGAATTGCGATTCTTAAGTTTATATATCGGTACTAATTTGAAAGTTGTGTTTTCTTTTGTCTTAACAGAATGACAATCGACGCGGAAAACAACTCTGGATTGGTGGAGAAAACCAATGAGAAGGTTGAAACGATTGCGAGTCAGATCGAGACGGTCAAAGTTCCATCTGGGAATCATGTCGCTCCTCCGACCAAGTTTGATGGGACAGCATTCAAGATGTGGAAAAGGAAGATGTTATTCTATCTAACAACACTGAATCTGCAGAAATACGCATGTGAGGTGAAACCTGTTCTCCTAGAAGATAACACTGATCCACGTGCGCTTGCGAGTGTCCACGCTTGGGAACATGCTTATTTTTTGTGCAAGGGCTATATTCAGAATAGCCTTTCGGACTCTCTATTTGGGGTGTACGAAAACGCTGAGACTTCTAAGGATCTGTGGGATTCATTAGACAAGAAGTACCGCATTGAAGATTCTGGTACTCAGAAATTCACTGTGGCGAAATTCGAGCAGTACAAGATGGTGGATTCAAGACCACTGATGGAACAAGTCGATGAGGTGCAGAGGCTCCTACACGACATTCATGCTGAGGGTATGCGGCTGTGTGAAACCTATCAAGATTGCTGCATCATTGAGAAGCTGCCTCCTGGTTGGACGAACTTCAAAAACTACCTCAGACTGAAGAAAAAGAAGAAGAGCCTTGAAGATCTGATTGTTAAGTTCCGCGTAGAGTCTACGAATCGGGAACAACAAATCAATGTAGGTGTGAAAATTCGCGAACATAATGCGAACATGGTTGAACACCAAAACCCCAATCAAGGCAAGTGGCAGAACAAAGGACGCCTAAACAAAGGCAAAGGGAAGATGCCACCAAAGAACTTCCAGAAGTTCAAAAACAAGAAAAGTCAGTATGGTCAGACTTCTCAAGGGTTCTCTGGAATGTGTAACTTCTGTGGAAAGCAAGGACACAAATCTTTCGAGTGTCGCAGCAAGAAGGCTCAAGCCAACTTGACAGAAGCTGACATGTGTGCTGTGGTCACTGAGGCCAACGTTGCAGAAAGCCATCCATAGACTTGGTGGTTCGATACTGGTGCAACCAGACACATCTGTATGGATCGAGAGATGTTCTCCACATACACAAAGACCAAGAATGGTGAAAAGTTCTTAATGGGTAATTCTGCCTCGTCGACAATTGATGGTCACGGGAAGGTTGTTCTGAAGCTCACCTCTGGACAGGAACTGGTTCTCACGAACGTCGTCCATGTACCAGACATGCGCAAGAATCTGATCTCTGGATCGCTCATCAGTAAGCATGGATTCTCTGTGAAGCTTGAAGGTGATAAGTTAATCCTAACGAAGAATGAGATGTATTTGGGTAAGGGTTTTGTATGTGATAATCTGTTTAAGATGTCTGTTGAGGCAGTAATCCGAAAAGATAATGTAACCGAGGCATCCACCTCGAAGAACCCTAAGATTAATGATAAGAAACCACTTGCTTATCTCGTTGAGTCTTTTAATATTTGGCATGAACGATTAGGACATGTTAATTTCAAATCTATGAGTATATTAATGAACATGAATATGATTAAATACAGATTAAGCAAAGACAAATGTGAAGTTTGTGTCCAAACCAAACTCACTAAAACGCCATCACCCAGCGTTCAAAGAACAACAGAACCTCTACGTTTAATTCACACAGATTTATGTGATTTGAAATATATTCAAACCAGATGAGGCAAGAAATATTTCGTGACCTTCATACACGATTGCACGAGATATTGTTACATCTTTCTACTGCGGAGTAAAGATGAAGCCTTGGACAAATTTAAAAAATACAAGCTGGAAGTTGAAAACCAACTCGGCAAGACCATAAAAAAGTCAGAAGTGATAGGGGTGGTGGATATAGTGAACCATTTGATGCGTTCTGTAGAGCACATGATATTATTCATGAAACATGGAATATGTGTGTGTGTATATATGATTGTACATTGATGAATAAGATAATCACATTACGACATATTTCAGCATGAGGCAAACTAAGAGATCTAGTGTTAAATCTGTCTCTTAGAACTTTGAAGAGCATTCATATTTTTGTTCATGCACCATTATGAAGAAAAGTATAAATGTCCTCTTAGCCGTTTATTTACCAATGTTAAATTAATCAGCAGTTTTACACCTTTCTGCCTTCAATAGAGAAAAAAAAAACTTTTAATATTTGACAAAAAATCTAAATTAAATAGATTAACTCCACAATGTTCATTATAATCTTATGGTAAAGATCGACAGTGTCTGGGTATTAAAAAAAAATATGACTTTTTGAATTTTGTTTTTCGAAAATACTAGTTGAGGAAGTTTCTTTGATTGCATCAAAGTTGTGAACTTAAAAGCCAAATCACCAAACTAAGTGGTTTACGTATTTTGTCTGTCTACAAGCAAGAGCTTTAGTCGATTATTTAAATCGAATGCAATCAAACGTATTTTGNTAACCGCCGGTGTTGCATGTTCGTCTCTTTTNTATGATTGCGGTAGTGTGCGCATTAGGTTAATTGGTGCGGGTAAAACACACGAACATCAATTTGGCGCCGTTGCCGGGGAATGAATGATTGCCATTAGAGTTAGGATTCATTTTAAGTCTAGAGCCTTTTATTTTATTTTGTTGCTAATCTTTTCCCTTTTCTTGTGATCTTGATCTTTTAGGTGTACAACTAGGAGTAAAGGAAACATTCAAGGAGAGAGTGAATAAGAGAACGCAACCGTCAAGCTAGCGACGTTAAACGCGCCATTGGGGACTCCCCCAATTCTATCCTTTGTATATATGTTTATATGTTTGTTTTAAGCTTGATTTAATCTTTGTTTTTGTGTGTTTTGATGTTACAAGGCATTGGGTTTCTCAGGAGAACGTTCGGGATCAAAACGAGAAAAAATCGCAAGTCCAGACATGCTGGATCGGTCACGACGATCGGTTATAACCGATCAGAATGTGCTGTGATCGGTTATGCCGATCGGTCACAGAAATGCGATATGTTATGAAGAAAAAAACGTCTTCTGCAATCGGTTACGTTGATCGGTTATAACCGATCAAGATCTTCATCGATCGGTTTTGCCGATCGGTTATAACCGATCGCGAGCCCATGACCAATAAGGGTGAAAAATGGGACGGATTGAAACGGCCAAAAACCTGTGAGCTTAACGAGCCAAACCTCCTCATTGTGAATCCACACACTCCACTCTAAGGTACCTCTAACAATTCTTTTTTTGTATATACATTTCATTTTTTTGTTTTATTTCTCGTATTATATTTTCTTTCTCGGTTTTACTTTCTCACCGAGACGGTGATAAGTAAGTCCGGGGGAGGAAACCGTTACTAATTCTCTTTAAGTTGTTTTGTTTTTCTTTCTTTGAGTCGTTGCATTGTACATATTCTATTGCATAGAAAAACCAAAAAAATTCAAAAATTTTCAAAAATCCAAAAATATCATGTAGTTTGCATTGCACCATTGTTCATTCTAGAATTGAATTAGCTACTCATATCTAGATGACATAGGTTGCATTCATGTGCATGAGAGTTCATAAAACATGTATGATAAGCTTTCATTGTGATGCTCTCGATAATGGTTTTATATTGCTTAAACGATTTCAAAAGACTTGAAAACTTCGTACTTTGATCTCTCTACTCTTAACTCTTTGTCTTGTAAATACTTGTTTAATTTGAAATCAACCCCTTGATAATCGGACTTAAATGAATATAATCTTCTCGCTTATGGGCTTGTGATATATAACCATGGTTCAAAGAAAACATTCAGGTTATCTTATCCACTTTTACCACTCTCTAATAACCCGAGTGGCCATTCTCATTTTTAGAATGGTTCCCTACCTTTCACCTTAACCGTTTTCTTTCCACCTTAACCGTTTTCTTTCCACCCCTCGTTGTTTGATTGAGTGAGGCATTTTCTTGATATGCTATTGTGTGTAAAATCTTGTAAGTATCGGAAACGACAAAGGTTAGCTTTCATTTTTAGCTAGTTATTGTTGTTCAAAGAAAAGAGGCTAGCATTAAGATGGGGATCAATGGATGGAATGGTATTGAGTTTGGGGAACATAAACTTACGAAAGTGAGATGAGAAATGGTTGAAAAAGCAAACTCTAGAGAAGAGCTTAAAAGAAAGACCATAGGAAAAGAAAAGAAAATACACTCTCCATGTTTGAAAAAACAGAAAGAATAAAAAGTTTAGGGAGAGTGAAAAGAAAAGAAATGGGTCGAATAAAAATGTCTCTAGGAGTTTGATGTTTGGAAAAGAAAATGGGGTTAAAAAGGGAGTTTTGATTTAGCCAAAAGGGCTTTGGGGGTTTAATGAGCTTCAAGGAAATAAGATAAGAAGAGGAAATGGAATCACCATTTGGGTAGAATGCTTTGCTAGGAGGGTAGAACAATGTGAGCTTAAATTTGTATACATAAATTGTTTCTAGTCTTCCTTGCTTTTGCATAACATATATCATTCCTTTTTCTTGAGAGTAAGTCACCCAAAAAGAGAATGAACCTCCTTGCACTCACATTTACTAGTGCCAATTGCCTTTTCTTCCAAACCGATTGGACTTGATCACTTGCCCATTTTTGAGACCGCACCTTTAGAAAGATCAAATGAATGTGAGGGTTGGTTGAGAAGAGAACTTGTAGGCATGAGGCATTGTTGTTAAGAGAAAAGATTAGGAGTTGCGATAAGTCTAGAGAAGTTAAAGTCATAATTGAGATACGTTTTTGCAATGTCTTGGTATTATCTTGGGCATAGACTCTCCACTTTGATTGCTTTGACATGTCTTTTAAACCTCTCTTTCAGTTTGTCTTTTCTTGTTTGCTTGCGGACAAGCAAAAGGCAAGTCCGGGGGAGTTGATAACATCATATTTTACATCTTTTTAAGGTTTAGTTTCATAGGTTTTTAATCCCACTTTGTATAGTTTTGGGATATTTTCATGCATTTGAGTCTCATTTAGTTTTAACTTGCATTTTAGAAGTCCTAGATAGTTTTGTGTCGTTTTTGGCTTGCTGGAGCCTTTTTCAGGTGTTTAGGAGTGCTTGGAGCAGCTTGGATCAAAGGAGACACTTGGAGTTCGAAGGAAGATCGAAGGAAGATCAAAAAAGGACCAAAAGGAGCAAAATACACATCGGATCGGTTTATAACCGATCCCGATAACCGATCAACATTCCTGATCAAGACGATGTGTCTGAAAGATCCAACCGGAAGAACACCTTGCCCTTTGAATTAGACTGGGATATCTTAATGAAAGTTATTCGAAATGGAGTTAGCTTTCTAATGGAAGTGGTTTCATGTCATTCTCATCAGTGGTTCGCGAGATGCGTTTGATTTACTGGAGACATGTCATTACCGGAAAACGCAGCGGCAATCCGAATCAGCTGAACGATCATGTCGGATGGAAGCCTTCCCATACCCAGTTTAATATCAAATTTGGACACAAGATAGACAATTGAGTTAGCTTCGCGTGAGAGTTGGATTCGTGTCATTCAGGGCTGTGGTTCAAGAGTTATGGCCAATAAAGTGAAGACATGTCAGGCGATCGGTCATGACCGATCGGCCATAACCGATCAAGTTTGCCACCAGCGATCGGTTATAACCGATCCCCGTAACCGATCCCGACACAAAATCGCCTTATTTTTGTATTTAAGTCACCTTTACTCATTAAAAACACAAGTCTTTTTCCCCAAAACAAGAAGTCTCTCTTGGGAGAGCTCAAGAACACCTCTTGGTGTTCTTGAATGGATCTTCATGTATATTTCACATAAGGGAAGATTTCTTCACTTTTATTTCATATTATATCTATTTGTTTCTTCTCCTTTCTTTTCTATGGTTTACTTTTGTGATTTGTGTTATTTTTGTGAGTTGACTTTTTCTGGGTTCATCATGTTCTTGATGTTCTTGTGAATAACTTTTTGTTGGATCATGATTAGGCTTGATTTGGATGGTTTGATGATTTCTTGTTTATGTTTGGGCTTAGATACTCATTTGTTCACATGTTTAGAAGTGATCTTAATGCTAGAGTTGAACTTGATCACTCAATTTCTAGATCATGGTCGATTTACACTCGAGAGAGGTTCGGTAGATCGTCTATAAGATTTCTAAACGTGCTTTTCATTCTTAACCGTTAGCCATCGTGATTAAGGTGAATTGTTGGCTTAAAAAGGACTTACGTTTTATGCTTGTTGATAATTTGGTTGCAATTGAGAGATTAGCTAATTTGAATTATCAACAAAGGGTTTAGTATCACGAGAGTGAGTTAAGCTATTCTTGTGTTCCTTGCCAAAGAATGAATTTGCATTGAATGTTTATACATCACTAGTAATTTGTCTTGATGGTTTGATGATGGTGATTTTGGATGATCTTTGTTAATTCTTTCACTTAGGTTCTTAGGTTGATTCTTAATGCTAGACTTGACTTGGTAAACCGAAGTTTAGAACTGCACCTAGATTAGGTAGTTCTAGTTTGGCATGACAAACCGAACTAGAGTTACACCCTAGGATTTTTGGTCTCGTCCCATGCTTTAGGGAAGAGATTCGAGTAAACGGTGTCAGTGCTAGATTAGGTTTATTCATTCGAGTCTTGAGCTTAGGCATTTCACACCCGAGAGGAGTTAGATGAATTGCTTGAACCGAATCTTTTGCGAGCTTTACGTATCATTCACAATTGGCGATTGTAGTTTGATGTGTTTAGTGAACTAAATGGACTTGTGATTAATGCTCATCGATTATCATTGATTGTAAACGAGAGTTTAGCTTTATCGGGTAATCGGTGAAGAGATTGATACCACGAGAGTGGATTAGTCTTATGTTTGTGTTCCATGTTCTAAGATAGCGTTTAATGCTTCCGAATCACTCATTGTTTAATTGTCAATCGTCTCTTTGATTGTTTAAGCATTGATCCAAC
>PKML01020610.1:5107-19777 GCA_002933935.1 Eutrema yunnanense | reverse complement strand
AAGGCACGAAGAGGATGAACGTTACCAACAAAACACAACTAATGATTCAACAAAACTATAAACCTAGGATATATTTATAGCCAGGACACAAAGTTTAGGGTTTCGCTAACACGAAAATTATAAACGGCGAGGACATAAATTTTCGGAAATCGACATTTAGGGTTTTCATAAATGGCTTTTCGAAAATGGACCAAAAACGTTAATATTAAAAGTCCAAAAATCGATAATCGGTACGGCAACTTTCGAATTCTAAAAAAACTTAATTTGAACCGAAAAATGGTAATAACCGAACTTTACGGTTTAGGGTGAACGTGAGAGCTCTATTTCGAAAAATTTCTTAGTTTCATGCGAGAAGTAATTTTGGATTGGTTTACGTTCGGTTGGTAAAAATAATTTTGGTTACAAATAATTTTCTTATTTTGTTTGCTCATGGATTGGTATGGTTCGGTTTGTTAACCATCGAACAGAAGATTATATGTATAAACCAAACGAAAAAGATATATTTTTATTAACTAACCGATCGTAAACCAATCCAAAATTACTAACTAATCGATCGAAATCAAATAACTAATTGAAATCGAGATACCGGGTTCTGGTTCGATTTAAGTTACAAAGACACATCATCATGATATAAACGAATGAAAATAAGACACATAATCAAAAAAAAATCGATTGAGGGAGAATCGATGTGAGCACGCCACATAAGATTATGACTTCACAAATAATAGTATGATAATTTTAAAAATATTTTAAATATATATTAAAAGTACAGTCGCAGTTAAAGTATATATTAAAAATAATTAAGAAACTAAATAGTAAATAACCTATTTAATGATAAATAAATATTTTTCATATTATCATCAATAATTTTAAAAGACAATTATATATTTTCCTATTTCAATTATATTTTCTTATTTGTAATGGTATAATATGTAATAACTTACAAAATAAAGTTTATTTTCAAAAATGTCTTCTTAAATAATATTATAGCGATTTAATATTTATATGTCACATGACCAAATAAAAATCAATATTTGTATGGTTGGGGTTCCTAGCTATTCAGGGCCGTTATGCATCCAATATCTGAATTGGTTTATCGCATACGTTATTAACATGTACATCTGACTCAAAACAACAACAACCAGAAAGTGTTGTGGTCTTGCTGAATATTTTGGAAACATTGAGGAGATTTAGTTTCTTGAAATAAGACTGATTTGTGTTTCTTCTTTGTTCTTATATTTATCTTTCGTTTTATGTATCTTTATCTTCAATGAAGAAACTTTCTCTTTTCACTTGGATATGTTTTTTGATACTGTTGGTGATGAATATGTCATGGCCAGAACTTCTGTTCTGATTTCAAATGGAAATGATTTGTTCAGTAAAAGTATAAACTTTACATAATCATAGAATCATATTTGTCATTTAAGCAGCAAATCACATTTACATAAAAAATGATTTTACAAAAGAATTGTAGTTGTTGGAACCTCTGTTCTGATTTGGAATGGAAATGAGTTGTTAAATAAATGTTTCAACTTTACATAAGTTATTATTATAATTATAAATCATAGTTTTTGATTTAAGAATCAAATCACATTTACATAGATATAAATCATTCATCCCCAAAGTTATTGATAAAATTTACAAAGCAAAAGGCAAGACAATTATTAGGGGGAATAAATCAAAGAGATCAATTAAGTAATCATTTCTTCAACCAAACACCATCCATCTTCAACAAATTCTTCCACATCATCAATCATCATCATCATCCCCACATCACAAAAACTCATCCTTCCATCATCATCATCATCATCATCATCATGAGACCCATCTTCTCCTTTTTCACCACCATCACCATAATCATCATCACTCTGTATATTGATCACAATTTCCTCTACAACACTTCCTTTGTATTCTTCTTCTTGTTCTTCTTCATCATCAGATTCATAATCATGATCATAACCATAATCATCATTCATAAGATCAAGGATTCCGGTAGCCGAGAACCCGGAAAGCTTCAAACCGGGTCTGGACCCACCAGAAGCAACCTGCCAAGTCAGCATCTTGTAGGTGACGTCATTCGATCTCACCTTGGAAGAGCCTTTAGTTTTGGCTTTGGATTTGGTGATCGGATGCATATGGCACTCAAGGCACCTTGCTTGACCACATTTTCCGGTGAACTTGGAGTGATTGGTCGGTTTCGATGGCACTTTTGTGAATAATCCGGCGGTTGGACGACAAGTCAAAGGGTTCACCAACTTCGATTCCGGCCTTGGATTCAGCGACGGAGGCAGGATCCGGTAGGTTCGCACCATACCGTGTTGTTTGCCTTCTCGCTTCATCTCAGCCGTTGATTGATGAGACCTTTACTACACAAAGAAGAAGAAGAAGAAGAAGAAGAAAAATGTGAAATGATAAAAAGGTTGCTTGAAGGATATAATAAGAAGAAGTGCTTAGGAATATGCTTGCGGGACACGGAATAGTCAAAAGTCAAAAGACGATACCCCAAAACTATAGCTTGTGGACCAAATCAGTTTAGTTGTGTAGATAACTTCCACTATACAATTATTGGCAATTTCTTCTTGGAGAAAAGTACCCAAAAATAACAGGAAATAACCAAACTACACGCAAATTCTTATGTTATAAATTATTAATGAAAACATAATATATTTTTTTCCTAATCTCAATTACACAATTGAAAAGTTTCTATAATATTTTTTTCCGCGTAAATATATATGGTCTAAATATCATAAATTGGTGATTACACAAACTATATCGTGCAAGGAAAGTTGTTCGCCGTGATACTATTCTTGTGGAACGAATAAATTGTTTTTTGAAAAACGGCAAAAAATATGATCTCTTTTTTTTTGGTCAAAATTGAAAGACTCATTGTTCATTCAAAAAATTGCTTATTGGATCACAAATTTATGATGTGTATAATTGTATAAATTTAAAGCAACATGGAAACAGAAAAGCAAAAGGAAATTTGAGTAAAAATATCTTCAAAAAAGATAGACTTAGTATCAAAGATCAATATAGAAGTTTTATTCATCCACATTAATATTCATCTTAGTCTTACAAGAAAACTCAAGATTGACAATTCTAGTTTACATTCTTTGTTTCTATGATCATGATACATAGAAATTGATATTTTAAAACAATAACATGTGATAAAACTACGAGTCTGAAGAATACTTACTTTTGTACAAAGTGAAGGCTGGAACTAAGGATTTGTGTTCTTTCTGACTATGATTCTCCAGAGAATTCGGAAATTCAAACATGTTCATGGGAAGGATCAATGAGAGGTTCGTTCGATTCCTGACCAGTTTCCAGAGATTTTGAGGTTTTCTTCTCTGGGTATAACACATAGTGTTGAAACATGAAGAGGAGATCGAAAAATATTGAGATCTGCAGAAAGGTAAGAGAGATGGTTTTATTAGAGAGAGAACATTCAAAGGAAGAATTGAAAAACGATAAACTCAGAATTTTCTTACGAGTGATAGAAGAGTCTTTCCAATGTTCCCATAGAAATTCACCCAAGAATCTGGAACAAAAAAGAAGAAGAAGAAGAAGAAGAGAAGTTTTAGTTTTTGTGTGCCAAATGTTCTTGTTATTTATCAGAGAGCAAACAAAAAGCTAATGATGCGATGGAGAAGAGATTGTTACTTTGGTCAATAGATTGTATAACCATTTGCAGATAATTAGCGAGCCCTCCAGCAAAATCGAGCAGAATATTCCCGATACTCCACCCGACTGTGCTCTTCCTAGTGAAGTTCATCTTTGCCTGTGAAACACATGAATCTTGAGTAATACAGTTTCAACCAACTGTGAAAAAAAATTAAGGAGAAGAATCGTTTCTCACCTGTGGAATGTACTTGACGCATGTCATGAAAACCTGAATCGAGCTATATTACAATGAACCATAAGAAAAAAAAAGTGTCAGATTACCATTAAAAGAATTGGGTTAAGGCACTGCACAACAGCTTACTTGAAGATCGTAATGAGCCAGAGCCAAGACTGTGTAGGTAATGCTATGAAGAAACAGATAGCTGCGAATGCCCACACGACAATCACAATACCTGAAGCAAGTCGGGATACTTTTTGAGGTCCACGCTGAGAGATTAAGTCACTAGAAACCATCAGAAAAAAAAAAAAAGGATAAAGAAAACAAATCAAGCATTCAAGATAAAGGAAAAAAAAGCTTCACTACTCACTTCATAGATAAAAATCTGGAAGAGTGTAAGAGCTGTCATTACAACTGCATGGATTGAGAATGCAACATCATTTGCAGCCACAGGTATCATCTGAAATAGGAGAAAAATGATAACAAAACTACTCTTAAAGAACAAATCATGTAGCTTTCTAATGAAAATTTCCCAAATGCTAAACCAGCTCGATCAACCTACCGTTAAATGGAACTCGAACAACAAACAATATTTACTCACAGAATTGAAAAAAATTGACCTTTCAGAGCAAGAGAAACACCGTGTACATTTTCGGATACAAACACATCCTCATATTGAACAGAAAAACACCATGGACATATTTGGAAACTACCATAAACAAATCTTCATCTTGAACAGAAATATCATATGTTTACTTGGAAAAGGAATAAACTTCCCTTCTAGTTTCATTAGCTAAGAATTGAAGAGAAGCAAAACCCTCTTAACCATGAAGATAACTCAAAATTTAAGAGTGAAAGAAGATACAATCATCCATCTCAGAACCAAAACGAGACTCTAATTTCAGAGATTCCAGAAACGCTCAATCGAAATCGATACTTCAAATATGGAATACGAATAACAGAGAGAAAGAGGAAACGAGACCTCTTTATCGCCATAAGTGTCAAAGTACTGCTTCTGAATAACGGGGCTAAAGTAGAGGCAGACGTTGTAGATCATATACGACGAGTGCTTCGTCAAATTCAACAGCACGAAGTCGAAGTTCAATCCAACAACACTTTTCCCCCAAAAAATCGAAAACACAAAACGAAGTTAATCTCAATTTCCGCCACAAACCCAGAAAGAAGAATCTCGAGAAAAAAAAAAGACGATCGGTACCTTTTCCTGCGGAAATTCAAAATCAGCTGCGGGTAGAAGCTGATCGACCAAGAAGCAAACGCGATCCACCCGACGATTTCGTACGAGATTTCGAGCGGAATCGAATTCCACGACGCCATTTTTATCTTCCGTCTCTCGATCGATCCGATCAATCGCTTGATTTTTCGATATTTGTTGTTCTATTGATGAAGAAGAAACTTAAACGCTAACAAAAAAAAACAGAATGGCTAGGCATGGGCATTCGGTATGGTTTTGGGTTCGGTTTGGTTCTCTCGGTTTTTGGGTATTTCGATACTAAAGATTTAGGATTGCTTCGGATATTTTCTTTTTTTGGATCGGGTTCGATTCGGTTATGCCCGGGTTTAGATCGGTTTTGTTATCCGAAATTTATCCCAAAACCTAAAAAAAATGGTTTAATTTAAATAAAATTTGGTTTAGTTTTGACAAATATAATTAAAGATTTTTGGATCTTTCGAGTATTTTCGTTATTTCGGTCTAAACATAATTAATATATTTGTTTTATAATTGTAATTAAGTATTTTGGTTATTTCAACTCTAAATATACATAATATTTTAGATAGATATATAATTATATTTCATATATTTCGGATACCCATTTGGGTTTCAATTCGGTTCGGATATCCAAGATGTTTTATAAAAAGAATCAATTGGAAAATTATGAAAATTTGATTCGGTTCGATACCTACTAATTCGGTTCAATCCTGGTTCGATTTTTCGGTTTCGAGTATTTTGCCACCTACTATCGAGAATGAGGAAGCAAAGTAGTTGCAAAATGTAGGGTCCCCATATGATGACGTGTCATGATCTGTGAGTCTATCGTTGAAAATTCCAAAATCTGAGCGTGATAGGTAAAACAGGTGATTAAATGAGGCTTATCTGAACCTGGCGGTTTTCACGGGTACGTTCGTTTTTTATTTATTTTATGTAATTTTAAATGATTTTTTCTTAAGGTTTTTTATTTTTTAGCTTTCCGATACATAATATTTTTAGATATATAATTGTATTTCGTATATTTTGGATATCCGTTCGGGTTTTGGTTCAGTTCCGATTTGATTCGGATACCCGAAATATTTTATAAAAAAAACAATTCGGGTATTTATATTATGGATATTATAGAGACTATGGAAGAGTAGAAATCTCTTGATTTTTCAGAATAGGCATATTCATTGGGGAACAAATCTGTACTCGGCAAGAAAGGATGCAACAGGGTGGACGACCACAAAGGATTACCTGCAAACAAGGAATTTTTCTCCAAGACAGAGAAGATCCAACTTTGATGAAGGAAGATCATGGGTAAGACCAAATTCTGGATGGATCAAATGCAACTATGATGGCTCTTTTATATCAAGTAATCACCCATCAAAAGTTGGATGGGTTAACAGAGATGAAAAAGTGTATATTGTGAATCGGGTCAAGCAAAAGAAAAAAATTTATCTAATGCTTTGGAATGCGAGATACAAGCTCTTCTTCTTGCTATGCAACATTATTGGAGTAAGGGATATCGGAAATTTATCTTCGAAAGAGACAACCAAAATCTAGTAGATTTTATTTATGGGAGGAAGCTGAATTTCAATGTACATAATTGAATTTGAGAGATTCAAATTTGAGAAGGCAAATTTGATGAAGTGCAATTCGTCTGGGTTAGAAGAGAACTTAACGCGGTAGTTGATATTTTAGCAAAGAAGACTCTTCAAGATGATGTAACTTTTGTTTCTCATTTGTATGTCCCATATGATATTTCACATGCATTCTATCGTGATTTTGTAAACTCTTGATCTTAAAATATATTTTCAGAGAAAAAAAAGTAATAATAACTATTCGGTTCTGATTCGGTATCTTCTAATTCGGTTCGGTTATGATTTGATTTTTCGGTTCCGGGTATTTTGTCCAAGCCTACATCCAACTGAACATGTATATTCCGTGTCAGGTTCTTACATCTATATACTGCAATGTTAGATACTTGAAAATCAAATCGGAATAGGATTTAAGTGCGAAGAAAATTACACATCATCCCTTATTCATTTGGAGTTATGATTAAGGTTAGTTCACTTATCAATTTACAACAAAATTTAATTTGTTTAAGTTCATATTCTATGGTAAACAACTGGTAGAATTAGGCCTGGGCATTCGGTTATTCGGTCGGGTTCGGTTCGGGTTATTCGGTTTTTCGGTTATTCGGGTTGAGGATTTAAAACCCGTTCGGGTATTTTGTATTCTTCGGTTCGGTTCGGTTCGGTTTTAATCGGGTTATGGTTGGTTCGGATATTGTAATCAATAACCGAATTTTACCCAAAAGTTTTTCGGGTTTCGGATTGGTTCGGTTAAAAAATACTCGAACCAGAAAAAATAACCAAAACCAGACAAAATAACCGAACCTGTCCAAAATAACCGAAACCCGAACCTTAAAATCAAACTTCCAAACATCCATATTCCATAACACGATTCAAAGTTGAAACTTAAAAAAAATAACTAAATGAAAATAGTAATATGGAGAAGAATCAAACATGTATCTCCTAACTTCAAAGTCTAAAGTTCCAAACTCCAAATCACGTCCACCATGTTTATGTGCAATCAAAACCAAAACCAAAACCGAGAATGTAAATAGTAAATACATAACCAATTAAAAGATGTATCAATGGATGACGAACAGAAGAAAAAGATGTTGTCGCCTAGAAAAAAAAAGAAAAAAAAAAAGAACAACAACACAGTCGAATTAGAGGAAGAAAGAAGAAGAGTATGTACCTGAGATTGAATTCTAGACGTTTTTTGGGTTTAAGAATAGAGAAAACAATTGTGTGGGAATATGAAAAGAGAAATGATGGGTTTTGTTATTATTATATGTTGGGTTATATAAAAAAATGTGCACGCTTATAGCACTATAAGTTATAGAAGAGATATGTATATATAGGTATTATTATATAATTGGTTAGTTCGGTTATACTTCGGGTATCGGGTATTAACCGAACCGAACCGATACTCGAAGTTACTCACACTGCACATCCATTCGGTTATTTTTATGGGTTCGGATTCGGTTTTTCGGGTTCGGTTTTCGGGTGTTCGGGTTCGGTTTTTCGGGTTAGGATATTATGCCCAGGCCTAGGTAGAATTCATTATAAAGAATATGAATTGTAAAAATGGTGAAAGTCCTTTTTTTTGTTTTTTAATAAGTATATATAAGCAATGGATCCAATTATTTGTTCTATCTGTTTCCCTGATATGTTAGTTTAAAAAATCTAGAAAATATAACTCAGTTGTTCTCGATTTTATATGTCATTCTTCTGAGTTGTAAGATTGGTTCTTACAATTCTTCCAAACGTAGGATTTAGAAAATGCTCAATTTGTAAGAAATCATCACTCAGAATGAGTAGCGTTGCTAGGGACTATTTTTGTTGAGGTCAAATAGAAATTACATATTATTTTATTTATGAAAAACTAATTTTAGTATCTAAAATTATTTATTTTATCTTTTTTTTTTGTTTTTGAAACACAGAATTTCCATAAACTTAAACCGAGTTGAGAACATACAAGTGAAGGGCCTCTTTAGCTAAATGGTCCGCCGCCACCCCATTTACTTCACGAGGAATAAACGAAAAATATACAAAATCAAAACACGACAAGGTAGACGAGATATCCGCGATGATCCGGTGAAGCTCCGAGAAGCTTGAAGGGCCCGAAATAGCTCGTATCAGTTGGATATAATCTGATTGGAAAGCAATCTTCCTGATTCCCAAGACCAAAGAATGGTCAATAGCAGCTCGTAGAGCTAGACATTCCGCTACTAGAGCAGAGTCTACCGAGGTTTCCACCAAAGAGTGTTTAAAGGACACACTCGGATCCAGGCCAGAGATATACTACAAGAAAATGTAGTAAAGATAGCATAAGAAGATAGCGTTTTGTACATTAATGCTATCTTTGATATAACACTCGGTTTAAGATGGCGTTTTCAAAAACGAAAATGCTATCTTTGTGTTTTCGGATTCTAAGACTTGATAACTCTTTATTTTAGATATCACTTGTATCTTTGAAACGCTGTGTTTAGTTTAGGCGGAAAATTTATTTCATTTCCCAGCTAAAACACTTAGGTGAAAATTTCATTCTCTCCTAAATTTTTTTTAACTCCCCTCTCATTTTTCAGTTCCCACAAACATTTTCATTTTTCGACCAAAAAAAAAAGAACAAAAATCTCTTCCCCATTTCGTTCATGGATTCGCTCTAGAAAACCCTAGCCACCGCGGTGTACGGCTCTGGGCTCTGGTGGACGGATTCCGACTACAGATCTGGGCAGCTCTCTTTCGCCTCTCTCCTCTCCAGTCTCTGGGCTCCGGTGGACGGACTCCGACTACAGATCTGGACTCCGCTACTTCGCCACTAAAGCTTTTGTGGTGCTTCACGAAGGTGGCGGTGGTTTATCGGTATCGGAGTCTTCTCCTCTCTACATCTTCACCTCTATTCTCATCTATACCTTCACCTATATTCTCTCTATTTTCCTCGACTACCTGATTCCTTAAAGGAAGAGAGCCAGGAAGAGGGCGAAGAGGAAGATAAACCCGAGTAACCCGATTCCGAGGATGAGGTCAAAGAAGCTTCTTCTCATTCTCAGAAATAGGAGGAAGTTAAGGAAGATGAGAAGAAGCCTGCTCGTCGTGGTGGAAAGCGGAAGAGGACCACGAAGAAGGAAGCTGAGATGAAAGATAATTGTTTTCTTCAGTATTTAGATTTGTAAACAAAAGAGATTGTTTTCTTTTCTTACATGTGCGCTTGTTTTGCGTTTTCAGGAGGGTTTGTGGAAGGCTGCATTTCCAGTGGGAATTGAGGTATGCTGTTTTGAGGAATTTGACTTCAACATTGGAGTTACTCCGTTGATATTCTTTGCTTATGGTTGTTAAATTGTGATGGCAGTGGGACAAATTAGATGCAGTTTATGGATTCAATTAGTATTTTAAAAATCTTGAAGTAAGTTGTTTGGATTACATTCTCCATTTTTGTTCTTCATTGTTGAGTCGACAATTTTTTCAGGGTTGACGAGATACTGACATTTATGTTTTCTTCATCTGTATGTCAGGAAGCATTGGAGGAAGGTGGATTGCTCTACGGGAAGAAAGTCTTTCTTTTTGGCTGTACAGAACGTAAGTTGTTTCTCTTGGGTTTTTTTTTTTCTTGTCTTCATTATTGATAGTTGGATCTATAGGTACTGCTTTTTTTTTTGCTGTCTCCTTGTCTTTTATCTTGTTTAAAACATGTTAAGCACCTGTGGGCTGTGGTTCGTTCTAATTTGCTTTAAAATCCAAAGAGATTTGTGCTACAAAATCTTCTTTCATTGTGGTTATTTATTCTTCTGTGTTTTGAACTGATTTCATCTTTCGGTATGTATGTGCATTGGTTTGGTTTGTTCTGAATTTGAGTGTTGCATCAGGTTCTGATTCAGTTTGTTTTGTTTACTTTGGCAATTTAGGAAAAATGATTACAATGCATGCAAGGAAAGACCTCATTTTCGGACTCCCAGCATTTGGAATCATACCACAACTTCACCAAAAACCACTACATGCAGATGACGCTCAAGCAAAGAGATACCTCATTTGCGGACTCGCGGCAAACGGAATCAAACCACAGCTCCACCAACAGCCAAGACAAGAAGAAGATGATGAACAAGGAAGTGATGTGGAGGAGATCACACGAGTAGAGTTCAGACGCTCCATGAGATACTTGATACGCGTTGAGGAACCGGAAGAAGATCGAACCTATGTTCTGGAGACTTGTCCAAAAACTTAGAAACGAAGAACAAAGGCTCAGAAACCAAGAACGCAACTCTGCTCCAATGAAACGGCCAAAACAAGAACAAGGAGAGTCCTCACGAGGCAAGGCTCGTTGTCGAGACTAAGGCGTGGTATTTTCATCTAGAAACATATTCTATTGCTATTTGTGTTGTTTTTGGTTTGAATGTGTAAAATGTTGCTTTGGCTACTAGAACATGTGTCGTTTTTATTTAGTAATAACATTTGCTTCTTATCAATATGTTTTTTAATGATCAAAATATAACAAAATAAATAAATTAATTAGGTACAAATAACATAAAATAATAACAAACATAAAATGCTATTATAAAATATACAATTGCAAAACTAGTAAATGCCATGGAAAAAATAACAAGCGTAGCATAAGGAAAAACGCTATCTAAAGCGCCAGACCTATTATGACGGGCGAAGATGGAGCGTTTGCGATAACGCTATGGTATCCTGTCATAGCGTTTATGTGGTGCTCTATATACGACATTTTCTTACCAGCCTAAGCATGCAGTTTGAATATCTTGTCTCCATGCTCCACCTGATTTGCAGGAAATGGTAATGTTTGTCGGTTGTGGCAAAAGAGCCCGTTGGCGAGGAGGTGGCGGGGAAGATGGGATACCCACTTGAGCTACCAACCATTCTCTAGCGGCTACAATGGCTTTTACAATGGTTTCCTCTGTTGAAACCTCTCTCTCGTTGAAGAATTTGTTGTTCCGTGCCGTCCACAACATCCAACAAATCCAAGGAGCCAAAGGTCCGCCTGAGATACCCGAAGGTGGGAGGCAAGTCGCCATTCTTCTCTCTATCCATATGGAATCAAAGCTTCGTTCCAAAGACAAAGAGAGAGGAGCCGTGAAAGGAGCTATGTTCCATACCTGTTCCGCAAAGGGACACTGGAAAAATAGGTGAACGACAGATTTCGACTCTCCACATCTAGCACACATCGCATTAGTGGTTACTTGCCGATAACAAAGTTGCTCGTTGACGGGAAGAGCACCTTGAGCCGATTTCCACATGAACAATTTCAGCTTAGGAGACATTCGAATATTCCAAATATCAGATAACCATTGTAATGTACGGGGAGGAGGTGCCGTCACTTCCGAATTTATCTACTCTCTAGCTGCGAAATAACTAGATTTGGTTGTATAAATACCAGAGGCATGATTTAACCAAATACGACGGTCTAGTGCTCCTTATTTGCTTGGTTTAATACATAGAAGTGTAGTTGAATTTTTTATATGTCCCATTCAACCGATCCATGGACAAATAAATCACCAACAGTTAGGTGTTGACTGTGCTCCGACGGAGGTCATGTTGGTCGAATTTTGGCTGAGGTTGAAATCCAATCATCGAACCAAACACGAACTAATATGCCATTGCCAATTGCCAATCCAGAGTGTTTGACCAGGAGGTCACGACCCAAAAGCAGTCCCCACCATCCATGAGATATTGAAGAGCGGGTTGTGCACTCCGCGAAGGGGGAGTTGGGGCAGTATTTGCCAAACATTACTCGAGCTAAAAGGCTGTCCGGATTTGAGAAGAGGCGCCAGCTCTATTTTGCGAGTAGGGCAATATTTATTTTATCTTAATGCATATAATTATATATCAATTACTGATCATTTTACAAGAAAATTCATTTAAATTATTAGTTTTGTTAGATAGGTTTATTTTAATTTACAACAGTAAGTATGATAAATTTGAAATTTAAGAGAGATATAAACTTGTAAACTGTAATGAAAATAATTTAAAGTTCAAGGGACACAATGGAGATGAAACAAAATGTGAAGGATAATAGAATGACATACAAGATCACGAAACATGTTCTTTCCAAAAAAGAATACTACAATTTCAAAATGTCAAAATCATACACTTAAGGTTTAGGAATAGTTTTTAAAAAAAGTTTATTAGGGTTCCTAAATAGTTTAGAAAAATAATTTCAAACATGTTCTTCACATTTTGTTTCTGGTACTTTTAAAATTCTAAGATTTTGGTAGTTGTTTCTTTTAAACAAAACATTAAATGTCATTTAAAAAGTATACTAGATTTTAAACTTGTGCGTCCGCGTGAGATAAAATTTTTTGTAAATTATATTTTGTAATATATAAAATGTTAAATGATGAATAAAAAAATAATTTAAGTGTTATTGATTTAAATATCTTTAATTTGTAACTTTTAAGTTTATAATAGATTTAATAAATGTTTGACATTTTTTTTTTTTTTTTGGGCAACCAACTACTTCATTTAATCAAACTGAAAATGCTGAAAAAGCATACAACACGGTTTTTGCTAATGAAACAACAACATCATTGGATAATCTTGGGATAAACTTGAAAGAAGTGAAAACTAATCTTCTGGTGAGAATTGTGATGTCCTCGAGGCTACCATGAAGTTCAGGAACACAAGAGCCTGAGATGATGTCTCTAACAAATTGTAAGGAATCAGATTCTACCAAGAAAATCCTTATTTCTTTAGAGGCAGCTTGGAAAAAAGTTGCACTGATTGACACCACATGCAAAGAAGCCTTGGATTTACTCAGATGACCCTCGAATTGGCATTTAACATCCATGAGAGTTTCAGGGAAAGGTATGGACACCATATGCAACTTTGCCTTGGATTTACTCAGTTTTCCTTCAATCGCAGTGAAGGATCTCACCAAGGCGACAATGATGCCACTAAAGGGCATAAAGGTGGAACCGATGGTAACTGAAACCATCGGGACATAACAAACTAAACTCGGATTCCACAAGACCATAACCATCCACTCAACAAGCATCCGATATCTTTTAAAGGAAGAAGAAACAGAGAGTGAGTAGGGGCGAACCTGGAAGACGAGGAGATGAGTGGAGATGGAAGCGACGGGAAAAGAGCACAATTGATATGATCATGGATGCGACGGATCCGGTGGAGGTTCAAGAAGACGCGATGATCATTCCCGAGGGACCAATCACACGGTCTAAGGCACGGCAACTGGCGGGAGCTGTTCGGAACTTACTCACGGATGCAAGGAATGAGGAGGATCAACGTACACAACCCGTCCTCACCTCATTGTCTTCGAACTCTCTATGAGGTTAGGCCGTTTGTGTAAAACGTTTGTACTCTTTTTCCTGTATACGGTTTTGTCCCAAATGGGTTTTCCGTATAGAGGTTTTAACGAGGCAAACGGGTTACACCGCTAAACGGTCCGACTTCTTGAGAGTTCCGCGGGGGAATTTTCTGAGGGAAATTCCGAGGGATTTATTCCCGAGGGACTTTTCGAGGGACTTTCCCGGGGGAAATTTTCCGCGGGAATTTCTGGCGGAATTCCAACAGTTGGTCAACTATCTTTTAAATTCAAAAACTTGTATTTATTTTCTTGTAATTTTCGGTGTGGTCTTCTCCTTGTTTTCGAGAATGACCTTTTGACTTTCCCTTTGATTTTTCTCTTTATCTTCTTCTCTCCCTCATTTGCGAAAAACATACTCCATTTTTATCAAGTTATATTTTCAGAGCTTATGCTCTTTCTCTCTAATTCTTTGAAGGTTATTCTTAGAATTATTTTTCGGTTTATCGAGATTACTTCCGCATACTCTCGACGCAACCTTCGATCCGTCGTTCGTGTGAATCCTTCTCGTGAATTAGGGCACAAGGATTTTCGGGATTTCATCTCCCACGCCTTGTCATCTTCTTCCCCGGATTCTCCCAACAACGCAGCCACCCCCTCGTTTCAATTGTTCATCGTCGGATTTGGGCCTAAGGAATTTCGGGATTTCTCCCACGCCTTAGCATCTCTTCCCGTGAATCCATTGAAGTCGTGGATCTATCAACCTCAC
>PKML01020594.1:126867-176432 GCA_002933935.1 Eutrema yunnanense | reverse complement strand
TCTAGTTACAAAAACCCTATAAAAATATATTCGTTCAAGGTTTATTAGTGTCTAAGATCTCATAGAACAACACCCTCTCCCTGTGGATCGATACCTCAACTACTACAACGCACATCTGTGCACTTGCAGGCTTTAAGGTTTATAAATTTAAGACCTGAAGTTTCGGAGACGAATCCGATTCGCATCAGATATCCATATCCAAATTGATCTTAATCATATTAGCATAACTTGGTTGATCAATACCATGACTCGTANGTTCAAGGTTTATTAGTGTCTAAGGTCTCATAGAACAACACCCTCTCCCTGTGGATCGATACCTCAAGTACTACAACGCACATCTGTGCACTTGCAGGCTTTAAGGTTTATAAATTTAAGTCCTGAAGTTTCGGAGACGAATCCGATTCGCATCAGATATCCATATCCAAATTGATCTTAATCATATTAGCATAACTTGGTTGATCAATACCATGACTCGTAATACTATTTTATGAATTAACACTACAACATATCCATTGTAAAAACCATACATAGTAGTTCGACTTAAATCCTCTATTATTTAAATACATTTTTATAATATCAATCTCCAAATATTTCTTGTTTATGCACATACGATATGGGCATGATATTATACCACCTTCACGGGAAAATAATTGGTTTGTTGCATGGTACATTCTTATGCGCATACCATCGCGAAACGTTTTCATCACTTCACTGCTCCCCGGATCTCTGTGATGGACACCCATTCCTAGGCTACAATGCGTATATTTCATGATACTAAAACTCTTTCCATAATCTCAAACAAACGATAACAATTTTTTATCTTCCAAAATGTTTTTTTGTCTTTCTCTTTTGCTATGTTTATAACTGTTATAATGCTGTGATTTTCACAACACTTTCGTTTGGGAATTATAGCACTAGTAAAACTTTTGCTACGGATTTGCTATAGATATTTGCGAGGCATTTGCAACGGAAGTTGAGTTTACGACGACCTTACGATGAATGTGCACGGGATTTGTGTCGGAAAATGCCCTCACAACTAGACGGTAACTGTTCATAACTAAGCTAATTATTAAAAAAAAAATTGACTGATAACTTTAAATTAGTGATTCTAGGGTCACACATCCATATATATATATATATGTTTATATAACTTATGTACCCAGGCTCAAACATAAATTATATATATTTTGTGACATGTTTATCCTCAATTAATCATAATTTATGTATCCAGGCTCAAACAATATTTATGTTCAAGTCATCAAACTAATCCAAGAGAAATCGTAGATTTTGTCAACTACATTACACTCGCGGATGTGGTTAAAATCGAATAAAATTATAAGAACAAATCAATTAGACAAAATGTAAAGTTGTCTTCAAACATAGCAAACATGCTTAAAATGTAAAGTTCTTTAATTAGCATACTTTGCAGATGAGGCAGCTCGTATTTTAAGTCGCCGAGCTGCCCATCTGTCCGTTGGGACTTTTCCGTCACATATGTACATCTAAAACTCGAAAGTCCAATTTTTGGGTTATTCAATAATTATTGAGTTACAAAAACATAAGTACAACTAGATTCAAACTCGTGCACCCGCACGGAAAATTGTTTTTTTTGTTTATCAATTTTTGTAAGGGACATGGGTCAATCAACTCATTGCTAATTGGTTTTGAGTTGGAAGGCCATGTAACTTAACATGGTATCAGAGTCTGATCCATACTGTCAAACCCGATCCATTATCGAACCGACCCAAAGTTGGTCCATCGATCCATGCCCGAACATACCGAGATTGATAGGCAAAGAGTCATCATCTCGAGGAAGCGTATTAGGGAATATTATCACACATCGGAAGTTGGAAGGGATCTTAAGTATTATATAAGGGACATGGGCCAATCCACTCATTGCCAATTGGTTTTGAGTTGGAAGCCCATGTAACTTAACACATATTAATCTGAAAGGAGCGCAATTATAAAAACATAATTCTAACTCACCCGTTCATATTAATGTATAATATAAATATTTACTAATTTCAAATATTCAACATTTTAAGATGATTAATTATGATAAAAATATACAATAACATATCGTTTATCATTTCCTTCATTATGAGAATATTATTTAAATTTGAATATTTAAATTAAATCAAAATTAATATCTATTTTATTATTTTTGTAAATATATAATAACAACTGGTTATAACAGGAAAGGGGAAAGTTCAGGAGTCCAGAGATGTGGGGAATGGCAATATAACAGGAAAGGAGTACCGGCACGGTTCATGGAAAGGGGACAGAAGGTACAGAGACAGAGATTCAAGAGCAGCCCCTTCCTCGAGTCACTTACCAGCTAAAGAGACAAACAAGAGGTACGCCATGTCCACCTCGGGGCTGAACGAATTGAGGTCCACAATTGTGGGAAACAGTTTGTCGGATCATGAAAGAGAGATGCTCGATGCGTTCCTGGGCAGTAACGCGGGGACGAACCAGAACTCCGGTGAAGGTAAAAAGGTAGAGAATTGCGGTAAGGCAGGTCAGATCACAGGGAAAGAGGTGCGTCGGGGCCTGCACTTTGAGGAAAACACAACGACGTCTCTTGAGACGGAAAGCTTCAAAGGTCAGATTCCGGAAAAATCGTTATTATCAAGGAATACTCCTAGTGTGGTAGAGATGCTAGATGATTTAATTACGGATAATTTGGTTGCTTTAGACGAATTAGTGGAACAAGAAAACTTTGCTGATGGAGTTTTGGTTGATTTTGGTGGTGATTTTCTTGAGTCTGATTTTTGGGGTGAGGATATGGAGATAGGGGAATTTAGAGAAGGGGCTATTGTAGAGGCTGACATAGCACAGACAGAGGAGCTGGGTGATGAATTGGTAGTTGAGTCGGATGAGGTTACGGTGAATGTGGAGGGGTTAGGAAAGGATAAAGGAGGAACTGATGGACTTACTAATGTAAAGCGGAATCAGGCTCCCAAAATGAAAAAACAGGCGATGGGCGCCGGTTTAAAGAAGTTGATAGTACATGGTATAATTTCTCCAAGGAAGATGGGAATTCCTAAGCACCAGGGACGGGTCGGGGACGCGCATCAAGGCGCTGGAAAGATCCCAGCAAAGGCAAGAAACAAGTCAGAAAACCCAAAATTAGAAGATCAGGAATGAGGCTCAAGGGTGGACGAGTTAAAGGTTCGGATAATAAGAGGTCTTTAAGCCACTTTCGGGAGTCACGAAATCTGCTTAGACCAGCTTTTAATTTTCGGTTTAATAATCATTTGCTTCTCTTATGTACTCTTTTTTTGGTATTTGTCAGAATTGGAAAAGTTTATATGGTTGTATCGCATAAGTTGTTGGGCAGTTATGCCATTTTCTTTAATAATAAAATTCAAGTTTTCTTCATAGTTATATCACGGTCATGCCCGTCTAAAGAGAAAATGCAAAGGACAAATTACGGTACGAACACCCAATTGGGGTTCTTGAGGGGGGGCCCTAACCCGATGTGTGGTTCAAAAATAATTAATACGGTTTATTGATGCGGATTTTGAGTTGGAATTGTCAAGGGCTCGGTAGCCATTACACAATAAGCTATCTTCGGGAAATATGGAAAAAACATAAGCCAGAGTTTCTTTTTCTTTCAGAAACCAAACAAGAATTTCTCTTTGTTCAGAAGTTCCAACCACACTTCGGTTACGACCAATTACACACAGTGGAACCAATCGGTGCGAGCGGTGGACTTGCATTATTTTATGATAATTCATATCAGGTAAACATAATTTTCTCAAATAATCGGATAATCGATATTGAAGCGCTCATTCAAGGGAAAACAGTTTTCTTATCATTTATCTATGGAGATCCGGTACCAAAATTGAGGGACCAAGTGTGGGAACGAATAACACGGACAAGCTTATCCCGCTCGGATCCGTGGTTCATAATTGGTGATTTAAACGAGATCACCGGTAATAATGAGAAACAAGGGGGAAATCTAAGACATGCGTCCACATTCATTTCTTTCAATCTCATGATCCAAACCTGTGGTTTATTGGAATTTCCATGCTTGGGAAATACCATGTCTTGGAGAGGGAAACGAAATAAGAAGACAGTACGGTGCCGGCTAGATCGGGCTTTAGCTACCGGAGATTGGCACGGAAAGTTTACACATTCATACGTCGAATATTTGGCAATGATTGGGTCGGACCATAGACCATTAGTTGCCACAATTGAGGATAAAATCCCCCGGAAACGCAGTCAATTTCGGTTTGATAAACGCTGGATTGGGCAAGACGGTCTGATGGATTCGATTGCCAAGGGATGGGAGATTAATCCAGGGGGAACCAGACCATCTTTTGTCAATAAAATCAGGAACTGCCGACGTGAGATATCGAAATGGCGGAAGAATAACTTACCCTACGGCAAAGAAAAGATATATGAGCTCCAAAAGGCATTAGAAGAGGCCCAAAACGATGATAATATAACCCAAGAGGAAGTGACAAGAATTAACGGAAAATTAATAGAAGCATATCGGGATGAGGAGTACTTCTGGCAACAGAAAAGTCGCACTTTGTGGCTAACGGTTGGGGATAAAAACTCAAAATTTTACCATGCGCAAGTAATGCAAAGGAGGGTAAGGAATCGGATTGTCGGGTTACATAATGCAGCAGGCCTGCGGGTCACATCAGAAAAAGAGGTGGAACAAGTGGCGGTAAACTATTTTGACGAGTTATTCTCCACAACGTCCCCGACAGGCTTTGAAGAGGCTCTGGACGAAATTAAGCCTATAGTCTCAGAGTCGAACAATGACAAACTCACGGCAATGGCTACCGAAGAGGAAGTACGGTCGGCTCTCTTTATGATGCACCCCGAAAAAGCACCGGGCCCTGACGGAATGACAGCACTTTTTTTCCAACGGTCTTGGCACATTGTAAAAAAAGACTTAGTAGAGTTGGTGAACGGTTTCTTGGAGACGGGTGTTTTTGACCACCAGCTGAATATGACAAATATTTGTCTAATCCCGAAAACGGAAAGACCAAGCCGGATGACGGATTTAAGACCTATAAGTCTTTGTAATGTAGGATATAAGATTATTTCGAAGGTCTTATGTCAGAGGTTAAAACGACTACTTCCGAACCTCATTTCGGAGACCCAATCAGCCTTTGTGGCAGGAAGATTAATATCAGATAATATTTTGATTGCTCAAGAAATGTTCCACGGTCTCCGGACTAACAAGTCATGTAAGAGTAAATTCATGGCGATCAAAACGGATATGAGCAAAGCATACGATCGGGTGGAATGGTCTTTTATTGAGCATCTCCTGAGGAAATTCGGTTTTTCTGAAAAATGGACTTCATGGTTGATGTGGTGCATTACATCAGTGGAATACAAAGTGCTTATCAATGGACACCCCAAAGGCCGGATAATCCCAAAAAGAGGGCTTCGCCAAGGGGATCAATTGTCACCTTACCTATTCATTCTTTGCACGGAGGTCCTAATAGCAAATAGTCGAAAGGCAGAAAGAGGAAAATTGTTAACGGGGTTAAAAGTCGCGAGAGCAAGCCCATCGGTATCACATCTACTCTTCGCTGATGACAGCCTTTTCTTCTGTAAGGCTACCAATCAGGAATGCGAAACTATTTTACGTATCCTACAACAATACGGGTCAGTGTCGGGGCAGCAAATCAATTTTGATAAATCTTCTTTACAATTCGGTCACACGGTTGACGTGTTGGTTCAACTTGAGATTCAGCAAACATTAGGAATTTCTACCATCGGCGGCATGGGCTCTTATCTAAGCCTTCCGGAGAGCCTCGGAGGTGCCAAAAGAAAGATCTTCAACTTTGTAACAGCGAGGCAGCAAAACCGAATTAACGGATGGACATCAAGGTTTCTATCAAAAGGGGGAAAGGAGGTTTTAATCAAATCCGTGGTATCAGCAACGCCAACCTTCGTTATGTCGTGCTTTAGGCTACCTAAGTCTATAACCGTAAAACTAACTAGTGCGGCGTCACGGTTCTGGTGGAGCTCAAACGGAGACTCAAAAGGAATGCATTGGATAGCATGGAAGACACTATGTCGAAGTAAATCGGAGGGAGGATTGGGTTTTAGGGCGGTCGAGGATTTTAACACAGCACTATTGGCCAAACAATTATGGAGATTAATCGAGAAACCGGATTCCTTGTTTGCGCGGGTTTTCAAGGGTCGATATTTTCGGAACTCAGATCCTCTACAACCCATTCGATCTTATTCTCCATCATATGGATGGAGGAGCATTATCTCAGCTAGACCTCTGGTCAACAAAGGGCTAATTAAAAGAGTTGGATCAGGCTGTTCTATCTCAGTATGGAACGACCCGTGGATACCATCTTCTAAGTCGAGGTCAGCCACATGTAAAGGGTACAATTATTACCCGAATTTAATGGTCAACCACTTGGTCGACCCAATGACCCAGACGTGGAATATAGCGTTATTGAACGCAATCATCGATCCGGCAGACGTGACGATTATTCGGGGTCTGCATATAAGTAGCACATACAAGCCATACACCAATGGATGGCACTACAGAACATCGGGACGGTACACGGTGAAGTCGGGTTATCAAATTGAACAATCAGAGCCCGATATCGGTACCATAAACTTCTTTGGCCCGGATGTGACGAAATTACAAGCACACACCTGGAAGTTGAAATGCTCCCCAAAATTAAGACACTTTATTTGGCAAGCTATTTCGGGTTGCCTCGCGGTCTCATCTAACTTGCGAAACAGAGGAATCAACTGCGACACGCGATGCGCAAGGTGTGGATCGGATAATGAAACTATCAATCATGTCCTTTTTGAATGTCCTCCGGCATTACAAACATGGGCACTCTCAAAGATTCCAACACCTCCGGGTGTTTTCCCAATGTCATCGGTCTTTGCTAATTTTGATCATCTTTTTTGGAGACTTCCTCCAAATAATACGGATAATAGTTTTCCATGGATTGCGTGGTACATTTGGAAAGGGAGAAATGATAAGGTTTTCTCGAATGTGGACAGAGGCCAACAAGACATACTTCAGCAGGCAGGAAACCGAGGCCATGTCGTGGGAAGCGGCACAGAACAGTGACCCGGATGTGATAATTCAAACCTTTACCTCCTCTTTGGTAAATACGATTTATGACGGTTGGCGTTGTAATGTTGATGGGTCTTGGAAGGAGAACGATAGATCTTCTGGACTAGGGTGGTATTGTTATAAGGAGTCGAAGGAATCATATTGGGTGCAAGGAATCTGCGAAGAAGCATTTCCCCCCTACACGCAGAATTGGAAGCACTCATCTGGGCCATGCATTGTTTGCTAGCAAACCAGAAGACGGAAATAGCTTTTGCAACAGACTGCTCCGAGTTGATGAAGATGGTGTCTACACCCGAGGATTGGCCGGCTTTCGCATCACACCTGGAGGAATTCGGGAAGAGCAAGGAGGCGTTCTCTTTCTTCTCAATCTCACTCATCCCACGCGCAAACAACACCATGGCAGACAAGCTAGCAAAAAGTGCTCGCGTCTACCCGGTGGATATTGAATATGTAAACTCGGTACCACCGATTTGGATTTCCGAGTCGTTCTAGGTACTTAGGCTGTTGACAAAAAAATAAAAATAAATAAAAGTTGACGAGCAAAATGTTTATGGAAGAAATTTCATCTTATATAGAGTCTAATCGTAGGGTTTCCAAATAATGTTATATAGATTTTCAAAAATTTGAAAATTGTTAAATAATCAATAATAAATAGAAATGAATGCAAAATATGTTTCAGAACTAACAACCAAATTCCATCTGCATTAATTTTTTTTTTTTTTTTGTCAACAGCCTTGATACCTATTCCGATTCAGAGAACCAAATCGGGGTATCGAGTTTACATAAGTGAAATCTGATGGGTAGACGCGAGCACCTCGTGCTAACTTGTATGCCACTGTGTTGCTTGCACGTGGGATGTGTGTGATAGAGAAAAAGGTGAAAACCTCCTTGCTCCTCTTGAATTCCTCCAAATGTAGTGTAAAAGCCGGCCACTCCTTGGGTGTAGACACCATCTTCACCAATTCTGAGCAGTCCGTTGCAAAGGCTATCGCCGTCTTGTGATTTGCAATCATGCAATGCATCGCCCAGATGAGCGCTTCCAATTCTACGTGCAGCGGGGATAAACTTCTTCGCAGATTACGGGACCCCATAATTACTCCTTCGTCTCCCTCCTGAAAGCAGAACCATCCTAGACCAGAATAGTTATCCGTTTCCTTCCACGAACCATCAATATAGCATGCCAGTCCATTATTTTCATATTGTTGACCCGTATTCTGACCGATTTGTTGAGAAGCTATGTCTGGTTCGCTATACTGTGCCGTTTCCCAAGTTATTGCTTCTGTTTCCGCTATCCGCAGAATCTCTTGTGGATTTCTATCCACATTTGAGTACACCTTGTCGTTCCTTGCTTTCCAAATATTCCACACAATCCAAGGAAACATTGTATTCCTTTCCTCTTTTGGGAGTCTCCAAAAGAGATGATCAAAATTGGAGAAAACCGATGCCATCGGGAAAACTCCCGGGGCCGATGGAATATGAGAGAGTGCCCATGTTTGTAGCGCTGTTGGGCATTCAAACAGGACATGGTTAATCGTTTCCCTTTCCGCTCCACACCGAGGACATTGTGTATCACAATTTATTCCTCGAGCGCGTAAATTTGCTGAAACCGAGGGACATCCCGAAATGGTTTGCCAAATGAAGTGTCACAATTTCGGTGGACATGTTAATTTCCATGTATGTGCCTGTAGTTTCTTTATATCCGGACCGTAAAAGTAATTTCCGCCATTGTCTGGATTTTGTTGTTCAATCTGATATCCCGACTTTACCGTATATTTTCCTGTTTTTGTATAGTGCCAACCAAGAGTGTCTGGTCGATATGTGCTGCTGATGGGTATACCTCGAATAATTTCCACATCCACCTGGTCGATAATTGCATATATCAACTCTCAATTCCACGTTTGTGTCGCTGGATCAACCAAATGATTGACCCTAAGATTGGGGTAATAATTATACCCCTTACATGTTGCTGACCTCGGGGGAGAAGATGGTATCCAAGGATCATTCCATACTGAGATGGAGCCACCTTAACCAACTCTTTTAATGAGCCCTTTTGTAACCAGAGGTCTAGCCGAAATAACACTCCTCCACCCAAAAGACGGGGAGTATGATCTTATAGGATTTAATGGGTCTGTGTTCCGAAAGTAACGACCCTTAAAAACTCGAGCAAATAACGAATCTGGTTTTTCCATAAGCCGTCATAGTTGTTTTGCCAGCAGTGCCGTGTTGAATTCCTCTATTGTTCGGAAACCAATTGCGCCATATGATTTGCTCCGACACATCTTCTTCCAAGCTATCAAATGCATCCCTTTTTGGTGTCCGTCGGAACTCCACCAGAAGCGCGCTGCTGCACTAGTTAATTTTGCGGTAATAGACTTGGGTAGTCGAAAGCATGACATAACGAAAGTCGGCATGGCCGATGCTACCGATTTAAGTAGAACCTCTTTACCCCCTTTGGTTAGTAGCCTTGATGTCCATCCATTAACTCTGTCATTATGTCTTTCGACGACGAAATTAAAAATCTTGCTCTTTGCTCCTCCGAGACTTTCTAGGAGACCCAGATAAGTACCCACCCCTCCCATATTTTGGATTCCTAACAATTGTTTTATCTCGTCCTGTACCGCATCTTGTACTGTATGTCCGAACATTAAGGAAGATTTTGAAAAATTAATTTGTTGCCCTGAGACCGACTCGTACTGTTTAAGTATATGTAATATGGTGTGACACTCCTGTACCGTAGCCCAAATGATTGACCCTAAGATTGGGGTAATAATTATACCCCTTACATGTTGCTGACCTCGGGGGAGAATATGGTATCCAAGGATCATTCCATACTGAGATGGAGCCACCAGAACCAACTCTTTTAATGAGCCCTTTTGTAACCAGAGGTCTAGCCGACATAATACTCCTCCACCCAAAGGACGGGAAGTATGATCTTATAGGATTTAATGGGTCTGTGTTCCGAAAGTAACGACCCTTAAAAACTCGAGCAAATAACGAATCCGGTTTTTCCATAAGCCGCCATAGTTGTTTTGCCAGCAGTGCCGTGTTGAATTCCTCTATTGTTCGGAAACCAATTCCGCCATCTGATTTGCTCCGACACATCTTCTTCCAAGCTATCCAATGCATCCCTTTTTGGTGTCCGTCGGAACTCCACCAGAAGCGCGCTGCCGCACTAGTTAATTTTGCGGTAATAGACTTGGGTAGTCGAAAGCATGACATAACGAAAGTCGGCATGGCCGATGCTACCGATTTAAGTAGAACCACTTTACCCCCTTTGGTTAGTAGCCTTGATGTTCACCCATTAACTCTGTCATTATGTCTTTCGACGACGAAATTAAAAATCTTGCTCTTTGCTCCTCCGAGACTTTCTGGGAGACCCAGATAAGTACCCACCCCTCCCATATTTTGGATTCCTAACAATTGTTTTATCTCGTCCTGTACCGCATCTTGTACTGTATGTCCGAACATTAAGGAAGATTTTGAAAAATTAATTTGTTGCCCTGAGACCGACTCGTACTGTTTAAGTATATGTAATATGGTGTGACACTCCTGTACCGTAGCCTTGCAGAAGAACAGACTATCGTCCGCAAAGAGTAAGTGTGAGACTTCTGGGCCTACCCTCGCCACTTTCAACCCCGTAAGTGATTTCTCTCTCTCTGCTTTCCGTATATTGGCTATCAAGACCTCCGTACAAAGTATAAATAAATAGGGTCATAATGGGTCGCCTTGCCGCAGTCCTCTGAATGGCGTTATTTGCCCTCTGGGGTTACCGTAAATAAGTACCTTATATTGTACCGATTGGATACACCACATCATCCATGAAATCCACTTTTCCGCAAAACCAAATTTTCTCAACAGGTGTTCAATAAATGGCCATTCTATCCGGTCATATGCTTTGCTCATATCCGTCTTAATTGCCATAAACTTACTTTTGCAAGATTTATTGGTACGTAGACAGTGAAACATCTCCTGTGCGATCAAAATGTTATCAGAGATCAGTCTCCCTGATACAAAGGCTGATTGGGTCTCCGAAATCAGGTCCGTTAGCAATCTCTTTAGCCTCTGACATAAAACCATCGAAATGATCTTATAGCCCACATTACACAGACTTATAGGTCGTAATTCCGTCATACGAATGGGCCGTCCTGTCTTCGGGATTAGGCAAATATTAGTCATGTTCAGCCGTTGATCAAAAAAACCTGTTTCCAGAAACCTGTTAACCAGTCCTACTACATATGTCTTTATAATTTGCCAAGATTGTTGGAAGAATAAAACGGTCATTCCGTCCGGGCCCGGAGCCTTTTCTGGGTGCATCATGAAAAGGGCTCTGCGAACTTCCTCTTTCGTAGCCATTGCCGTAAGCATATCATTGTTCTGTTCCGAAACTAAAGCCGGAATATCACTAAGGGCATTCTCAAAATCCGTCGGGGAAGTTGATGTGAATAAATCCTCGAAATAGTGAACCGCCACTTGTTCCACCTCTTTATCTGAGGTAACCCAAGATCCTGATGCATTATGTAGTCCAGTAATCCGATTTCGCGCTCGTCTTTGCTTAACTTGCGCGTGATAGAACTTTGTATTTCTGTCCACCACCGTTGCCCATAATGTGCGACTTTTCTGTTGCCAAAATAACTCCTCATCTAAATAAGCCTCTTTCAATTTCCTCGTAATATCCATCAATTCCTCAGGTGTGCTATTATCATCATTCTGGACCTCCTCTAAAGCTTGTTGTAAGTCTCTAATTTTCTCCTTGCCGTATGGTAAATTATTTTTCCGCCATTTTGATATTTCTCTCCGGCAATACGTTATTTTTTCTATAAATGAGGATCCGTTGCCACCTGTGTTAATTTCCCAGCCCTTTGAAATTGTGTCCATAAGGCCGTCCCGTCCAATCCACCGTTTATCAAACCGAAACTGGCCCCGTTTCCGCGGTATTTTATCCTTAATGGTGGCAACAATTGGCCTATGGTCCGACCCAATCATTGCCAAGTATTCGACATATGAATGAGAAAAGATTTCATGCCAATCCTCATTAGCTAAGGCCCTATCCAGATGGCACCGAACAATTTTCGAATTCCGTCTTCCCCTCCAGGACATTGTATTTCCAAGACACTGAAATTCCAGAAAACCGCAATGTTGTATCATAAGATTGAAGGACATAAAGGAGGATGCAGGTCGTAAATTTCCTCCTTATTTTTCATTATTTCCCGTAATTTCGTTTAAATCGCCAATTATAAACCAAGGGGCGTTTCGTGTTGTGCTTGTTCGGGTTAACCGTTCCCACACTTGATCTCGATTTTTCGGTACCGGATCACCGTAAATAAACGACAAGAAAACTTTTTTTCCTTGAATAGTTGCCTCAATATCAATTATTCGTTTACTTGAAAATAAAATAGTAACATCCAAAGAATCATCATAATATAAAGCGAGCCCACCACTCGCACCGCACGGTTCGACCGTGTATAATTTATTATAACCAAAATGAAATTGAAATTTTTGCATAAAAGAAAAATCTTGCTTAGTTTCTGAGAGAAATAAAAATTCTGGCTTATGTTTTTTCCAAACCTCCCGCAAGTAACCTATTGTGTACCGAGTCCCGAGTCCCTTACAATTCCAACTCATAATCCGCATAAATAAAAATTAATTAAATTAATTTGGTATTGCTAAATTGGTCTTTGAGTTTGATGAAACCTTCATAACCACCACCTTTGCCTCCTCTTCATCACGAGGCAAAGTCCTAACCACCTGATTCCTATCTCCCGTTACAGCATGTATCTCCTCCTCAACCAATTCTCCCTGCATTATCTTATCAATATCATTTCCGGGAACAAATGGTACCTCTAAATTCTGAAATGAACCAAAGGCCGTCGCCGCTGGTATCTCCTCCACAGGACCATCAATTAATCCATCAATTAATTCATCAATTATTCCATTCATATCATTACAAGCCAGAAGAGGAAAACATTTTAAAATATTAATAAAGGATGAGGTAAACTCCCCATTCGAATACCATGGTGTGATCGAAAACAACTCATTGTGAACCCAATGAAACAGCAACTTGTGACCCAGACCATGATCGAAACCATACACATTCCAGACCTTCACTCTCATCCCTTGAGCTCAGATTTCGAAGTAACCACCTCAATTTTTGGGTTTGATGAAACCTTACCTTCTGCCTGTTGGACCTCGCCGAGTCTCCCCAAGGTCTTTGTGGTAACTTTCTTCCTTGAAGAGATGATGATTTGCACCATCCTATTCTTTGAACCCGCACCAATTAAGTAATTCTTGGTCTTTGATATCTGTTTCCGCCGATTTATGTTAATCCCAGCCTCACCTAAAGATTTCACCTCCTCACCCGTCACTGAATTCAACTCATCCGACGCGTGAACCACCGCAACATCCGACTCCAACATCAGGCCATCTTCATCTGCCGATATCAGCTCAGCCCGTTCGGCAGCTCCTTCCCCCACCTCCATGTCCTCCTCTAAACTCTCCAAAAAACCTGCATCATAAGCTAAAGGTTCTCCTAAGCCATCAACCTCAGCTCCTACAACACAAACCTCACCGTCCACCCCTGAAAACTCACCCTCAATCCCGACCATGTGTTCCGTCATAGACTCTTGCATCACAACTGAATCTGTAGGGAACATCTCCGCTGATGCATATCTCGATTGCCCGAAAGATCTCGATTGATCAACTAACCATAGAGTCTCGTATGAGATCGCAGAAACGAATCCTCACGCAACCCGCATTGTGATAAAAAAACCATGTCCCCGAATCTTCCATCGAATCCCGAGAAATCCGAAACTTTACCGAAACCATAATCCCGACAATAGCCAAGTAAATCCTTCCGCAAATCGCAGACTTGAATGTCTGTACCTCACCGAAACATGGAAGCAAAAGACCCTTGAATCCGAAATCCCGTATATTCCATCTGCATTATATTTGCAAATTTTTGTAACTGATATTTTTGTCTTATCATTTTCTAACGTAAAATTCATCTAATTTGAATATAATTAAATGATGATTTGATGATATTTATAGTGCCAAAACTTAATATCAATTCCAATTTCAAAGCACATAAATATGTTTTGTTTATTTTTTATTGCAATGTTTTTTGAAGTAATGATATGAAATTATTTTTGCAGAATTTTATATATGCGAGTAAAGCTTGTGATAGACCATATCGAGTATATACAAGAAGAAACAAAGGCATGAGTGACGTGGAGAAGAATAGAGTGGAGATTGATGACAAGGAGGAAGCACATTAAGAAGGAGCAAAGANTCCAATTACAATACAACAAATACTTGGAGGACAAAACCATTGCTATTAGAAGCTGGTCCAAGTTCGGAGAAGATGGTAACAAAACCAGTGGGTTCCAATGGTAATTCAGGACAGAAGGAAAGGAGACATTTGTCACCAGCAGAGTATGAATATCACAGGAAGAATAAATTGTGTTTTAAGTGCAGTGAGAAACATTTCCAGGGCCATGTGTGTGCTAACAAAGAGTTACAGGTTCTAACAGTTGTGGATGGGTGTGATGTTGAATTGATAGAGGAAGAATTCTTTGATACTTTTACAGATGAGAATGGAGTAGTTACAGAGTTAATGACTTTATCATTGAATTCGTTTCTTGGACTTCCTTCTACAAATACAACAAAGATCAAAGGGGGTATTGGGAAGGTAACATTGGTGGTTATGCTTGATAGTGGGGCTACTCACAACTTTATTACTCCATCAGTTGTGAAGAGAGCGAGACTGAAAACAAGACATCATACAGGGCTGGATATTAAGTTGGGCACTGGTGTAGAAGTTTCTGGTTTGGGAGTTTGTCAGAAAGTGTCCTTTAAAGTGGCAGAATTGGAGTTCGAAACAGATTTTATCTGCTTGGAGTTGGGAAACGCAGATATAATCTTGGGAATACAGTGGTTAAGAACACTTGGAAAGTGTCAAGTAGATTGGGAAACACATGAATTGACTTTCATGCATAAAGGTCAGTTAGTCACTTTGTGTGGTGATCCTTCTCTACATTCCACTAAACTCTCGTTGAAGTCTTTGTTAGCTGAACCATTGGGGTGTAAAGCCATAGGAGTGGTGGGTCTTTCTTCAGTTGTTCCAGCTACAAATATTGTCTTGGAAATCCCTTCACGGCTGAGACCTATTTTGGAAGAATTTCAAGCTATATTTGCGGTACCTACACAATTACCTCCTATCCGCAATAGAGAACACGCTATTAATCTGATTCCTGGAGCGGGTACCATAAATGTGAGGCCATATAGGTACCTTCATACGCAGAAAGAAGAAATGGAAAGACAGGTTAAACAGATGCTTGAAGCAGGAATAATCAGACCAAGCCACAGTCCTTTTTCAAGTCCTGTTTTACTGGTCAAAAAGAAAGATGCTTCTTGGAGATTTTGTGTTGATTATAGAGCACTTAACCGAGCAACTATCGCAGACAGATTTCCAATACCCATCATTGACCAGCTACTTGATGAACTACATGGATCTGCAGTGTATTCAAAATTAGATTTGCGATCTGGATATCATCAAATCAGAATGGTGGAGAGCGACATCGCGAAGACTGCGTTTCGTACCCATGATGGCCATTATGAATTCTTAGTAATGCCATTTGGTTTAACGAATGCTCCAGCCACTTTTCAGGGTTTGATGAATGAGATTTTCAGGCCTTACCTGCGACAGTTTGTGTTAGTATTTTTTGATGATATTCTCATCTACAGTTCATCGATGGAAGATCATGCAAAACACTTAGCCACTGTTTTGGCTCTGTTTGTGAAACATCAGCTCTTTGCGAATAGAAAGAAATGCTCATTTGGTCTGGCTCAGGTGGAGTATCTGGGTTATATTATTTCGCAAGAGGGTGTAGCAACTGACAAGAGTAAGACTGTCGCTATGGAGCAGTGGCCTACGCCGAAAAATGTGAAAGACTTGAGAGGGTTTTTAGGGCTTACTGGATATTACAGGCGGTTTGTCCGTGGCTATGGGTCTTTAGCTAAACCACTGACAACTCTGTTGAAAAAGGATAAGTTTATCTGGTCGGGAGAAGCTCAGGAGGCTTTTGACATGTTGAAGCGAGCAATGGCTAGTGCACCGGTGTTATCTCTTCCTGAATTTTCACAGCAGTTTGTAGTAGAGTCTGATGCCTCAGGTACTGGTTTGGGGGCGGTGCTGATGCAAAACCAGAAGCCCATTGCGTATTTTAGCTATGGTTTGACAGAGAAGGAACAACTGAAACCGATTTACGAAAGAGAGTTAATGGCGATTGTGTTTGCAGTCCAGAGGTGGAGGCATTATCTTTTGGGGAAGAAATTTATTGTTCGAACTGACCAGAAGAGTCTAAAATTCCTGTTGGAACAACGCGAAGTCAATCTGGAATATCAGAAATGGTTACATAAACTGTTGGGCTATGAGTTTGATATTGTATACAAGCCGGGTGTGGAAAATAAGGCAGCAGATGGTCTTTCTCGTCATGTTCAGCCCTTATCGACTTCGGTTAATAAATGGTTATTGGCTGTCACAGTATCCAGAACTTTGCAGTTAGAAGATATACTGAGAGAAGTTGATACTTGTGATACCATTCAGCATTTAATACAACAGATTTTGGCTGGCAAGGAAGATGTATTGGACTTTCGCTACACTACTGATGGTCACTTGGAAGTCTTGGTTTCGTGGAAGGGACTTCCATCTCATGAACGTACTTGGTTCTTGGCAAGGGACTTGAAGCATCAGTTTCCTCTTTTTCAGCTTGAGGACAAGCTGAGTCTCAGCGATGGGGGTATTGATAGACCATATCGAGTATATACAAGAAGAAACAAAGGCATGAGTGACGTGGAGAAGAATAGAGTGGAGATTGATGACAAGGAGGAAGCACATTAAGAAGGAGCAAAGACTCGAATACAAAGAGAGGCTTTGCCGTTATGTTTTTACTTTCATAAATACGTGTTGTGGATGATGGGAATAGGATATCGAGTTTGTAATTGAAACTGAGTGTGAACCTTGTGAAGAAGGACGATTAGCTCGTGAGAGGATCGTCGATCACATTGTTTGTGATTGATAAGGATAATTCATAGTTATTTCTTATCAGCTTGATGACTGAAGAAACACAGCGTCAACGATATAATTCTCAAGAAGATATATGGGATATTTAGAACCTTAGACGGAGACTGATGTAGTGTTGGTGAGAACGTGATGTGTATTATTAATGCAATTGACATTGTAAAACAAACAATGATCCAGATTTTTAGGAAGTACCTTTTCGCTTTGCCCACAACCATGGGTGAATAGCTACTTGCACACGAAGTTTGTTGAATCGGTAAAGACTTTAAAGAAAACACGTCATCTTGAAAAAATCACATCACGTGATACCAAATATTCTTTTTTATATATGTCATACACGCACCACCATTTCTTGCCAAAAGGATAGCCAACAAATATGTAATGTCTAATACGTTCACCAAATTTCTCTTTATTACGAGATCGTAGATGTTTGTAACAAGAAGAACCAAAGACTCTTAATTGATAATAACTAGGCTTTTCACCAAAACATTAGTTCATAAGGACAATGAACCTTATGAATTGATATGGGCATTCAGTCGATAACGTGAGCTGCTGTTAAAACAGCATCTCCCTAGAATTTTACAGGCAAGGTCGCTTGAAAATGCAATAAACGAGCAACGCTCAGAATATAGCGATATTTTCTTTCTACACGTATATTTTGTTGAGGTGTAGCAACACACGAAGTTTGATGGACAATCCCATATTTTTAAAGAACGACGCTATGCAAGTAAACTCGGTATCATTGTCACTTTATTTGAATTGTTTTGATAGCTTTTCAAAACTGTTTTTCGGAATAAACACTTTTTTTTTGCAAAACTTGTCAAACTTCAGACTTTTGCAAGTAAGAGATGAATCCAAACGGAGCGAGAAAAATCATCCACTATGGTTAAAAATATAAGCTGCACGTCAAGTAGAAGTGACCAGATACAGACCTCAAACATCAACATGAGTCAATTTCCCCCTTATATAACTTATTTATTATTATTATTTGTTCTAACGTATCAACGATCTTCAACAGTTTATTCACAAAATGTCTCTAAATATGATCCCCAAATTTGTTTAACCATCTAACATTATTTATGTACATACTGAAGCCCCATCAAGATATTGAAGCTAAAGACAGGGAGCAGAAACGTGCTCTGGCCACGCCAGAAGCATCACGCCCGTGGCCAGCACAGTTTCGTCCTGGATAAGGCTTGTTTGCAAGCCCACTTCAAATCCTTTGCCATGTTGGACATGGAATAACCCTAGATGAATTTTGAAGAGCTCAAGCAGTACAAGAAAATAGGTATCTTAAGACATATAAATATGTTGTTTAGGTATCTTATTTTCTTGTGTCTCCTTTAGATACGAATTTCTTAGCACCAAATTTCTTTTGTTCATAGTTTAGGGAGATAAATATTTCTCTTGAATCCTCTTTGTTTCAGTTCTGATTTATGATTATGTATTCATCAAATTTGTTTTTGTTTTCTTTAATTATTTCTGAATAGTTTCATAGTTGGATTTAAAAGGGTTCTATAAAAGGAGATTTCATGATTGATAAGAATAACAAGTATTGAACATATATAGCTCGATTTCTAGAAGTTCTTTCTTTTAGGTTTGTTCTTATTGCATGGAGTTAGCGTCATGAACTAGCTGTTGATCTTATGATTGATAAAACCACTAACGTGCTGAATTTATTGACCAGAACTAGCTTAGGAGAGCAATTGTGTTATAAGTTACGAAAGCATACTTATAAGGCTCTATAAAACCATTAACGTGCGGAATTTATTGACCATAACTAGCTTAGGAGAGCAATTAGGTTAAAATTCTGTTTAAAAACTCAGTTAATTAACACGATGTCGTACTCTAGAAATCCCCAAATCGATTTTTCTAACCTTAAAAATCGAAAATCCTCAAATCGATTTCAGTATTCTAAATTCTTCACTCTTTTAATCTTCTATCGCGATTTTTTCTTCCTCTCTTCTCTCCACTCATGCTAACATTGTATGTTGTGAAACATGTCTGAGTTTGTGTTGATCAACCCTAACTCGACAGGGAAGTGTGGCTATGGTGAATCATTCATGACAACATAAAAAACCAAATAACATAAGCGATCAAATTTGTTTGTTTTTTCTTTCTAAAATGCCATTCATTCCAAATGGTGTTTTGAATATGTGTGAATCGAAATGGGCTTGGTTTATACGTACATTCTGTATTTCTTTTGATTATCCATTTTATACTCATTTTGGAGCAAGAGTAATGGCTAACCAGAAGAAGATCAGATCTCATATTCTGTTTTGGTCACAGTTGAGTACTCAGAGAAACATATACTTGGGAAAGATCGTTAACTAAATCTAGTGATAGTGTTGGAACAAAATTTATAAGAGTTTGTGGGCTTAATAAATATGTGTATGTGTGAATTGAAATGAGACATTAATTTGAGCTAAGTGAAAAAGCCTTGTGAATGTAAAAGAAAAAACCTTAAAAAAGGAAAAACCCAAAAAAGGAAAAGCCTAAAAAAAGAAAAGCCTTGTGAATATAAAAACAAAAAACCTTAAAAAAGGAAAAACCTTAAAAAAGGAAAAGCCTAAAAAAGGAAAAGCCTTAAAAAAAAGGAAAAGTGAGGGACATGTAAAAAGTCTCACATTGCTAGTTGGAAATAATTTCCTCTATGATCTTCTCATATATATAGGATCGCCTCTCTTGAGAGAAAGGCATCCAATCACACAGCAAAAAACTCACTTTCACAAGCTTTTCTAAAAGCAAAGAAAGAAGAAAGTTTCCAGCAATCTCTCGCTTCTTTTCAAGTAAGTGTCTCGATAATATATCGTAGCATTAAGTTCGACAGATCCGTTATCGAGTGTTCGCGATAACGGTTTCAATGATTGTATCCTGGGACTCATGAATCGAATATTATACCGTCGCACTACGCGAGATTCTTTGAGTTAAGGAAAGAGAGTTCTCTCGCCTCCATTGTTTCGTTTTAATTTTGTCGTTTTTATATCGTTTTTAAACTCGTCTTTCCTTAACGTTTATTTATATATTCATGATTAAATCGCTATCCTGTTATTGTGCGAATATTTGGTCCTACAATCTTAACTCAAAGAAATCCGTTTTCTGTTTTATAAACATCAAATGGATTTTAATCACGAGTAAATAAACGTTTTAAAACGATTTTTTTAAAACGATTCTTCTACTGCTTATGATACTCAAACGTTATCAAACGCTAATCTAGCAACTATCAAACGTGTAGTAGAAGCAATTTTTATTTAACGATTTCATAAAAAGACGTTCTACCGCTTGTGACACTCAAACGTTATCAAACGCTAATCTAGCGACTCTCAAACGTGTAGTGGAAGCGGTTTTACTTAAAACGTCTTTAGGTCATTGGGTTTGCGAACGCTGTAACACGTTTCGACAATCGTCAATTGTTTAACATTTGCGAATGCTTAAACTAGCAAATCGTGTTCTCCGAAACGATAATCAAACGCGTTTCCTAAAATGGTTTGACGAACGCTCTTCGGAGGTTCGAATCAGAACTATCTGAGGAGGTTCGAATCAGAACTATCTGAGGAGGTTCGATTCAGAATGCGCTTTTAGCGATTCTAATTAGTTCGATAGCGGTTTCTAAATTGCGATTTAATTCCGTATTGAAACTCTTATTAATTAGAGGTTGTGTTTGTTTGTCTTCAATAGCTAACGCATGAGATAGCTGATGAATGCATGTTTATCAGTGATAGTTTCACAGTGAACTGCTTTATTGAGAAGCTTCCCCTAAGTTGGGTGGACTTCAAAAACTATCCCAAGCACAAGCGGAATGCAATTTCCCTTGAAGGCTTGATAGTCAGACTGCGGATCGAGTCTCGAAACCGCAAGGGAGATGGTGTTCAGTGTGAGCACATTTCTAATATTGTTGTTCATAAGGACAAGGGGAGAAGAAAAAATTCCCTGAAAGCCTCTATTACCGTTATGAAGCGAAAGAGTGCAATGAAGTTCTTAGGAAAATGTTACATGTGTGACAAGGTTAGTCATAAAGCTAGCGCAAGTTGTAGCAAGATTAATTGACAACCGCAAAGACAAAGGGAAGGCTCTGGCCAACCTGACTTAAGATGACATGTGCGCTATGGCCACAGAGGTCAACACGGTTGAGGACAACATGAAAGATTGGAGTGAGGAGCGACTGTCAAAGGGTAACACCGGCTCGTCCAAGATTGAAGGTCGTGGCCAAGTGAAGTTCAAGATGACCTCAGGACATGAGATAACTCTAAATAATGTCAAACATGTGCCAGACATGTGGAAGATTATGATTTCCGGGATGCTTATTAGCGCCACCGGATTTGCTATTACTTTCGAGTCTGGCAAACTTGTACTCAAGAAACATGGGGTGTACTTGGGCAATGGATATGTTACGGGAGGACTGGTCAAAATGAATGTAATGGCAGTCTTACCCAAAAATATTGTAACAGATGTTTCAATCAATAAGAATGATCCAGTTGCTTATTTGGTTGTGTCTTTCAATATTTGGCATGAACGGTTAGGTCATGTGAATTATAAATCTGTACAAAGATTGATTAATTTGAACCTAATTCCGAAATGCAAATCAAGTAAAGACAAATGTGAAGTATGCGTACAGGCTAAACTCATAAAAACCCCATCCCATCGTGTAGAAAGATTAACCGAACCTCTCGGTTTAATTCACACAGATTTGTGTGATTTAAAATTTGTTCAAACTCGAGGCGGTAAAACATATTTTGTGACTCTCATAGATGATAGTACAAAATATTATATGTCTATTTGCTAAGAAGCAAAGATGAAACCTTGGAAAAATTCAAGAAGTATAAAATCGAGGTTGAAAACCAACTCGATAGACTATAAAGATAGTTCAAAGTGATTGAGGAGGCGAATATGATGGACCATTCGATGCGTTTTGTAAAGAACATGGCATTATCCATCAAATGACCGCTCCTTATTCACTTGAATCTAAGAGTTGCGGAAGAAAAATTCTGAACTCTTAATGAGATGATGAATGCAAAGATGCATGATTCTTAGTTATCTCAAGAAATGTGGGGGGAAGCGTTGCTTACCACATAAAGTTATTGGCAATACACCATTTGAAGTATGAACTTTGGAAAGGTATTGTACCTTCGTACAAATACCTGAAAGTGTGGGGGTGCCTGACAAAAGTTGCAATGCCACCTCCTAAAAAGGTCACAATTGGACCTAAGACGGTGGATTGTATTTTCATCGGATATGACATAATAGTAGTGCGTATCGGTTTCTGGTTCATAAATCAGACGTACTGGATATACATGTTAATACAACTATGGAATCAAGGAATGCTTCTTGTTTTGAGCACGTATTTCCGTGTAAAGATAAAAAAATCTGAAACGGACTCGTGAAGAAAGAGATGCAATTACTTCTGTAAATGAGGCGAGCACTTCTGGCACATTTTTAGATGATGCAGAAGAGGTTGAAGATGAACCTAGACGTAGCAAAAGATCTCGTAAGGAAAAATATTATGGTGAAAATTTCTTAATGGTCTTTCTTTTATAGAATGAACTGAGAAATTTCACTGAAGCCATGTCTACACCAGACGCTCCTTTTTGAAAGGAAGCCGTTAATACTGAGATCGAATCCATTATGCAAAACAATACATATGAGATAACAGATCTACCTCAAATGTTTAAAGCCCTAGGGTGTAAAAGGATTTTCAAAACAAAGTTGAAAACCGATGGCTCAATTGATAAGTACAAGGCTAGGCTTGTGGTGCAAGAATTCCGGAAAAAAGAAGGTCTGAATTTCTTTGACACATATTCTCTGACACATATTCTCTGGTAAAGAGAATAAATTCAATTCAAATGCTGATCGGAATTGCAGTATTAAGAGACCTAGAAATACATGAAATGGATGTGAAAACTGCCTTTCTAAATTGTGATTTAGAAGAAGAGATTTATATGAAATAACCCGAAGGTTTTGTTATCCCAGGACAAGAACATAAAGTCTGTCGACTTGTGAAGTCATTGTATGGACCTAAACAAGCTCCAAAACAATGGCATGAAAATTTTGACAACATAATGATGTCAAATGGTTTTAGCATTAATGAATGTGATATGTGCATATACATCAAAAATACTCCGCACGGATACGTTTTGCTATGTTTGTACGTGATGACATGATCATTATTGGTAAAAATAAATACATGATCAGTCAAACTTAGAACATGCTAAGTAGCAAATTCGATATGAAAGACATGGAATTAGCAGATGTCATTCTAGGGATTAAGATCACTAAAACTTCCGAAGGAATAATCTTGTCTCAAGCTCATTATGCTGAAAAGATACTTGATAGATTCAAAATCTACTCAAGTGGGATTGCAAAAACTCTCGTAGACCCCAGTCTTCACCTGACGAAAAATTCGGGTGAAGCTGTGTCACAAGTGGAGTATGCACGTGTAATCGGAAGTCTGATGTACTTAACGAATTATACTAGACCTAATTTAGCGTACACAGTAAATGTACTGAGTCGCTACACTATAGTAATCCAGGACATAAACACTAGAAAGCCATAACAAGAGTATTGGACTATGTACGTCATACTAAAAGTTATGGGCTGCATTATGGTAAAGAACAAGCAATTTTGGAAGGATACAGTGATGTCAACTGGATTTCTGACTCCAAATACTCAAAATCCACGAGTGTATATGTCTTTACGCTTGGTGGTGCAGCAGTGTCTTGGAAATCTTCCAAACAAACTCTGTTCGCCAGATCGACCATGGAATCTGAGTTCATAGCTTTAGATAAAGCTGCAGAGGAAGCAGAATGGCTTTAGAACTTTCTGGAAGATATCCCGATGTAGGAAAAACCAGTGCCAGCTTTGCGTGTACACTGTGCTAGCCAGTCGGCTATCTCTCAGGAACTGAGTAACCTACAGACGATCCCTCCTGGGTCGGTGCAGTTGATCGATGCAAATGTTCGAGAGATGCGCCTTAGCAAGGAGAATGCACCGATCCCTCCTGGATCGGTGCATTAGATCGGGATCCCTCAGCCAGAAGATAGAAGTTTCGGACGAGTTCACCGATCCCTTCTGGATAGATGCAAATATCCGAGAGAAACGCAGGGAAAGAAGAAGATCAGCACCGATCCCTCCTGGATCAGTACATCAGATCGGTATTGCATCCGAGAGGAGGGCTGAAGCAGCATAAGGTTAGCACCGATCCATCCTGGAGCGGTGCCATGGATCGGTGCTAATCCAACGTCCCATCGGATGGTGTTGATCCAGCCGAAGCTCGCATCCCCCGCACCAACCAGCTCGCATCCGAACATCAGACCCGCGGAAGACAGCTTTGCACCGATTGTTTGCACCGATCCAGGGTCGATCGGTGCAAACCCCCCATAACCATTTTTACCCAACTCAACCGGGTCGGTACCCGGTTTGTTTCGGGTCGATCCGTTTTGCCACCATTCACTAATTATACCCATAAACCTAATTTTCATGGGTTAAGTCTTTTTCTAAGCAAAAACTCTAGCTAAGTGTGATCTAGAGTGATTTGTAAGAGATTGATCCTTTTTATTTTATGCATTTGAGTATTGTTTTCTTTAATTTTATCCATATATCTTCTATTTTCTAATCATCCAATCAATTGATCATGGGTTTTAACTCTTCTTTGATGAGACTGTTGAAACCATGGTGATTAGTGAGTAGTTCTTAGAGTTTGAGGATGGGTTAGTGTTAGGGTGATTCCAATATTTATTTATGATGCTTAGGGTTAGACTATCTTGTTTCTCTTTTTGATTAGTGGTCTTAATGCTAGATTACGCTTGAGAAAGCCAATTTAGACCAAGGGGCATTTCACACCCACAAGGTGTTTGATGAAATGCTTTGATAAACTAATGAAGAGATATGCATTCATAGCCTATGAGAGTAGTTATCTAGGGTGTATATTTGATTGTTCTTGATTGTTTGCACCATAATGCTTGCTAGTTAGTGATTCACAAATGAGAGTTTGATCTTGAATTAGTAATTATCATGGTGATTAATGTCTTGAGAGAGAATTAGTCACACTTAATGATCATTGCCTAAGATTAGCTTGTTTGTTCATTGAGCATCATGAATTGGTCTTGGATCATCTAAACTCTATTATCCCATCCTTGAATTCGCTTATATCTCTTGCATTACACTTGTTTAGTTTGCTATTTCTTTTCTTCAATCTAAGTTACTAGGTTCATTAGCTAAACAACAACTTTTCCATATTTGCTTAACTTAAGAAGTGCTTTGCATTCTTGGTGCTTGAAATCTTGCCCATTTGGATTGAACCTCATATACTACTTGTATATTGAGTAATTGATCTCAAAGACACAAAGTCCTTCATCAATTTGGCGATGTTGCCAATTGGGTTTTGATTTCAACATTGAGATTTAGGTTCTTTTTGAGATTTATGTTCTTTTTGAGATTAAGCTTCATTTTCTCTTTGATTACTAATGTCTTTCACTTTCCATTGCTATCTCTCAATCTTATATGTGTATGCATACGCGTTCTCGAGGCAACCACGATCTAGTTGAACCGAGGGACGACATACATCGCTCGTATCGTGGGGTTAGAGCAAATAAAGCACGTGTGAGACTACAACAAGTTGGGATCGACATGGATCACTTTGAAAATGTTCCACTTGGGGACATTCATGACAATGTGGACAACCTTCCACATCATAGGCAATGTGGTAATGGAAACCACCAAGGACAAGGAGCGCACGGCCAACACCCACACCCACCCGCCCATAACGTGAGGGCTCCAAACCACCTTCTTAGAGCTCACGATGTGGTTGGTGCGGGTGATGCCGCGAACGCTCACCGGAATCGCCAAGGTATCCAAGCTCCTCCGGTCAAGATCAACAACTTCGAGGTGCTTGAAATCTTGCCCATTTGGATTGAACATCATATACTACTTGTATATTGAGTAATTGATCTCAAAGACACAAAGTCCTTCATCAGCTCCTCACACGCACATGGACCAGCATACACAGCCATGGAGAAGAAGCTAGAACGACAAAAAGATGTTTCGAGCGTCTGGTACATTTTCTTGAGGAGAACCACCAGTTCGATGGTAACTTGTCCGATTCCGAAACAGATGGCTCACGTAACGTGTAGCCTCGCGCTTCATCACTCACGGACCAGCCCCGCACATCATCACCACGGTTCAATCGATCTTTTTCCCTTTATTTTTATTTTTTTATTTTCGAACTCTTTTATTTAAATGCTATTTTATTTTTATGTCTTCTCCATCATTTCACCAACTTTTTCACACTGGGGACAGTGTGATTAAATTCAAGCGGAGTATGTTTATCTGTTACTAATTTATTTTTCTTTATTTTGAATTTATCTACTTGCTTTTTGCTTTAATTTTAAACTATTTTGTGTAATCTTTTTTTACTTTTATTAAGTATTTTTCAGGAACATAAGAACAAAATCTATGATGATTTCGACTTGTGTGCTTCTACGCTATCTCATCTTGCCAACTCTTTTGTGGATTGGTACTAGACTAGGCGGTAGCTAGAGTGCTTGCAATGCGACAAGCCCTAAGGATTTCGATCCATATAGATTCTTTCCAACATGATATACTAGCTCAATTTATTTGAACTTAACCAGAATTTAATTTTCTCATCAATTGTTTTTAGGCGAGACAACAAATCCTACATCTAGAAAATATTTTCCCTTTTTACCATTCTTTGTTGTCCTAGATGCCCATTTCATCTTTAGCTGGTACCCTACCCCGAAACCTTAACCATTTCGTTTTTGAACCTCATGCATTATTTTCATGTTGTCTTATGTGCAGATATGTGCAAAAACGTCGGAGAGAGAGGAACGACACAATTTTCAGTCACTCGAGAAGACGAAAGACTAGATGGATTCTGTTAAGGAAGTATCAACAATTCAAGCTAAAAAGTTTCCTTGGAAATCTCTTATCACTGGTAATTTTCGTCTTTCCTTAGACTCCCGTTAAAGGCGTTTCCCCTTTAAAAAAAAATAATAATAATAAAAATTGAAAGAAAAGTAAACAAAATCCTAAAGAGTCTTAGGATGTCGATATTCTTTATACCAAGGCAACCATGTTTTGTATGTGAGGAGTAATAAGTCATTCGAATTATTTCCCGGAGAAAAATCTAAGTCTGGGGGAGTGGCATAAAAGTTTGGTCAAAGGCAGAAAAGTCCTAGAGAAGAAAGAATTTGCAGCTACACTTATGCAAGTATGAAGTGACTTGAAACTGTGGATATCAACATCTCCATCCTCTCATGCTGTTTAGCATAATATCTAGCATCATCCGGCAGAAATACGGTAACCCGAAACACTTTTAACTTCACCTCTAAAAAACCCTTAATGCCTAGCCTCGATTGTCTTGGTTAGTATTTTTGATGAGAATCACACAACCTTTAATAAATGTTTTAGAGTTTTGAAAGACATTTCAGGTAACTTGGGATTAAAGAGTGCATTTTGGAACAAAAATACGTTTTTGGATAAACTTGGACCGTCAGAAGTCTTGAAGGCAAAGAAGACCTTCTCACCGTCTGATCATCACCAAATTTAGACACAACAAAGACGACAAAACCAGCTTTCAAATGAATTTGTTTTGGAAACATTCTAATTGTTGGATCATCAAATATACCATAAGCACTGAAGATAGATGAAGTTGCCTCGAACCAGAACAACTGCGGGCAGAGAAGCAGCACCCGCGGTCAAGGAGGAGTTCACCACAGTCAGGGAAGCTCCACCCACGGCCAAACACCATTTTGCCGAGGGTCGAGACCAGCACCCGCGGCCACTCCCTGTTCGACCGAAGCAAGCACGTCTTCTTCCACGAGGCCAATTCCGTCTTTTCAAATGAAATCCTAAACGTCTATAAAGAAGTGAAGACTATAAATATTTGTCTCTTAGACAGAATCTCTTTCACGCTATTAGACATAGATGAATTTTCCAGCAACTTTTACTCTTGTTCTTCGGTTCGGAGCAAAGGATTCTCGACTCGTGTTCTTCGATAGAGAAGGCTTTCTTCATCCTTTTTCATTTTGTTTTCTTTTCAATTATTGATTATGTTTATCTCAGCTATGGCTGAGTAGTTCTCTTGTTGGGTATAGGATTTCAAAGGGGCTTTTGATAACACCGTATTTTTACTCGTTTTGCTATATATTTTAGAACCCTTTAATAAGTGTTCCGCTTGGTTTTCTATGCTTTTATTACGCGTTTTGCATGTTTGCGGTTTTAAGACTCTTTTCAGGTAACTCGGGAGATTTCTCATTTTATTCCTCAACTATTTTCAATTGGCACAAATAATCCTCAACAATCGTGGTTGTAAAACAATTCTCCAACTCATCGTTGACCAAGCAAAATCGGGATTCAAAAAGTCAAACGCTATTTACTAAATGGATACATGTCCACTAAATCAGTTGTAAAGCTATTTACTCGGAATGAGGTGAACCCACTACCATTGGAAAGCTAACCCAATTTACTATAAATTTGATGAACATATCCAAAGATAAATCCAAAGAGAAGGCTTTTGTACGCGTAGATCTTCAAGACACATATTCTTGATGAAAGATCTACTTGTATGGAAGCCTTCCCTTTGAATTTAGCTTTGGAGTTCTTCATAAAAGTTATAGTAAATTGAGTTATCCTTCCAATGGTAGTGGTTTCAACTCATTCGGGGTTGTATTGAAGTAGTTAAAACCATTGCTTGGGCCTTCAACTCAATGGATATATGTCGACTAAATCGTCTGTAACTAGTTCAATACAACCCCGAATGAGTTGGAACCACTACCATTGGATATATAGCTAAATTTAATATAACTTTGATGAAGAGCTCCAAAGCTAAATTCAAAGGGAATGCTTCCATATAAGTAGATCTTCATCAAGAATATGTGTCTACAAGATCTACGCTTACGAAAACCTTCCCTTTGGATTTAGCTTTGGATATCCTTATCAAATTTATTGTAAATTTAGTTAGATTTCCAATGGTAGTGGGTTCACCTCATTTGGAGTTGTATTGAAGGACTTACAACCGATTTAGTGGACATGTATCCATTTAATAAATATTGTTTGACTTTTTGAATCCCGATTTTGCGTGGTCAACGATGTGTTGGGGAATTGTTTTGCAACCATGATTGTTGAGGATTGTTTATATAAATTTCAAATAGTTGAGGAATAAAATGAGCAATTTCCAGATAAAAGAGTGCATTTCGGAGCAAAAGTACGTTTTTGGATAAACTTGGACCGTCAATAAGTCTTTCAATCAAAGAAGACGTTTTCACTGTCTGATCATCACCAAATTTGGAGACAAAAAAGTAGAGACAACCAGATTTCAAATGCAATTGGATTAGGGACAATCCAACGGTTGGATCCTAAAATATACCCGAAGCACTGAAGCCTGATGAAGCTGCCCGAAGAAGCAGCCACAGCGGGTCAAGGAGCCAGGGCTGCGGCCAAGCATCATTCCTCCTCCCCTGGAGCCACTCCACCCATGGCCATAAGCCACTTCACCGTGGCCAGAGAGTACGGTGCCGCGGCCAAGCCTATTTTCGCCCAAGGCGATCCGTTTCTTCACCTGAGGCCAAAACCGTCTTTTCCCGTCAAACCCTAAAACGACCAAAGCTTGTTGAAGACCTATAAATACTTGTTTTAGACAGCAATTTTGACATCCCCAATTTTAGACACCATTCTACACATTAGTTTTGCTTTCTTGTACTCTTGCATCGAGATTCTCGGGATTGGTGAGGAGGTTTCTCACCAAGGTTAATTCTTGTTCGTGAGGCTTCTTCATCAATATCATGGTTAATTTAATTATGTATTTTTCTAGTATGTTTGAGTAGTTTAGATTGTTGGGTTTAAAGGATTATCAAGGGGAATTCTATGTTCGATAAGGATTTCACTCGGTAAACCCTAGCCGATTCCTAGAGCTCTTCTTGTGGAAAGTTGTTAATGCATGAATCTAGTTTAATGAACTAGAGGCTGATAGGGGGAGTTTAGAACCACGAAAATGTTGCATCTAATCACCAGCAAAGTTCATCCACAAGGCGTGCACGTCGTAAGATTTCGGAAGTATACTTACGGAGTGTCGTGAACCTATGGACCCACTAGCATATCAAAATCTTACGCGCGGCCAGAGACGGAAGCTAATGATCGAGTGCATAGGTTGTAAGGAGTAGGTTATATGGAATTTGACTACGTCATTATTATGTCCTGTTTGTGGAGTTATAATCTAGAAACACCGTTACTAATGAGCTAGGGGCCGTTTGATTGAATCGAGCATACCCCGAGATATTCCCCTCGACCCAGCAACGTTTTAGAATACTTACAACCGTCTTTAGTAGTTTAGTTTAGCAATTGAGTCTGTAGAAGTAGTTTAGTTATCGATTTCATTAGGTCTAGGTTAGTAGTCGATTTTTTTAGGTGTTAGGATAGTTTTAGTTTTTCTTGGCATTAGTTTAGTAGTTAAAATTCCTTAGTTTAGAGTAGCCATCGATTTTCTTAGGTGTTAGGATAGTTTTAGTTTCTCTTAGCATTAGTTTAGTAGTTAAAATTCCTTAGTTTAGAGTAGCCATCGATTTTTTTAGATTAGATTAGTAGAAGTTTTCCGTTTCTCGTTCTTTACAATTCTAGTTACAAAAACCCTATAAAAATATATTCATTCTAGGTTTATTTACTATACAGTGTCTAAGGTCTCATAGAACAACACCCTCTCCATGTGGATCGATATCTCAAGTACTACAACGCACATATGTGCACTTGCAAGCTTTTCACTTCAGAATATCTATTCACCTCGGCATCACGGTTTGCCTCGGCATCAGGAGTCACCTCGGCGTCAGGATTCACCTCGGCGTCAGGATTCGCCTCGGCACCAGGGTTCACCTCGACGTCAAGATTCGCCTCGGCATCAGGGTTCGCCTCGGCATCAGGAGTCGCCACGGCATCAGGATCCTTGGTTGTAGGAGAAGTCGGATCTCGAGGGAATGTCGCCTCGGCGGAACTATTCTCCACGGCACTTCCCGGAGAAGAAATAATATTACGGACGAGCCGTGTATGGAAGTTTTCCGAGACAACTGAATCATTCTGTATGTAAAGATCTGACATCACGCTTCAGCGGGAACAAATCGATGCAGGTTGATCGGCAAATTCAAAAACACACCGCGGTTCCTATGAAGATTGATCGGATAATTTAAACGACGCGGTGGCAGATCGGAAAGTTCGAGAAGGAAAATAAATTAAATGAGAGAAAAAGGAGAGCGAAAAGAGCTACCTGTTTTTTGGAACTTTGGAGAAAGTAAGTAATGAGAAGAATTGAGGGAAGACCTCTCTATTTATAAACGGTTCGTCACGTGGATACGCGTGACCTCGGGAACCAACAAATGACTCTTGCGATTCACGAGGTAGTTAAAGCAAAGTGCGTGAACATGCGTTAAGGTTTCAACGGTTATCAAACCCCCGAGGCAGATCAAACGTCATTCCGAGGCGAAAAAACGTCGAACGACTCTTTTTGTTTTATTCTTTTTAATCCGGTTTTTTACGGTTCATTGGTTTGCTGGTTTCTGGTTTTTTATCGTGCATATCCGTTTCTTAACCTCTTTTTTTTTATTGTCAACCAAACCCGGGTATATTTCAGGTTCCATTCCGACCCCCGGTCGGGTCCATTTTAAAAACACCATACTATTATTTTAAAAATATTATCAAACCTGGTCGAACCCATTTAGATCATATTGACCCACGACACAAGAGCTTTCCCTGTTCGGTCGCCGGTCCAGTGTTAAAACCATTGCTTGGGCCTCATTACTCTCCTTCTTTATGGGCTATCCTTCACCCGAAACAGACCTAACTATTTTTCTAATTCTTCATTTGAACCAACTCTTTTTTTGGCTCAACATTACCTCTAACTCAACTTAGAATGGATAAAACCTCATTCATGGATTAGGAGTCTGGAACATTGCATCCTTTGTAAGTTAGAGTTTTTTTCTTCAGAAACTTATGGTTGAGGTTTATTTAGCGACAAATTTTAAAGTTAAGGTTTGAGGATTTTAATTGAAAAATAAGTATTATTTTTGATTTTTAAGATGTCACAGTTTGCGCATCAAAGTTTTTTAAAATAGTAAGCATGAATAGACAGTTTGTGCGCAAAAAATCTGTTAAAACAAGCAAGGCAACTTTTGAAAACAGATCCATGTTTTTAAGAAAAGGCTTGTTGCTAAATCCTGAGATCACTAGATCCTGATGCGTCTAAGAAAAATCTAACATATATGCAAACCAAAAGAGTTATGAACAAAGATTTTCCAAAATACGGATACGATATAATCGAATAGAGGGGTTCCAAATGTAAAAATCAATTAAAAACACAAACGCTAAAACTTGTGATCTAAAAAGGTTTTACCATCATCGATCAAGCATGGCTGATCTCTTTTCTTCTGCCCCTACTATACTACACACAAGTGTAAACCAAAACATTAAACATTCAACTGAATTAACATAACAAAAAGGCCCTAAATTTGATATCTCAACAAATATCAGACAGAAACTTCAATAAATAACACTAACCCATCATTTATCAAAGCAACCACCAATATCTACATAAAACACAACAACAAAGTATAGAAGTATAGAACATGAAAAAACCAAAATCAAAGTACCCAAATTGCCAATTCAACCTTATTGTCAATGACAAAAACCCTGGTTTTTCCATAGTTAAACTAATTCAAATAATGCCAAAATCACTCATACGAAGAGGTACATTGAAGGATGATAGATGAGGTGCAACATAACACAAAGTTATGAAGATACATCTGGGTTGGAAATCATGACTAACGATTCTCTCTCTCTCTGTCTTTTCCACTTTTTTTGTATGCCAAGTAAACGAAGAGCATAATATTTGTGTGTTTCATTTCTTGCATTAAGCGTTAAAATAAAAAAAACCTAATGACAAAATTTATAGAACATCAAAGCCGAAGAGATTGACATGTGTCAAGAATTAATAGGTAGTAACAAACTTTTTTTGGTAGTGAAATGATTTTTTTGTATTTTTTATTAAAATTAGAAGAATACCTTCATAGTCATCACAAAGAATTCAGACATTTCTACTGCTGCCCCGTGTATAAGGTACACTATCAGGTTACATTGAAGATATGTAGTTCAGACATTAGCAAGTGTTCATCCAACTTCTTCTTTTTAGGTGGTTCATCCAATACATGACCAATGTTTATATCTGACGCGATATCATAAAATGAAGCTGAAAGAAGAATATGGTATATTATGATGGATTCTATCAATAAACCATCCACATTATCTATCAATCTATCTTTGGCAGTTTTGGGGTGTCATATTTTTTTATGGGCTAAATTGTGTAGGCATTAAACCATGGACCTTCGTTCAGAAGCTTGGAGATGTTGTTTTAATACATGTAGGTTGCCCTCATCAAGTGAGGAATGTGAAGGTAAAATTTATATATATATATATATATATATATAATTTTTGCTTAGGATACAATTGGGATTTTAATTTCTCAACAAAAAAGGTTCATCATTTTGTTTCTTGCAGTCCTGCACAAAGGTGGCTCTTGACTTTGTCTCACCTGAGAATGTCGGTGAGTGTTTCCGTTTGACAAAAGAGTTTCGTCTTCTTCCACCGAACCATCATTCCAAAGAGGACAAGTTACATGTATTTCTGTTTTTGTTTTCGATTTCTGGTTGCTTTTAGAGATAAACCAGAAATCGAAAAAAAAACAGAAATACATGTAACTTGTCCTCTTTGGAATGATGGTTTAGTGGAAGAAGACGGAACTCTTTTGTCAAGCGGAAACACTCACCGACATTTTTAGGTGAGAGAAAGTCAAGAGCCACCTTTGTGCACGACTGCAAGAAACAAAATGATGAACCTTTTTTGCGGAGAAACTAAAATCCCAATTGTATCCTAAGCAAAATATATATATATATCCTCACTTGATGAGGGCAACCTACATGTATTAAAACATCATCTCCAAGCTTCTGAACGAAGGTCCATGGTTCAATGCCTACACAATATTTCCCATAAAAAATATATGACACCCCAAAACTGCCAAAGATAGATAGATAGATAATGTGGATGGTTTATTGATAGAATCCAGCATAATATACCATATTCTTCTTTCCGCTTTATTTTATGATATCGAGTCAGATAGAAACAATTGTCATGTATTGGATGAACCACCTAAAAAGAAGAAGTTGGATGAACACCCACTAATGTCTGAACTACATATCTTCAATGTAACCATATAGTGTATCTGAAACACGGGACAGTAGTAGAAATGTATGAACTCTTTGTGATGACGAGGTATTCTTCTAATTTTGGATGAAAAGAAGGTGGATGAAAATAAGTGAGTTTGTACTTTTTCTGGTAGTAAAATTTATAGAACATCAAAGCCGGAGAGATTGACATGTGTCAAGGATTAGATTGACATCATCAATTAAGAACTTTTTTTACTAACTAATCCTTGACACATGTATGTTAATCATTCTCCAGCTTTGAGGTTCTATAAATTGTTATCATTATATGTTTTTAGTTTTAACACTGAATGCAAAGAAGAAGAAAAATACAAATATATTTCTTTGTTTTCGTGGCATACAAAGAAGGTAAAAAGATAGAGATAGAGAGACAAAAGCGTGAATCATGATTCTCAACGCACAGTTACCTTCCTGACTTTGCGTTACATTGTATCATCTTCTGGGATTTCCATCATCTTCTGCTTCTTCTTTTTACATTTTCTATGTGCTCTTTTATTTAAATATTTTTTTTTGTACTCGCGTCTTTGAATGTATCTTTTTGCATGGGTGATTTTGGCCTTTTAAAAATTTGGATTATTCAGTTTTACCAGTTTAACTGTGGAGAAACCATAGTTTTTTGCTGTTCTTAACAAGTCCAATTAGCCATTTGAGTGCTTTAATTTTCGTTTTTGGTTCATGTCCTACACTCTTCTAATGTGTTTTCTGTTAATATAGGAGACTCCTTTGATAAATGGGTTCGTGTTATTTTGTGGGTTTTGGGTTTGGATTTTGTTGAGATACCAAAAAATTAGGGTATATTGTTTTGTTATGTGGATTTAATTAGCATGGACTAAATTCTCTCTTATACAGCCTAAAATCCTATGCTTTGTGAGCTTTAAGTGAGTGCCTAACATAATGTCGCCTAAAGAAAGCAAAAAACAAAAAAAGACTAACAAATCTCTTTCTGGAAAATAACATTTCCAGAAAGAGAGAGAGAAGGTGTGACAAAAATGCGAACTACTTTTTCTTGCATGAAAATCTTGTATATTATACATATAGTAAACATACAAATTTATAAAGACTTTTAATATGGTTAAAATTAAAATTGAATGAAGCATAGATACTGCTCACATTTACTCGTGTTTTAGACAAAGTGGAAGAAGCAATTTAAAGTAATATGGTCAGCAATTCAAAAATAACTATTTGCATAAAGTATAGACAATGCTCACAGTTGCTCATATTTTACAGATCGGAAGAAGCAACGAAAGTAATATATATGGTAAACAGTTCACCAATACCTATTTAAATTAATGATAAAAAATTTAATTTATTTTTTAACCAATTGTTAAACGCAAAAAAGACAAATTCTCAAAACATAAGTCACACAATTACTTTACAATCAGAAAAAAATATACACACGAATAAGTTGATGTAAGATCCACAGTTACTTTGTTATTAATATGTATTATGAGGACTTTAACAAACAAAAAAATGGATTATGCGGATTTGAATTAAAGTAGTGACAAACCGACGATACTAACATAAACTATCATCTATAGTTACACAAATTTTTGTTTTAGCCATTTTATAAAAATGTACTTAATAAATTGATTTTTTTAATATAAAAGATATTAGGTAACAAAGATATCAAATCAAATAATCTATTGACATGTATATATCTTTAGACATTATAAGAAGCAACATAAATAACAACTTTAAAATATGCATTACATGATATTAAAGTCTCATATAAAAATAAAATGAACGCACACAAAAATTACAATACGAAAATCAAGAACATTTTTTCTAAGTAGATAACATATTTTAAACAAAAGCTTCGATTTCAGTAGACATGTGGCAAATCAAGAATTTCTTACGATAGAAATATGAATTTAAGATATTCCAGATTTGTACGAAACTAATATAAATGATAAAGTGTATCATGTAGTTTAAAAAGAAATACTCACAATGAATAGCTCGAAGAAACTTCGATGGTAAGAACTTTGTCGAAGATCCAACTTTTGGAATTTTTTCGCACACACAAAAACACAATGAAAACGGCGGAAAGAAGAAACAAAAGTAGGTTTAGGTTTGACAATTACATAACACATATATACACACTTTTATGTATGATATATATAGCCCAAAGCCCATATATGAAGCCCAAAATTTACACGCATATTAATACAATTTTTTTTTTTTGTCACAACAAAGTAAAATATAATTTTTTAAGTGTTGATACCTTAACAACTACTGAGATGGCATATGTTCTAGCAAAAAAAATAAAAAAAGTCTTATCATATAAATTGCTTGTTTCTATTTAAACACAAGTTTTTAAAGGTCACTCCTATAATCTATGTGATATATGTAGTAGGAACAATATATAATCCTAATTAACTTAATCGTTTGTTAATTAATAATATGATAAAGAAATATTATCGAATAATATAATTTTATAAAACTAGTTGTTGAAAAATAAGAAAGTGTACGCCTCATAAAATGTGATTTGTAGATTAAAAAGCAGTATATTGTGAACAAACGTGTTGTTACTATCGATTGAACGAGAATACGAAGTTTCGAGGATCGGAGGGTCATCTATTCTCAAGTTGTTATAGGCTTCTAAGATGATAGTTCAATACTATCTTTTCCACTGTATGTTGCATCTTTCATAGCCTGCATGACTTTCTCTAAATGAAAACGGTAACTTTCTAGTCCCTTATAGAAAGACGCATAAAACCACAAAATAATATTTCGCTAGGCAAGGTCTTTAAACAATATTCTTATACGATACATAGTTATGAACACTAGAGTTAAAAGGTTGTTATCTCGGTTTTACACAAAATCGACATTCTTCCAAGTTATTATCATTTTTTTTAAGAAAATCATGTAGTTGTCAATGCATACATCAATAATTTCTAATGGCAACCTAAGATTTGCAACCGACCTCTATATTTCATAGTAATTCTCAGCTTAAAGATTATCTGCAGGCAAATACTCTTTTCATAGTGAAGCCCATGAATCCATGCAAATCTCATTTAGGTTATGGTCACTTTTAATTGTCATCATCTTAGAAGCCTATAAAAACTGAGATTGCCCTTCTTTACATCCATCGTAGATGGGTTGCTTTGTAGTGTCTAACATATCACAAAATCATTATGCATCTATGTTGGGTTCTTCATTAGTATTATCTTCAAATTCAGCAATAGTTTCATGAATGCATATATAACCATATCATTGAACCTATTTTTTTGGTGATATTGATAACACCGTATTTTTACCCGTTTTGATATATATTTTAGAACACTTTAATAAGTGTTCCACTTGGTTTTCTATGCTTTTATTACTGGTTTCACATGTTTGCGGTTTTAAGACTCTTTTCAGGTAACTCGGGATTAAAGAGTGCATTTCGGAGCAAAATTACGTTTTTGGATAAACTCGGACCGTCATAACTCTTGCCATCATATGAGGTCTTCTCACCGTCTGATTATCACCAAATTTGGATAAAACAAAGTAGAGACAACCAGCTTTCAAATGCAATTGGATTGGGGACAATCCAATGGTTGGATCCTAAAATATTCTAAAGATCTGAAGGCAAATGAAGATGCCCCGAAGGAGCAGTTCACCGTGCCTAGAGGAGCCGGACCCGTGGCCAAGCACCATTCCGCCGCCCTTGGAGCCACTCAACCCGCTGCCAGAGCCCAGTTCACCGTGGCCAGAGAGGACAGACCCGCGACCAAGCTCAAATCCGTCCAAAACGAGACGTTTCTTCACCCGAGGCCAAAACCGTATTTTCCTGTCAAACCTTAAAACGATCTAAGCTTGTCGAAGACCTATAAATACTTGTTTTAGACAGAATTTCTGTGGCAACCATTGCACAACCTTCTACACATTAGTTTTGCTTTCATTCTTGTACTCTTGCATCGAGATTTTTGGGATTTGTGATGGGGCTTTTTACCGAGGTTAGTTCTTGTTCGTGTGGCTTCTTCAACAATCTTATGCTTAATTTAATCATGTCTTTTTACAGTATGTTTGAGTAGTTTAGATTGTTGGGTTTAAAGGATTAACGAGGGGAATTCTTTGTTCGGTAAGGATTTCACTCGTTAAACCCTAGCCGATTTCTAGAGCTCTTCTTGTGGAAAGTTGTTAATGCATGAATCTAGTTTCATGAACTAGAGGCTGATAGGGGGAGTTTAGAACCACGGAAATGTTGCATCTAATCACCAGCAAAGTTCATCCACAAGGCGTGCACGTCGTAAAATTTTGGAAGTATACTTATGGAGTGTCGTGAACCTATGGACCCACTAGCATATCACAATCTTGCGCTCGGCCAGAGACGGAAGCTACTGGTCGAGTGAATAGATTGGAGGACGTAGGTTATACGGAAGTAGACTACGTCATTATTATGTCTTGTTCGTGGAGTTATAATCTAGAAACACCGGTTACTAATCAGCTAGGGGCCGTTTCATTGAATCGAGCATACCCCGAGATATTCCTCTCGACCCATCAATGTTTTAGAATAGTTACAGCCGTCTTTAGTGGTGTAGTTAAGCAATAGAGGCCGTAGAAGTAGTTTAGTCATCGATTTCATTAGGTTTAGGTTAGTAGTCGATTTTCTTAGGTATTAGGTGTCTTAGAATTTCTTAGAATAGGTTTAGTTTCTCCTAGCATTAGTTTAGTAGTTAAAATTCCCTTAGTATAGAGTAGCCATCGATTTTCTTAGATTAGAATAGTATAAGTTTTCCGTTTCTCGTTCTTTACAATTCTAGTTACAAAAACCCTATAAAAATATATTCGTTCAAGGTTTATTAGTGTCTAAGGTCTCATAGAACAACACCCTCTCCCTGTGGATCGATACCTCAAGTACTACAACGCACATCTGTGCACTTGCAGGCTTTAAGGTTTATAAATTTAAGTCCTGAAGTTTCGGAGACGAATCCGATTCGCATCAGATATCCATATCCAAATTGATCTTAATCATATTAGCATAACTTGGTTGATCAATACCATGACTCGTAATACTATTTTATGAATTAACACTACAACATATCCATTGTAAAAACCATACATAGTAGTTCGACTTAAATCCTCTATTATTTAAATACATTTTTATAATATCAATCTCCAAATATTTCTTGTTTATGCAGATACGATATGGGCATGATATTATACCACCTTCACTGGAAAATAATTGGTTTGTTGCATGGTACATTTTTATGCGCATACCATCGCGAAACGTTTTCATCACTTCACTGCTCCCCGGATCTCTGTGATGGACACCCCATTCTATTAGACAATATTTTAGAAGGATTCAATATATCCATTGTATATTCTCTTGGGTCGACAAGATGGACAGGAGCGTGAGTCTTACGACATCAAAGTATGGGTTGAGTATAATACTAATACTTCCCATAATACCAACATCAAAGCATGGGCTTCTATGAATGCTTTATTAGTACCATGTGTACGTGTATATAAACATCATCTTCTAGATGCGTGAATGATAAGAGAGAATTTCAGAACAACTCATTTGTCATGGTATCAGAGCAAGAAAATTGATCCACGTTTTTTTCTCTCTTGTTTTTTTTTTTTCAATTGTTTTCTTGCTCCTTCTTGTCAAGAGCTTCGTCAACTCTCTTGTTTTCTTTTCGATCAATCACCATGTCTGGTATTGAGGTCACATCTACTCCTCCAACCGGATCGGTTGCCGAGAAATTAGTGTCTCCGTATTACTTGCACCCGTCGGACAGCACAGGGCAAGTTCAAACTCCGATCCTATTGAACGGAGCCAATTACGAACGATGGGCGAAGCTGATGATGAATTCACTTCGCACCAAAAGAAAGATCGGGTTCATTGATGGAACTCTTCAACGACCCTCTAACGATTCTGACGAAGCAGAAAAGTGGGACATGGTCAATGCAATGATCATTGGGTGGATCTACAGTAGCGTAGAACCAAAACTTCGACCTTCGATCTCCTTGGTGGATAGCGCAAAGGCTATGTGGGCAAGCCTTCAGCGTCGTTTTTCGGTGAGCGATGATACACGAATTCATCAATTGCACGCTGATATCACCGCATGTCACCAAGGTGGTGACTCTGTAGAAGAATACTTCGGTAAACTCAAAGTGTTGTGGGATGATCTTGCCGACTTTGACAAGGGGTTTACCTGCTGTTGCAAAAATTCTGAGTGTGACTCCATGGTGAAATACGAGAAGAGTCGCGAAAAAGTCCGGGCTCATCAATTCCTCATGGGCCTCGATAACTCCAGATTCGGAACCGCACGGTCTAATCTCTTGAGCAGAGGCACTGATATGAATCTTGAGATGATATATTCTCAGATCATACAAGAGGAGCGTCATCTATCATCAATGCGGACTGCCGAGGATCGTGTTCCAGCGGTGGGATTTTCGGTTTCAACACCATCGCCGAATCTGATCTCTCCCTCCAATGGTGCACAGGCTGCGGGCGTTCGCTACGGTCGTCCGACACCAACATGTTCCCACTGCGGAAAGAACGGACACGAAGCAACTCACTGTTTTCAGATCATCGGATTTCCCGAATGGTGGCCGGAGAAGAATAAGTCTTCTGGAAACAGAGGAGGCGAAAGTCGTGGTAGAGGACGTGGTTTTGAATTTCACGGCAGAGGACGTGGTGGTCGCGGCTCTGGTTTTCGATCAAACAATGTTCAGATCGGTGCAGCTTCGGAAGCTCCAGGAATTCCCAACTTCACACAGGAACAATGGGCTTCCTTGGCAACTTTCATAAATAAACAATCATCTGTCTCAGACAAGCTCTCGGGTAAGACAGAAAATCTTTATTTCTTTGGCAAAGATAGTCGATTTGACATGATCATCGACTCTGGCGCCTCTCATCATATGACAGGCGATATAAACTTGCTAATTGATGTGGTTACCATTGAGCCATGCCCGATTACATTACCGAATGGGGACCTCACATGGGCAACGAAACATGGGACATTGAGTCTCGGCGGCAGCTTGACTCTACATCGTGTTTTTTATGCACCACATTTATCTATTACCTTGATCTCTGTAGCTCAGCTCTTACAAGTCATCGATGGTTTTGTGTTATTCACGAAAAAGTTTTGTGTGATACAGGACCAAATTTCGAAGACTTTGATTGGTGCGGGTGAGGAACGTAATGAGGTCTATCATTATACTGGCGCGGTCGCAGTTCAAGCCGGATATGCTGGGAAACATGGAAATCGAGAACTGTGGCATCGACGGTTGGGCCATCCATCAACAAAAGTCCTTTCGGTTTTATCAGATTTAGGCGGTTTTTCTAGTACTCCTGTTGGTTTTGAAACAGCTTGTGACGTCTGTGTACGGGCAAAACAAACTCGTACTCAGTTTTCTGAAAGTTCTAATAAAGCAGATGCTATTTTCTCCATGATTCATTGTGATCTTTGGGGCCCGTATCGGGAACCATCTTCCTGTGGTGCGCGGTATTTCCTAACCATTGTCGACGATTTTTCTCGAGCTCTTTGGACGATACTACTACTTGAAAAGAAAGACGCTCCACGTGCTTTAAAAGCATTTTTCAAATTCAGTGCTCGTCAGTTCGACAAACACATCAAAGTCGTGCGTAGCGATAACGGTACAGAATTTACCTGCTTGAAGTCCTTCTTCGCAGATAACGGCGTCATCCATCAGACATCTTGTGTTGCCACACCGCAACAAAACGGTCGCGTTGAACGGAAACACCGGCATATTCTCAATGTCGCGAGGTCTTTGTTATTTCAAGCTAATCTTCCACTGCGTTTTTGGGGTGAAAGTGTGTTGACAGCCACCTACTTGATCAACCGCACTCCCTCTAAGCTATCCGGTTACAAGAGCCCGTTCGAGATCATGTACGGCTCCGCACCTTCCTATGACAATATTCGGATTTTTGGTGCACTTTGTTATGCACGACGAGTTGCTCGCGATAATGATAAGTTTGGCGCTCGAGGCATTCGATGTATGTTTTTGGGTTATCCAGTTGGTAAAAAAGGCTGGTTGGTCTTTGATCTCGCAACGGAGAAGACGTTTGTGTCTCGTGATGTGGTTTTTCACGAAGATACTTTCCCTTTCGAATCACGTGATTCTGGTTTGGTCCATTCTGGTTCGGAAGAACGCCACCCAGCCATATTTGATGATTTGACGGTTACTGTACCTGAAGCTCCGTTGCCCGAAGCAGCTCTTGTTACGAATGATGACCCCCCGTCTGACGTAGATGGAACTACACCGACAGGGGGAGCTGATTTCTCCTCTCCCCCAATCGAACCAGATACTGAAACAGAGATCGCACCACCTCCTGATGTTGTAATAGAGGAATTAGGCAGAGGAAAAAGAACTCGCACCCAATCTGTTCTGCTGAAACCATTTCAAACCTATACTGCGCGCACCACGATAGACCCACACGTTCCTCTCTCCTCCAACTCTCAGTCTTCAAGTAAGTCCTTCTATCCTCTCGCTAATTCTGTCTCCTACCATCGATTGTCTCTGGCTCAACAGATGTTCTGCGCAACAATTATTGCATCCGATGACCCTGTTTCTTACAAGGAGGCCGTTTTAAAAGAAATTTGGCGGAATGCTATGGGGACAGAAGTCGGTGCGTTAGAACGTCAACATACATGGGACATCACAGAACTACCACCACACAAACGAGCCATAGGGTGCAAGTGGGTGTATTGCACCAAGTTCAAATCCGATGGAATGGTGGAACGTTATAAGGCGCGCTTGGTGATTCTTGGAAATAATCAAAAAGAGGGACATGATTACAAGGAAACCTTCGCTCCGGTGGTGAAGATGAATACGGTTCGAATTTTGCTTGAAATTTCAGCCGCGAAGGATTGGGAACTTCATCAAATGGACGTTCACAATGCGTTTCTTCACGGTGATTTGGAAGAAGAAGTTTACATGAAATTACCACCCGGATTTACAGCCTCGAAGCCAAATCAAGTTTGTCGGTTGCGGAAGTCACTCTACGGTCTCAAACAGGCTCCACGTTGCTGGTTTGCCAAGCTTTCGCAAGCATTGCTCGGTTTCGGTTTCAAACTGAATTACTCGGATTATTCGTTGTTCACATTATTGACAGGAACCTCCACGATCTATGTTTTGGTTTACGTAGACGATCTTGTCATTGGAGGTAATGACTCAACCATGATATCCAAATTCAAGGATTATCTTCATCGATGTTTTCATATGAAGGATTTGGGCGTCTTGAAGTATTTTTTGGGAATTGAGGTTTCCAGAGGCAAGGATGGTATCTACATATCTCAAAGAAAATATGCTTTGGATATTATCACGGAATGTGGTCTTTTGGGATCCAAACCTGCGATTTCCCCACTCGAACAGAATCATGAACTCGGTCGTGACGAAGGAGGTTTCTTCACGCACCCAGAGAAGTATCGACGTCTGGTCGGTCGGCTTGTTTACTTGGCTGTGACTCGGCCAGATTTAAGCTACGGTGTTCATATCCTCGCTCAATTCATGCATCAACCGCGCCAAAAGCATTGGGACGCTGCAATACGGATGGTTCGTTACTTGAAAGGCACCCCGGGACAAGGCATTTTATTAAGCTCAAGAAATGACCTTCAGATTTCCGCTTATTGTGATTCTGACTGGGCTGCCTGCCCTCTTACTCGTCGCTCCCTTTCTTGATACATTGTCATGCTTGGTGATTCTGTTGTTACCTGGAAAACGAAGAAACAGGACGTGGTCACTCGTTCTTCTGCTGAAGCGGAATATCGTTCGATGGCCTTGACGTATCAAGAGTTACAATGGACTAAGGCGCTTCTTGAAAGTCTTGGTATTTCTCAAACTCAACCGATCCCTCTCTATTGTGACAATCAAGCTGCATTACATATTGCTAAGAATCCCGTTTTTCATGAGCGCACAAAACATGTCGAAGCAGATTGTCACTTTGTTCGCGATGGAGTTCGAGCTGGAATAATTGCTACACAGCACATCAAGACAACTGACCAAATAGCTGATCTTCTTACCAAAGCCCTTGGACGACAACAACTTCGCTATCTCCTTGGCAAGATGGGCATTCGAGATCTCCATGCTCCACCTTGAGGGGGAGTATTAGACAATATTTTAGAAGGATTCAATATATCCATTGTATATTCTCTTGGGTCGACAAGATGGACAGGAGCGTGAGTCTTACGACATCAAAGTATGGGTTGAGTATAATACTAATACTTCCCATAATACCAACATCAAAGCATGGGCTTCTATGAATGCTTTATTAGTACCATGTGTACGTGTATATAAACATCATCTTCTAGATGCGTGAATGATAAGAGAGAATTTCAGAACAACTCATTTGTCACATTCCTACAAATGCGTATCTCTGTGATGGACACCCATTGTAGGCTACAATGCATATATTTCATGAAACTAAAACTCTTTCCATAATCTCAAACAAACGATAACAATTTTTTATCTTCCAAAATGTTTTTTTGTCTTTCTCTTTTGCTATATTTATAACTGTTATAATGCTGTGATTTTCACAACACTTTCGTTTGGGAATTATAGCACTAGTAAAACTTTTGCTACGGATTTGCTATAGATATTTGCGAGGCATTTGCAACGGAAGTTGAGTTTACGACGACCTTACGATGAATGTGCACGGGATTTGTGTCGGAAAATGCCCTCACAACTAGATGGTAACTGTTCATAACTAAGCTAATTATTAAAAAAAAATTGACTGATAACTTTAAATTAGTGATTCTAGGGTCATACATCCATATATNTATGTTTATATAACTTATGTACCCAGGCTCAAACATAAATTATATATATTTTGTGACATGTTTATCCTCAATTAATCATAATTTATGTATCCAGGCTCAAACAATATTTATGTTCAAGTCATCAAACTAATCCAATAGAAATCGTAGATTTTGTCAACTACATTACACTCGCGGATGTGGTTAAAATCGAATAAAATTATAAGAACAAATCAATTAGACAAAATGTAAAGTTGTCTTCAAACATAGCAAACATGCTTAAAATGTAAAGTTCTTTAATTAGCATACTTTGCAGATGAGGCAGCTCGTATTTTAATCGCCGAGCTGCCCATCTGTCCGTTGGGACTTTTCCGTCACATATGTACATCTAAAACTCGAAAGTCCAATTTTTGGGTTATTCAATAATTATTGAGTTACAAAAACATAAGTACAACTAGATTCAAACTCGTGCGTCCGCACGGAAATTTTTTTTTTTTGTTTATCAATTTTTGTAAGGGACATGGGTCAATCAACTCATTGCCAATTGGTTTTGAGTTGGAAGCCCATGTAACTTAACATGGTATCAGAGCCTGATCCATACTGTCAAACCCGATCCATTATCGAACCGACCCAAAGTTGGTCCATCGATCCATGCCCGAACATACCGAGATTGATAGGCAAAGAGCCATCATCTCGAGGAAGCGTATTAGAGAATATTATCACACATCGGAAGTTGGAAGGGATCTTAAGTATTATATAAGGGATTTGGACCAATCCACTCATTGCCAATTGGTTTTGAGTTGGAAGCCCATGTAACTTAACACATATTAATCTGAAAGGAGCGCAATTATAAAAACATAATTCTAACTCACCCGTTCATTTTAATGTATAATATAAATATTTACTAATTTCAAACATTCAACATTTTAGGATGATTAATTATGATAAAAATATACAATAACATATCGTTTATCATTTCCTTCATTATGAGAATATTATTTAAATTTGAATATTTAAATTAAATCAATATTAATATCCATTTTATTATTTTTGTAAAGATATAATAACAACTGGTTTTTTTTATTTTTGATAATTAATCTAACATATATTTAAGGAAATCCAAACTAATCTAAATTAAAATTTGAATTTTTTGGGATTATTTTTAAATATAAAGTAAAATATAATTTTTATAAATATTGTACTAAATTGACTTGTTTAGCAATTGGAATAGTAGTTATCCACAAAAAGAGTAGCCTAATATGAAGGTTTTCCTGTTTGTAGACAAAATGTATACAACTTAATTTATTTATGTAAGACTCCAAATGGAGACGATTACAAGTGTGACTCTTGTCACACAGATTTGGAAAGAAATTACACATAGTGTAGAGCCAAAATTCCTGAAAATGACTTATAAGGTAATCGAGTATCCCGTTTCTTTTACAATGGAGCAAATCGATGGAACCCACTGTAGGACCGAAAATTTCACATTATAGACAGGAAAGATTTAATCACGATAATATAAATAAACAGTTAAGGAACAGACGATTCATAAACGATAAAGCAATAAACAAGATCTAAGGAGGCGAGATGAATCTCTTTCCTTAACTCTAAGAATCTCCCGTAGTGTGACGGGTTTTTATAGATCCATGAGTCCCAGGATACAACCAAAGTTTAACTGAATCATCAACACCATGATTCAGATCTGTCGTCCATCATTCTACGATACTCTCGAATAACAACTTACCTAAGCGGTAGGGAATTGACAGAACTTCTGTTAGAACTTTTGAGTTGTGTTTTTAGTGTTTCTGAGGATGATTTTTCCTGTGAAAATCGGCCAGTACATATAGGAGAGAGGCTAGGGTTTTTCCCTGACAGAAAGGAATATTCCTGAGAATATTCTAGCGGCTGCGATTTTTTAGGTCGGCCCGTCGAGTATCGATCGATACCAATGGGTATCGATCGATACCTCCAAAAAGTCCACGAGGCCATTGATATATCATGGTTTTTACCCTGTTTAGGCCATGATATAAGTCCTTTTATAGAGTCTTTATAGTATTTTGGAGTCTTTTTAGAGTCTTTTACAGGTCATAGCACGTTTGGAGGATTATTGGAAGTATTGGAGCTTTCTGGAGCAGTTTGGAGCAGAGCTAAAGATCGTGTCGCTGAGAACCTGAATTCACGGCCAGTATCGATCGATACCCCCTGGTATCGATCGATACCCATCGCAGCAAGACACGACCCGCGAGTTTTCCAAGACTTGAAGAATTGCAAAAGTGCCCAGAAGTCTTTAATAATTACAAGAAGACCCCAGATCGTGTTTTAGGTTATAAATAGGAGTTTTCAGCCACCTGTTTAAAGGATGCCTTTTGAAGCTTTATTTCTGTGTTTGATTTTACTCTGGTTTGAGACAAGTCTGAATCTCCCTTCGTCCGAGATCAGATCTCAAGAACCTTTGTTATTATTCTATTGATGATTTATTCAAACATGTCTATTGATTCAATTGCCATGTCTGAGTAGATCCACTTTAGGTTTGGGGTTTTCTCATAAAGGATTTCTTTGAATGCTAGGTTAATTATCTGTTTAGGATTCACCATCTGAATTATAGTTCTTCACCTTAGGTTGTGTTCATAGCTAATTCTAGGTTGATAAATCTGGAACTTAGATCTTAGGATAATTGATTAGGCACGAGAGTGCGATTAATTACCTGATAGAACCTAGGTGAGCAAATTGATTATTCGCAAAGAGATTTGGTTTAATTGATTTGTGAACATATCAAACCTGATATTAAAGCTGTTTTAGAATTTAGGATTCGCAAAGAGATTTGGAATTCCTAGGATTTAGATTTAGATAGTTTTCGCAACGAGAGTTGGTTAGCTATATTTTAGTGATTTGAGTTCAAGAACTGCGCTAAATCTGAATCCTGTTAGTTAGTTTATCTGCATTCATTGATTTCCTGAGAAAAACCCTGAGCCTATATTTCTCAATTGATTTACAACTCCTTTAATTTATGCATTGCTTTTAATTACAACTGTTTGGCTTAGCGTAATTCGATACTTCATAATCTATTGTGCGTTTCTGTGAGTCTTCTGTGGTTCGACCCCTAGCTATACTATTACAACTGCTTTAGTACTTTAGGGTATTAAATTGGGCATATCAATTTTGGCGCCGTTGCCGGGGACTCAATTCGCCATTAGATTTTAGTTTAGAATTTCGACTAAGTTCGTCGGTATCGATCAATACTCTGTAGTATCGGTCAATACTCGTCGTCTTCTTTTGTTGGTATCGATCGACACCACTTGGTATCGATCGATACTCAACGTATTTTTATGGTTACTTACGTGCTTTGCCTAGTGTTTTATCTGCAGGTGTATGCCTGTTCGTGAAACCAGAAGCAACAAGAGCACACAGCTAGTTGAACTGTCACTGGAACAGCTAGCGTTTGTGGAACGCACAAACAGAAAGACCAAGCAAACATCAGGGATGAACAACCCAGTGGTTTTAAGAGCTGATGAAGCTGGAATTCTGAGAGACCAAGAGGGTCACGTGTGTAATGAGAGAGGGCAGCGACTTGATGAAGCTGGTAACATCGTTGTCCCTGCTGCGGTTGTTGAGATTGTCGCGCCAGCTGGGCGCGCCAACGCAGGGAATGCTGTGGTTAATCGTGGAAGGACGATTGGTGAATGCAACAGGCCTGACTTCGAGAGGAATGACTTTGAGCTGAAGCCTGCTTACTTCACTCTAGTGGGACAGCATCTCTTTCATGGTCTTCCTCATGAACATCCAATGGACCATGTAGAGAGGTTCGAGGACTTGGTCACTAGCATCAAGAGCAATGGAGTGTCCTACGATTACCTCTTCTGCAAGCTCTTCCCCTACTCTCTAGGTGGAGAAGCGACCTACTGGCTGAGGCAACTACCTCCTGGTTCGCTAACTACATGGGAGGACACTAAGAGAGCATTCCTGATTAACTTCTATGACGATGCACGATATGAGGATCTGAGAAATAAGATCTCCACCTTTTCTCAAGGACCTACTGAGGCGTTCAAGGCTGCTTGGACGAGATTCAGATCGTATCAGAGAGATTGCCCACATCACGGATACTCTGATGTGCAGCTGCTGGGTATCTTCTTTAGAGGAGTAGATTGGAGGTATCAGATGGCTCTGGACTCTTCGAGCAATGGTAATTTCAACACTAGGTACCCTGAGGATGCTTATGTGTTGATTGAAAACTTTGCATCTAGTAGTAGCACCAAGAGCGCAGACTTCGAGCGTAAGAAGCTGGCTGGCAAAATGGATAGGTCACATATCGCTGAAGTGAAAGCTCAGCTGGATTCTATGCACAGTCTTCTGCTGGGAAAGACAACAAAGGCCGTCCACTTTGCTGCTGAGAATGAAGTAGAAGATTGTAACTACGTTGGTGGTTCTGG
>PKML01020594.1:100441-124174 GCA_002933935.1 Eutrema yunnanense | reverse complement strand
TAGGTGAGCAAATTGATTATTCGCAAAGAGATTTGGTTTAATTGATTTGTGAACATATCAAACCTGATATTAAAGCTGATTTAGAATTTAGGATTCGCAAAGAGATTTGGAATTCCTAGGATTTAGATTTAGATAGTTTTCGCAACGAGAGTTGGTTAGCTATATTTTAGTGATTTGAGTTCAAGAACTGCGCTAAATCTGAATCATGTTAGTTAGTTTATCTGCATTCATTGATTTCCTGAGAAAAACCCTGAGCCTATATTTCTCAATTGATTTACAACTCCTTTAATTTATGCATTGCTTTTAATTACAACTGTTTGGCTTAGCGTAATTCGATACTTCATAATCTATTGTGCGTTTCTGTGAGTCTTCTGTGGTTCGACCCCTAGCGATTTTTTAGGTCGGCCCGTCGAGTATCGATCGATACCAATGGGTATCGATCGATACCTCCAAAAAGTCCACGAGGCCATCAGGCCCAATATGCGATTGACGCGCGTGTGATCTTTTCTTCTCTCATGTTGTTCATTATTTAGATTAATGACACAACCATTCCAAAATATATACACGAGAAAACGTTTCTCGGTCAATGAAAACATTTCATTAGAAAAAGCTTAACTCATTTCTTTTCACACTAACACAATTTTATCAAACCCTCAGGCTTTGACAAAAGATTAGTTCCAACAATCCCCCACATGAATAGAAATGACTCTAAACAATTGAAAATTGTACAGACTAGACTTTACTAGACATACTTGACTAGACTCATCTAGACGTAGACAGACTTTCGAGAGTATACGAAAATGTAACTATCACTGAAAGGTAGCGTTTTTCAGCTTTGAACCAAACAATTTTAATATCTGTTGCGTTTACTCGGCCAGGAGGTGAACATGATGTCTTGAACCACCCGGATTTTGATGTAAATTGATACAACAGATATCGCACAGAGACACTTTCTCGTAGAACTTTGTCCTCTATTGGGTTCATTTTGGCCTTGAACAATCCTGGTAATCGTGAGTGAATTTGGAGAATATAGCCTTATCCTTCATTCTCCTAGAAACGACCCCATTTCACACTTCACTAGGTGATTTTTTATTAGCTTGTTTTCAGAAGTGTCCTGTCACACTCCACTATCTACACAGCTATGCAATCATTAAAAGCCAACGTTTATCCTTACTATCCACAGGTAGCACTGTTTTATCATCCTAGGAACTGGGCAGAGACATAGTCTCACAGTGCTCAACTCGAATCAGTTTAATTTTGTTTTCCTTTGAACCTAGATCTTGGGATCTCCAGTCACATAGGTTGGGTATCTGTCAAACGTCATCTTTTTCTATAGGCTTTAAACCCATTCCTTTTGATGATTTAACAAACTTGATCTCGAGGCTAACTTTTTGGGAAACAGATCCGCTAAGTTAACAGCCGTTTCGAGATTAGTTGTCTAAATGGTCTTATATTATTCTCGAGATTTGCCATTTTATAACTTACTCAGTGCCTGAGAGATAGCTCACTAACTCTCACAGTGTACACATAATGATGGCACTGATTTTTTCTCCCACATCAGGGTATTTTCCGGAGAGTTTCGAAGCCATTCTGCTTCCTCTGCAGCTTTATCTAAAGCTATAAACTTTGACTCCTTGGTTAATTAGGCCAAGAGTGCTTGTTTGGAAGATTTCCAGGATACTGCTGCACTACCAAGAAAAAATATTATCCACTTATAATATCTGTCAGGTTTACGAGACCAAGAGGTGAACATAATGTCTTGAACCCCCCAGACTTTGATGTAAATCGAGACGACATATAACGCTAGATAATTCAACATTCTAGTTATGGCTTTCCACAGAGTATGACATGGATTACTCATGTAGCGACTTATTTACTGAATGCGCCAAATCGGATCTAGTACGATTCATAAGTACGTTAGACTTCCGATAATTCTTGCATACATCACTTGTGATACAACTTTATCACAAATTGGAGTTATTGCAATCTTGTTTGAGTAGTTCTCAAAACATTCTGGGATCTTGAGACAAGATTATCCACTAATCTTATGTCTATCAACCTTTCCACTAAACACATTCTTAGTGTGTTGGATTATGTCCTTCTTGCTTCCATGATGAACGTGTCATCTTATAAACACAACAAAACGTATCCAGGTGGAGTACTTTTGATGTATATCACCTTAAGTGATTTGGAAGCTCTTTGACATCACTTTGTTGTCAAACTTTCCAAGCTATTGCTTAGGAGCTAACTTAAGCTCGTATAAGGACTTTGCAAGTCTACTTATTTTCTTTCCCTGTTCAGGAGTGACATAACCCTCGGGTTGTTTCATGTAAATCTCCTCTTCTAAATTCGTTTAGAAAGGCAGATTTCACATCCATTTGATGGATTACAAGATCTCATATTGCTGTGATTCCAATCAGCATACGACTTTAGCCTTTGGTACTTCTTACCATTGCTTGATCTAAGGTCCAATGCCCGTCAAGCATCGATCGATACTCATGGGTATTGATCGATACCTCTAAAAGCGTAAGAGCCCAAGAGATCAATTGCTCACCTCAATTCGTGAGGTAGTAGAGCTTATCCTTTACTTGGATATCTGGTATATCTCATTTATACACCAGAAAGCAATTGGCACTACATTGTGTGCATATGCAATGAAGATACAATCCACCGTTTTTGGTCCGATTGTCACCTTCTTAGGTGGTTGCTAGGCACCCCCACACTTTCATGTATTTGTATAAAAACACATTACTTTTCCAAAGTTCGCATGGAACATTTCCAGTGACTTTGTGTGGTATTTAGTTCAGGATATAACTTGTGGTAAGCAATGCTTCCCCCCACATTTCTGGACTAACCCAGATTTTTTGTTTGTTTTTTTTTTTTTAGGAATAATGAGTTCATCAAATAATTCGGTAATTTGTTATGAAACTCCATTAGATTCCAGTGAATATGGATCAATCGTTTGATGGATAATACCATGCTCATGTCCTCTATCACTTCAAACTATGTTGATAGTTCTTTCGAGTTGGTTTTCAACCTCGAGTTTTCCAAAGTCTCGTATTTGCTTCTTAGAAAATAGACATAACTATATTTCGTACAATCCTCAACGAAAGTCACGAAATATTTCTCACCACCTTTTGTATGAGTCAAACCAAGAGGTTCGCTCGATTGTGGTGTTTTAGTGAGTTTGGTTTGACGCAAACCTCACACTCATCTTTGCTTATTTGCATTTCAGGATCTCATTCAATCTACGCATAGATTCGAATATAATGTGACTGAAACATTCAGATCAAATACTAAGAGATTCTGTACCATAAGCAAATGATTCTTTCTCATTAATGTCAACACCATTGGTTACATTGATTTTAAGTCCGACTGTCTCAACGTTAATTTGGACCAGTCCGTCCTTAATATAGACAACATTCTTTGTCAATACACGCTAATCAGCCTTGTCATTGACGATGAATTCGTGCCTAATTAGCATTGTGCCCTAAATAAGATTTCTATGCATCTCTAGCACATGCTTTACATCAGTGAGAGTGAACTTCTTTGAGAAGTCAACTTCAGCACCAAAATTCTTGTCATTATTTATGGTAGGAGGGAAAGATTCCCATATCAACGCATATATGAGCTATTACATTGGTATAATACCACCACTCATTTGGGTTATGCTCAACCATATTGACTCCGAGGATGACATTACACATGTCTATCTCGACTAAATTGGCTTCAGCCATTCCATTGTCTTTTACACCACTGAATCTAACAATGATCACATCGGTGTTGTTAGTCATATTGAAATTTGATTTTGTTCAAGAGAATCAAACCAAGTTAATATACTAACCAATACCCAACTCTCAAGTTTAAAGGGTAAAATTAAATTCGATTTCTAGAATTAATTCAGAAAAATCGCAATTTAATAAACTTAATACAATATCAAATTGTATTAGTATTCTTGAACTCATATCAAGAATCGCAAGAGGCTTGTTGAGTATCGATCGATACCCCTTGGTATCGATCGATACCTCCAAAAATTCCAATGATTTAATTATTCGATTAAATCAGCCTCCAGTACTTAATTGAACATCAATTAATTATTCCAAAATTCGCAAATTTTTGGACACATATTATTGAGCTATACGTCTTTAAATTTTTCCAAGGCTTTATCTTTACTCCGCAGTAGAAAGATGTAACAATATCTCGTGCAATCGTTTGTGAATGTCACAAAATATTTCTTGCCTCCTCTGGTTTGAATCACATAAGACTGTGTGAATTAAATCTAGAGGTTCTGTTGTTCTTTGAACGCTGGGTGATGGCGTTTTAGTGAGTTTGGCTTGGACACACAACTTCACATTTGTCTTTGCTTAATTTGCATTTAGGAATCATGTTCATGTTCATTTAATCTACTCATAGATTTGAAATTAACATGTCCTAATCGTTCATGCCAAATATTAAAAGACTCAGCGAGATAAGCAAATGGTTTCTTATCATTAATCTTAGGGTTCTACGAGGTGGATGCCTCGGTTACATTATCCTTTCGGATTACTTCCTCAACAGATATCTTACATAGATTATCACATACAGAACCCTTACCCAAATACATCCCATTTTTCGTTAGGATTAGCTTATCACCTTCCAGCTTCACAGAGAATCCATGCTTACTTATGAGCGATCCAGAGATCAGATTCTTGCGCATATCTGGTACATGGACAACGTTCGTGAGAACCAGTTCCTGTCCAGAGGTGAGATTCAGAACAACCTTCCCGTGACCATCAACTGTCGACGAGGTGGAATTTCCCATCAAGAGCTTATCACCACTCTTGTTCTTTGTGTATGTCAAGAACATCTCGCGATCCATACAGATGTGTCTGGTTGCACCACTGTCGAACCACCAAGTCTTTGGATGGCTCTCTGCACCATTGGCCTCAGTGACCACAGTACACATGTCAGCTTCTGTCAAGTTCACTTGACCTTTCACTGTTTCGATCAGACTCGCAGTCGTTTGATCCACTTTGTCATTGGTTTTCTCCATAGTTCCAGAGTTGTTGTCAACGTCGATTGTCATTCTGTGAAGACAAACGAAACACAACTTTCAATTAGTCCCGATATATAAAGTTTAAGAATCACAATTCAAATACTGATATCGAACTAAATCGCATTGGTGTCGATCGATACTCCTTGGTATCGATCGATGCACACTCAATGTCTATCGATACACCCATATGGTGTCGATCGATGCTCGATGCACATACTGTGTCAATCGAAGCATCATGGTGTCGATCGATACACGCTTAGTGTCGATCGATACACCCTAGGTGTCGATCGATACAAGTGAATTTCACAGGATCGATCATAGCACCACAGTGTCGATCGATACCTGTGAATTGTACACAGTATCTATCGACATAGACCCAACTTGGTCGATGCAAAGTATCAATCGATACACCTCAGTGTCGATCGATACAAACTTTTGCACAGTATCGATCGATACACCTCAGTGTCGATCGATACAACTCGATGCAAAGTATCGATGCACCTTAGTGTCATCTGATACAACTGTTTGCATGGTATCGATCGATACACCTCAGTGTCGACCGATACAATTTAGTCTAGTATCGATCGATACCATAGGGTGTCGATCAATACTCACAAGGCTTCGATCGCAATCGAACCTATCAAGAACCACCAAAGTGCGTTCGTTGATTATACCGTTCAATAATCGCAATTATAGACGGTTATAGAAGATGTTTAAAGCAATATTGCTTCTACTACACGTTTCAATTTGCTAAACAGCTTTTTGATAACGTTTGAGTATCACTAGCAGAAGAACATCTTCTTAAAATATAATAGATGGAGATTGCCTCTACTACACGTTTCAAGTTGCTAAAAAGCTTTTTGATAACGTTTGAGTATCATCAGCAGTAGAAGAATCGTTTAAAAAACCGTTTGAAAACGTTTATTTACTCGTGATTAAAGATCCAATTGAAGTAAAAACAAAAATTTGATCTTCTTAGAGTTAAGATTGTAGGACCAAAAATTTCACACTATAGACAGGAAAGATTTAATCACGATAATATAAATAAACAGTTAAGGAACAGACGATTCATAAACGATAAAGCAATAAACAAGATCTAAGGAGGCGAGATGAATCTCTTTCCTTAACTCTAAGAATCTCCCGTAGTGTGATGGGTTTTTATAGATCCATGAGTCCCAGGATACAACCAAAGTTTAACTGAATCATCAACACCATGATTCAGATATGTCGTCCATCATTCTACGATACTCTCGAATAACAACTTACCTAAGCGGTAGGGAATTGACAGAACTTCTGTTAGAACTTTTGAGTTGTGTTTTTAGTGTTTCTGAGGATGATTTTTCCTGTGAAAATCGGCCAGTATATATAGGAGAGAGGCTATGGTTTTTCCCTGACAGAAAGGAATATTCCTCAGAATATTCTAGCGGCTGCGATTTTTTAGGTCGGCCCGTCGAGTATCGATCGATACCAAGGGGTATCGATCGATACCTCCAAAAAGTCCACGAGGCCATCAGGCCCAATATGCGATTGACGCGCGTGTGATCTTTTCTTCTCTCATGTTGTTCATTATTTAGATTAATGACACAACCATTCCAAAATATATACACGAGAAAACGTTTCTCGGTCAATGAAAACATTTCATTAGAAAGAGCTTAACTCATTTATTTTCACACTAACACAATTTTATCAAACCCTCAGGCTTTGACAAAAGATTAGTTCCAACACCCACTAGCCATGACCACCTCTGTTTCCACCGCCACGGTTTTTACCGCCAGCCCCAACTATTTGGCATTGGATCTCCTTTACCTTGATTGATGGTTTAACTGACATTTGCCGAAGGATTCTTTTACCCGAAGGGATCAAGAACTCCAACTGTCCAGGATCAGTTTCTATGGCTGTTTCATCTTCCCCATCTTTCGAATATTCTAGAGCTAAAATCTGTTGTTTTTCAAGCGCTAGACGAAGTCCTGCGAATAGTATGTGCCACTTGAGCAGATAGAGGTCATTCTTGTTTGGGAGTGGAGTAACAATGCTATTAAGTTGACTCCTAAAATTGCATATAAAATTTGCTATTTCTAACGTTCATTGACTGGAATCAAAATAAATGAACTAAAATTTAATACCTACCCATCATTATGTCTAGCAAACATTGGCAGATATCTTGATGGCGAAGATGCACAAGTGAAACTGAATCAACATTCTCTGTTTTGGAAACAAAAACAAAGGCTTCCACATTTGGGGTGTGTTCACGATGAAAGGTCTCTTTTGTCAAAGCTGCTAGATTGTAATAAGATGTAAGAAAATGCTTTCTTATTGATCTTACAAGTGGTATACACAAACTTATGATGATTAAACATACGAAACTTTAGCATAATCTATAAAGTTTCTTAGAACAAACTTAGCTTTGAATAAAGACTTCTTTCTTTATTGATGTTTAGAAAACTCTCTCAAAAACTAAACACAAAGCTCTTAATTCTCTATTAATGGTTTACCACAGCTCGGCAACCATATATATAGGTGTAGATCTTTCCTTTTCCTTATCTAAACCTATTTTCCTTTTCTCTAGAAATAGACAACATCTATTTCTAATAGGAATGTTAATTTTGCTTTTCTTATCCTAATCCTTCTTGATTATGGATGTCTTAAGCTAATGCTTTTGAAGCTTATCCAACATTCACCCCCTTAAGCTTCAAACTTGTCTTCGAGAGGTCTTGAACTCCGATTAAGCTTCTCATATGCTTGAACTTGATTCTTGCTAAGGCCTTTGTAAGTATATCAGCACGCTGTTCTTCTCCGGGTACATGTTCGACTTCCAAATGATCATTCTCAATGCATTCTCTGATAAAATGGAAACGTTTATGGATGTGTTTTCTTCTTCGATGAAATACTGGGTTCTTGGCGAGTGCAATGGCAGATTTTTTGTCAATGCGAATGGTTGTTTTCATTCGTTCTTGACCTGTAATTTCACTTAACAAGTCCTGAAGCCAGATCGCTTGTTTCGCAGCTTCCGTAGCAGCCATATACTCGGTTCACATGATGATAAATCAACTGTGTCTTGCTTCTGTGAACACCACGTAATAGGCGATTCGTCGAAGTAGAAAATATGTCTAGTAGTGCTTCTTCCGTCATCCGGATCAGTATTGTGACTGCTGTCACTATACCAATGATTTTCTTTGTTCCACCTCTTTTAAACATCAATCCATATGATGTTGTCCCTTGTATATACCTCAAAATCTGTTTCAAGGCATTACCTTGTGAATCCTTAGGATTTTGCATATACCAGCTTAGGATCCCAACTGGAAAAGCAAGGTCAGGTCTAGTATGCAGGAGATATCGCAAACAACCAAGCTTACTTCGATACACAGTAGCGTCAATCTCAGAATCTCCTTCTTGTCCTTTTGACAACTTTAATCCAAACTCCATTGGTACATGAGTGGGGTTGCAAGTGTCTAGTCCGGTTTCTTTTAGTATCTTTCGAGCATACGACTCTTGTTTGATATTTATTCCTTCCTTGTTTTGACAGACTTCGATACCAAGATAGTAGGTGAGTTTGCCCAGATCTGACATCTCAAACGTTGAAGACATCTCAGCTTTGAAGTCGTTTATGATTTCTAATGTGCTTCCCGTTACAAAAAGGTCATCAACGTACACGGCTACAATGAAAAGTTTGGCTTCTTCTTCCTTTCGATACACTGAGCTTTCTTTTGTGCACTTTTTGAACTTCATGCCTTTCAAAATTTGATCAAGCTTTGTGTTCCAGGCTCTTGGGGCTTGTCTCAGGCCGTATAAAGCTTTTGAGAGTTTGAAAACTTTATGCTCTTCTCCCTTCTTTTCAAACCCTTCAGGCTGTGAGACATATACTTCCTCATTTAATTCGCCGTGTAGAAAATAAGTTTTGACATCGAGATGATGAATCTCCCATCCATGTGAAGCTGCCAGACCGATAAGCATACGAATAGTTTCAATACGAGCAACTGGCGCAAACACCTCGTCAAAATCAACTCCTGATTGTTGTACATATCCCTTCGCAACAAGTCTCGCCTTAAACTTGTTTATCGTCCCATATGCATTCCTTTTGATTTTGAAGATCCACTTAAGACCAATTACTTTCACACCGATTGGTTTGTCTCTTAAAACCCATGTCCTGTTTTTGTTGATTGATTCAACCTCCTCTCGACAAGCTTTCGTCCACTCTACATAGTCTTTTGCTTCTCGATAGTTTAGTGGTTCATCATTGAGAGATAGAAGAAGTCTCTCACACTCAGCATCTGCTAGAAGAACATAATCATTAAGATAATTTGGGGTCTTTACTTGCCGATTTGTTCTTCGTAGCATCGGAGGTGCAGCCGGTTCTATTTCTTCTTGATCATCCGAGGCAGAGGATGAACCTTGATCTGCATCATCGTCTTCGTCTTGATGATCTTGATCTTGTTCCAGTTCAGTTGCTTCGGGTATGTTTTCATCATGATGATTTCCAGTCATAAATGGACCATGCCCATCATCTACCACTTCTCCCCAAGCCATTCAAAACATCCCTGGATCATTCTCTGCAGTTTTATTCTCTCCCTTCCAATCGTAACATGCTTGCTCATTAAAGAATACATCTCGACTTACTACGATTCTTCTACTTGTTGGATCATAGAGCCTATATGCCTTGGAACCAGGCTCAATTCCGAGATGTACCAGTGTTTGAGAACGATCATCTAGTTTCTTGAGAAGCTTGGATTCAATTCTAGCGTAGGTGAGGCAACCAAAGACTCGGAGATGTTCTATATTTGGCTTCTTGTTCCTCATGCATTCATAGGGTATTTGATTGTTCAACGCTCTTGTAGGTACACGATTTATCACATATGTTGTATGCCGAACTGCTTCTCCCCACAAAAAATTTGGAACCCTCATTGCTTTGAGGTTGCTCCGTGTCATCTCCATCATCGTACGGTTTCTCCTTTCTACTACGCCATTTTGTTGGGGGGTATAGGGAGCTGTCAATTGTCTTTTGATCCCATTTAAGTTGCAATATTCTTGGAATTCTTGTGATGTGAACTCTCCACCTCTGTCCGTACGCAGTGTCAAGATCATCTTCCCGAGGTCTTTTTCTACTAGAGCTTTGAATGATTTGAATTTCTCAAAGGCTTTACTCTTCTTTTTTAGTAGAATCGTCCACATATACCTTGTATGATCATCAATGATGACAAAAATGTACCTGTTTCGGGCAAGAGTGGCTGGTGTTATGGGTCCGCATAAATCTGCATGTAACAGCTCCAAAACTCGTGATTCTCTAAACAGAGTTGCCTTTGGAAAAACTTGACGAGTTTGCTTTCCAACTAGGCAGGACTCACAAATTTGTTTCTCTCCATCAATCTTCGGCAAGCCATGAACCATATCGTGTGTCCACATATTATGAATCGTCTTGAAACTAATGTGGCCGAGTCTTGCATGCCATTTCCAAGTTTCCTTTTCAATTCTTGAGTGCAAACAGATTGGTTTTCCAATTTTAAGGTTTATCTTGTACAATCGATTTGGAGATCGAGTTACCTTTGCCAGTAGTTGTCCACTAGGATCACGCAAAGTTAGGTATTCGTCTTTCATTCTGACGTCACATCCATACTCTGTAGCTTGTCCAAGGCTGAGTATATTGCTTTTCAACTCCGGAATATAGTAAATGTCTGTCAAGAGTTTCTGTTCTCTTGTTTTTCCTTGAAAGAGAATTGATCCCTTTCCGCCAATATCAATACAGGACCCATCTCCAAACTTTAATCTTCCTTTGATATTCTCATTCAACTCTGAGAAGAAACTCTTTACGCCAGTCATGTGATTACTCGCCCCATTATCCAAATACCAAACTCCATCTTCGTCCTTGTTGGTCTCATATTTCTTTGGTATTAAGTTTTCTTCATTGAGGAAAACTATTTCGTGCATATAGAGAGCTTCTTCTTCTTCTTCTGTTTCGACTTGGTTGGCTTCTTGTAGTTTATGTTTTCTGTCAGGACAAACAGAGGCAAAGTGTCCTGCTTGGTCACACCGGTAACAGATTATGTGCGATCTGTCTTTCTTCTCATTGTCTCTGTCTTGAGAGTTAAATCTCTCACGACCTCTTCCTTGAAAACATCTTCCACGACCTCTACCTCGTCCTTGTGAGTTTTCGTAGCTTGACCAGTTCCTGTGTGTTTCAGAATTCGTGAATAGTAAGTTGCCTTGTGTCTCTGCTTGCTCATCTTCATCGTGTATGCGTTCTTCGTATGCCTTAAGTCGTCCAACAACATCTTCAAAACCAGTTTTATTTAGGTCTAGCACCTGCTCGAGTGATGCGATGATCTGAATAAACTTATTTCGTGGCAAGCTGTTAAGGAACTTCTTCACCAGCTTGGGTTCTTCAAGTGTTTGACCTAAAGAAGTGGATTTTGAGGCGAGTTCTGATATCTTTCCAGCAAAGGTATCAATTGATTATGTGTCTTTCATCTTCAATTTTTCGAACTCGGACATCAGTGTTTGGAGTCGAGCTTCTTTAACCCTTTCTGCTCCAAGATTTCTAGTCTTAATTGCTTCCCATATGATTTTTGGTGAGTCTTGATCACCAACTTGTAGTATGAGGCTTTCAGGTATTGATTGAAACAATAAAGCGATTGCTATATCGTTTTTCTCGGTTTCAATTGTGCCATGCTCGATAGCTTCCCAGACTTTATGAACCCGTAAGGTAACCTTCATACGCATTGCCCATACAGTGTAATTCGTCGGGGTCAGCATCGGATAAGATACCGTTCCTGGTATTGTCTCCTTCTTCTTCGTATTCGCTTCTATATCTCCCATGGCTTGAGTTCGTATGATCTTCGTATTGTCTCAGGAAGGTAAATTCTCTGATACCAAATAAAGTTTCTTAGAACAAACTTAGCTTTGAATAAAGACTTCTTTCTTTATTGATGTTTAGAAAACTCTCTCAAAAACTAAACACAAAGCTCTTAATTCTCTCTTAATGGTTTACCACAGCTCGGCAACCATATATATAGGTGTAGATCTTTCCTTTTCCTTATCTAAACCTATTTTCCTTTTCTCTAGAAATAGACAACTTCTATTTCTAATAGGAATGTTAATTTTGCTTTTCTTATCCTAATCCTTCTTGATTATGGATGTCTTTAGCTAATGCTTTTGAAGCTTATCCAACATTCACCCCCTTAAGCTTCAAACTTGTCTTCGAGAGGTCTTGAACTCCGATTAAGCTTCTCATATGCTTGAACTTGATTCTTGCTAAGGCCTTTGTAAGTATATCAGCACGCTGTTCTTCTCCGGGTACATGTTCGACTTCCAAATGATCATTCTCAATGCATTCTCTGATAAAATGGAAACGTTTATGGATGTGTTTTCTTCTTCGATGAAATACTGGGTTCTTGGCGAGTGCAATGGCAGATTTTTTGTCAATGCGAATGGTTGTTTTCATTCGTTCTTGACCTGTAATTTCACTTAACAAGTCCTGAAGCCAGATCGCTTGTTTCGCAGCTTCCGTAGCAGCCATATACTCGGCTTCACATGATGATAAAGCAACTGTGTCTTGCTTCTGTGAACACCACGTAATAGGCGATTCGTCGAAGTAGAAAATATGTCCAGTAGTGCTTCTTCCGTCATCCGGATCAGTATTGTGACTGCTGTCACTATACCAATGATTTTCTTTGTTCCACCTCTTTTAAACATCAATCCATATGATGTTGTCCCTTGTATATACCTCAAAATCTGTTTCAAGGCATTACCGTGTTAATCCTTAGGATTTTGCATATACCAGCTTAGGATCCCAACTGGAAAAGCAAGGTCAGGTCTAGTATGCAGGAGATATCGCAAACAACCAATCTTACTTCGATACACAGTAGCGTCAATCTCAGAATCTCCTTCTTGTCCTTTTGACAACTTTAATCCAAACTCCATTGGTACATGAGTGGGGTTGCAAGTGTCTAGTCCGGTTTCTTTTAGTATCTTTCGAGCATACGAATCTTGTTTGATATTTATTCCTTCCTTGTTTTGACAGACTTCGATACCGAGATAGTAGGTGAGTTTGCCCAGATCTGACATCTCAAACGTTGAAGACATCTCAGCTTTGAAGTCGTTTATGATTTCTAATGTGCTTCCTGTTACAAAAAGGTCATCAACGTACACGGCTACAATGACAAGTTTGGCTTCTTCTTCCTTTCGATACACTGAGCTTTCTTTTATGCACTTTTTGAACTTCATGCCTTTCAAAATTTGATCAAGCTTTGTGTTCCAGGCTCTTGGGGCTTGTCTCAGGCCGTATAAAGCTTTTGAGAGTTTGAAAACTTTATGCTCTTCTCCCTTCTTTTCAAACCCTTCAGGCTGTGGGACATATACTTCCTCATTTAATTCGCCGTGTAGAAAAGCAGTTTTGACATCGAGATGATGAATCTCCCATCCATGTGAAGCTGCCAGCCCGATACGCATACGAATAGTTTCAATACGAGCAACTGGCGCAAACACCTCGTCAAAATCAACTCCTGATTGTTGTACATATCCCTTCGCAACAAGTCTCGCCTTAAACTTGTTTATCGTCCCATATGCATTCCTTTTGATTTTGAAGATCCACTTAAGACCAATTACTTTCACACCGATTGGTTTGTCTCTTAAAACCCATGTCCTGTTTTTGTTGATTGATTCAACCTCCTCTCGACAAGCTTTCGTCCACTCTACAGAGTCTTTTGCTTCTCGATAGTTTAGTGGTTCATCATTGAGAGATAGAAGAAGTCTCTCACACTCAGCATCTGCTAGAAGAACATAATCATTAAGATAATTTGGGGTCTTTACTTGCCGATTTGTTCTTCGTAGCATCGGAGGTGCAGCCGGTTCTATTTCTTCTTGATCATCCGAGGCAGAGGATGAACCTTGATCTGCATCATCGTCTTCGTCTTGATGATCTTGATCTTGTTCCAGTTCAGTTGCTTCGGGTATGTTTTCATCATGATGATTTCCAGTCATAAATGGACCATGCCCATCATCTACCACTTCTCCCCAAGCCATTCAAAACATCCCTGGATCATTCTCTGCAGTTTTATTCTCTCCCTTCCAATCGTAACATGCTTGCTCATTAAAGAATACATCTCGACTTACTACGATTCTTCTACTTGTTGGATCATAGAGCCTATATGCCTTGGAACCAGGCTCAATTCCGAGATGTACCAGTGTTTGAGAACGATCATCTAGTTTCTTGAGAAGCTTGGATTCAATTCTAGCGTAGGTGAGGCAACCAAAGACTCGGAGATGTTCTATATTTGGCTTCTTGTTCCTCATGCATTCATAGGGTATTTGATTGTTCAACGCTCTTGTAGGTACACGATTTATCACATATGTTGTATGCCGAACTGCTTCTCCCCACAAAAAATTTGGAACCCTCATTGCTTTGAGGTTGCTCCGTGTCATCTCCATCATCGTACGGTTTCTCCTTTCTACTACGCCATTTTGTTGGGGGGTATAGGGAGCTGTCAATTGTCTTTTGATCCCATTTAAGTTGCAATATTCTTGGAATTCTTGTGATGTGAACTCTCCACCTCTGTCCGTACGCAGTGTCAAGATCATCTTCCCGAGGTCTTTTTCTACTAGAGCTTTGAATGATTTGAATTTCTCAAAGGCTTTACTCTTCTTTTTTAGTAGAATCGTCCACATATACCTTGTATGATCATCAATGATGACAAAAATGTACCTGTTTCGGGCAAGAGTGGCTGGTGTTATGGGTCCGCATAAATCTGCATGTAACAGCTCCAAAACTCGTGATTCTCTAAACAGAGTTGCCTTTGGAAAAACTTGACGAGTTTGCTTTCCAACTAGGCAGGACTCACAAATTTGTTTCTCTCCATCAATCTTCGGCAAGCCATGAACCATATCGTGTGTCCACATATTATGAATCGTCTTGAAACTAATGTGGCCGAGTCTTGCATGCCATTTCCAAGTTTCCTTTTCAATTCTTGAGTGCAAACAGATTGGTTTTCCAATTTTAAGGTTTATCTTGTACAATCGATTTGGAGATCGAGTTACCTTTGCCAGTAGTTGTCCACTAGGATCACGCAAAGTTAGGTATTCGTCTTTCATTCTGACGTCACATCCATACTCTGTAGCTTGTCCAAGGCTGAGTATATTGCTTTTCAACTCCGGAATATAGTAAATGTCTGTCAAGAGTTTCTGTTCTCTTGTTTTTCCTTGAAAGAGAATTGATCCCTTTCCGCCAATATCAATACAGGACCCATCTCCAAACTTTAATCTTCCTTTGATATTCTCATTCAACTCTGAGAAGAAACTCTTTACGCCAGTCATGTGATTACTCGCCCCATTATCCAAATACCAAACTCCATCTTCGTCCTTGTTGGTCTCATATTTCTTTGGTATTAAGTTTTCTTCATTGAGGAAAACTATTTCGTGCATATAGAGAGCTTCTTCTTCTTCTTCTGTTTCGACTTGGTTGGCTTCTTGTAGTTTATGTTTTCTGTCAGGACAAACAGAGGCAAAGTGTCCTGCTTGGTCACACCGGTAACAGATTATGTGCGATCTGTCTTTCTTCTCATTGTCTCTGTCTTGAGAGTTAAATCTCTCACGACCTCTTCCTTGAAAACATCTTCCACGACCTCTACCTCGTCCTTGTGAGTTTTCGTAGCTTGACCAGTTCCTGTGTGTTTCAGAATTCGTAAATAGTAAGTTGCCTTGTGTCTCTGCTTGCTCATCTTCATCGTGTATGCGTTCTTCGTATGCCTTAAGTTGTCCAACAATATCTTCAAAACCAGTTTTATTTAGGTCTAGCACCTGCTCGAGTGTTGCGATGATCTGAATAAACTTATTTCGTGGCAAGCTGTTAAGGAACTTCTTCACCAGCTTGGGTTCTTCAAGTGTTTGACCTAAAGAAGTGGATTTTGAGGCGAGTTATGATATCTTTCCAGCAAAGGTATCAATTGATTATGTGTCTTTCATCTTCAATTTTTCGAACTCGGACATCAGTGTTTGGAGTCGAGCTTCTTTAACCCTTTCTGCTCCAAGATTTCTAGTCTTAATTGCTTCCCATATAATTTTTGGTGAGTCTTGATCACCAACTTGTAGTATGAGGCTTTCAGGTATTGATTGAAACAATAAAGCGATTGCTATATCGTTTTTCTCGGTTTCAATTGTGCCATGCTCGATAGCTTCCCAGACTTTATGAACCCGTAAGGTAACCTTCATACGCATTGCCCATACAGTGTAATTCGTCGGGGTCAGCATCGGATAAGATACCGTTCCTGGTATTGTCTCCTTCTTCTTCGTAATCGCTTCTATATCTCCCATGGCTTGAGTTCGTATGATCTTCGTATTGTCTCAGGAAGGTAATCGCTATGATACCAAATAAAGTTTCTTAGAACAAACTTAGCTTTGAATAAAGACTTCTTTCTTTATTGATGTTTAGAAAACTCTCTCAAAAACTAAACACAAATCTCTTAATTCTCTCTTAATGGTTTACCACAGCTCGGCAACCATATATATAGGTGTATATCTTTCCTTTTCCTTATCTAAACCTATTTTCCTTTTCTCTAGAAATAGACAACTTCTATTTCTAATAGGAATGTTAATTTAGCTTTTCTTATCCTAATCCTTCTTGATTATGGATGTCTTAAGCTAATGCTTTTGAAGCTTATCCAACAATCTATACAAGCCCAATAGGCTAAATATGGCCCAATATTCCTCCTCAAATTGGAGACAATGCTCAACTTGAACACTAAACGCTCAAATTGTTGACGACCAAGCACCTTTGTTAACAAATCCACAAGTTGATCTTCCGTCCGGACATGTATCGTAGAAATCAGTCTCAATATGTTTAGTCCGTCCATCTTGAACATCATCATGTATCGTGTAACAATTAGCCTCAATATGTTTAGTCCGTTCATGAAACATTGGATTTGTTCTAGTATGAATTGCTGTTTGACTATCACATAATAATTAGACTGGTAGGTGTTGAGAAGAACCTAGATCCGACAAAATTTGGTGCATCCATATAATTTCGAAGATTATGCATAGACATGTATTCAGCTTCAGCGGAAGAACGCAAAATAGTGGGCTGCTTTATAGTTTACCAAGATATGTGATAGGCACTTAACGATCGTCTTGTCCTCAGACTAACATCCCAATCCGAGTCACAATATCCCGTTAGAGTCAAGTCACAATCAAAATGAAATAAAATACATTTACCAGCAGTAGGTTAATAAAGGGTACAACACACATATCAGCCTCCCAGTGCGTTTCACACTAAGCTTGCAAAAACTACGAAAGAATGTGAACCGAATATGAAATGAGGAGATAAATGAGCCAGCCAACAAAGCACCTATAAGGTGCAAGATGGGCCAAAAACGTACTATTATATGAGTCAAAATAATGGTTTTGCTCCATTTGAAAAACACTAGTTTGGAGCCAAGATGACTGAATCGAGCAATGATTTCAAGTGCATACTTCCTTTACGACATGAAAATACTCTCATCGTTTCACGCAACTTCGAGATTTAGAAAAGATTACAATCTTGCAAGAACTTTCATGTGAAAACATTCCCCCAAATACTCTTTCAATTTTGACAAAGCCGCCGAATTTTGAAAACATTCCCACATCACGAGTGTATGTAAAGGGAGAATGATTTACATAAGATTGAACGAATCCTAACTCTTTGAAAGCAGCGGCAAGTTTGGCAAACAAGCAGCGCATAGCCTGTTTAAGACCTTAAGAGGAATTTGTGTAAACGAAACTTTTTTGTGGAATCAGAGGGATGAAAACGTTAGGGAAGTTTCATGTAAACCTCTTCTTCAAGATCACCGTGAACAAAAATGTTGTGCACATCCATATTATGCAATTCCCACTTATTTACATACACAAGTTTAACAAACCCCGAACGGTTTTCATTTTAGCAACTGGAGCAAAAGTCTAAGTAAAATATGCCCCTTGTACTCGACGATTTCAAAAAATGACTAAACGGGCTTTATAGCATTCAATAGAGCTATCAACGTTGTACTTAATTTGAAAAAACCCATTACTTCGTAGTCTATGCTTTGCCGATGATCTTATGGTGTTTGTCAATGCACAGAGAAGATCTATAGAGGAAACAATAAAGATCTTCGACGAATTCGCTGTAAAATCTGGTTTAAAGATACGTCTTGAAAAACCTACGTTATATTTTGCATGGGTTTCCGAAACTAACAAAGTTGCGATCACATCTCGCTTTCCATTTAATATGGGTCAACTTTTAGTGAGATAATTGGGACTTCCGTTGACAACAAGGACACTATCAAAAACAGATTATGCTCCAATGTTGGAAAATATAAGAAGCAGAATGAGTTCATGGACGAGAAGATATCTTTCATATGTGGGACGACTGCAACTCTTAGCATCAGTTATTACTTGTATAGTGAATTTTTGGATCTCTGCATTTCGCCTCCCAAATTAATGTTTGAAGGAGATTGATCAATTATGCGCTGCATTTTTGTGGTCTTGTCCGGAATTAAACACGCATAAAGCAAAGGTGGCATGGCATGATGTTTGCAAGCCCAAATCGGAAGGAGGTTTAGCCTTTAAAAGATTATAATATAGTTGGATGCCTCAAGCTGATATGGAAAATCATGTTCAATCAGAATTCGCTATGGGTTTCTTGGATAAAAAAACACGTTTGTTAGGCAACAATGTTTATGGTCGGTAAAGGAGAACACAAGTCTGGGTTCTTGGATATGGAAGAAATTGTTAAAATACTGAGATATCGCAAAATGTTTTCATCGTGTTGAAACTCAGAATGGTAATGCCAACTCGTTTTTGTTCAATGCTTGTTCCCCTTTAGGAAGACTTCATGAGATTACCGGAGCTCGGGTTATATCAATATGGAGATTGCTATAGATGCCAATGTGGCTACAGTTCTGAATTCGCATAGAAGAAGACGACACTGAATGGATATTCTAAATCGTAATGACGAGGAAACCAACAAAACCAGAAGAGAAAGAAAGAATGGAGAAGATATTGCTTTATAGCGAATGTCGGATGACAAATACAAAAGAAAATTCACAACAAAAGGAACATGGAATCAAATTCACCAAACTCAAGACCAGAAAGAGTTGTACAAAGTTATATGGTTTAGACATGCTACACCGAAGTACTCTTTCTTCGCTTGAATTTGCCAAACTCAAGACCAGGAACACTCTCACCTTCAGATTGTTGAGGAATCAGTCACATCATCTTGGGATTGAATTGTTACTCTCCTTCAAGACTCCCCTTTTGACAGTCACAAGAAGTTCTTATTTCGGTATGTCTTTCAAACCACACTCTATCATATCTGGAGGGAAAGAAACAATCGGCGCCATGGAGAACAACCAATGTCTCATACTCGCCTCATGTGCCTCATCGATAAGACGATTCGAAACCGATGCAGCTCCATTCGTATCATGGGAGATACCACTCATGAGGAGACGCTTCATACCTTAACGGATACTGTTTTCCTTTTTAACTCTCAATTCTCCTCTCTGAAATTCAAAAAAACAGACACACATATTGTAAACATGTCTTTTTTGTTTTGCATAATTTAACATTCATTTCAAAAAAAAAACCCCCATTAATTGTCTAGTGCCTCTTTTCCTAAATCAACGATACTACAAGGACTTCATTAGTCATTGTATCGCACCAGATATTATCTGTCATAGCCTCTTTATATCCTTTTGGTTCAACCAGAGCCAGCCTTGGGCAGAAGCAAGACAAGCATGTGCTTGTAGTTTTCACTTATAATAAATATAGGTAGTAATCCGCTCCTTGCGCGGAGTGAAATATATATAGATTATTTGCAATATCCGAGTTTGAAATGAAAATATGGACCATAAGAATTTAAAATTCTGAATCTAATACAAATATCTTTTGTAAACCATTAAAACCACAATGATATAATAGATATTGTTTTAATTTGGTGGAATTTGTGTGTCAAAATCAAATAATATGATAATGATAATCGAAAACTTTATAAATAAATAAAATCATAAAATGCAATGATAGTATAAACATTTTCTTATTTCGTCCTTGTAGTATTTCTCAAAAATTTAACATATTATCTTAATATGCGATTGATTTTAAGGGTTTCTTAAAGTATTGTACACACTAAAAAGTGGAATAATAAAAAATTAATTTAAAAAATTGGGAATCAAACATCCCGAAATTGGACTTACTGCAAACAAAGATACTATATTGGTGTAAAATATACTGTTATATAGAAATAAAACTATTTCTTATAACAGTGTAGATATAGAATTGTAAAATATAATGTTATATATAGTGAATTTCACTATTAGAATAAATGAACTCTACCAGTTATGAAAAGAAAACTACATGTGAATACGATTTAGCATTATAAATAATTGGAATGATAAAACTAAATAAAACAAATAACTAACTTTTGAGTCAATTAGAACCATCTCGATCGTTAGTACTAACAAAAATATGGTATTGTTTTGCAAAATCTTATAATATTCACCTTTATTTTTCACATATTAATCAAAAGATTCAAATCAGAGATTGAGTTAAAGAAAAAAAATTATGAGAAACAAATATTATAATTAGATCAAAAATGCTACTTTTTAAAAAATGATGAGCAAAATGTTTATGGAAGACATTTCATCTTATATAGAGTCTAATTGTAGGGTTTCCAAATAATGTTATATAGATTTTCAAAAATTTGAAAATTGTTAAATAATCAATAATAAATAGAAATGAATGCAAAATATGTTTCATAACTAACAACCAAATTCCATCTGCATTATATTTGCAAATTTTTGTAACTGATATTTTTGTCTTATCATTTTCTAACGTAAAATTCATCTAATTTGAATATAATTAAATGATGATTTGATGATATTTATAGTGCCAAAACTTAATATCAATTCCAATTTCAAAGCAGATAAATATGTTTTGTTTATTTTTTTTGCAATGTTTTTTGAAGTAATGATATGAAATTATTTTTGCAGAATTTTATATATGCGAGTAAAGCTTGATGACTGAAGAAACACAGCGTCAACGATATAATTCTCAAGAAGATATATGGGATATTTAGAACCTTAGAGCATGATCAACGCAGGTTCTTAGGTATTTTTGGCCCAAAAATAAATCATAAACCCATAATTATGTAAGAAACGGTTCTTATTTTGGATCCTTAAGAATCGACTCTTAAGGGCCACGTGTCTACTCTTCGTTGGTCACATTTTTTTTTCCTTTCTTCTTTCTTTCTTCTTTCTTTCTTTCTTCCTCGACGATATCTCTTCTCCCTCGACGAAATCGCCTTCTCCGTCACCTTGACCGACTCCTCGGATTTTCCGATCAAAGAAATCGCCTTCTCCGTCGCCTTCCTCTGCCGGAGCTATTTTGGGTCTCTCTGACGACGACGTGGTAAGCGATTTCTTCTATGTATCTTGTCTCCTCGATTTCTTCGCTTATCTTCTTCTTCGATTATTTTTCTTTGTTTTGGTTAAATTTGTGGAATCAGTCGATCGAAATCCAAATCCCTTCTCTGTATTCGTTGTGAATGAGGATTTTGGTTTTTGCAGAAGTTGAACTATTGTTTTCGTTGTTGCGGATGATTATGTGTGTTGTGTTGCTTGTTTGATAATTAGGTGTGTTTGTGTTGCTTGTTTTGTAGAGGATTCAGTGGATTTGTGTTGCTTGTTTGATAATTAGGTGTGTATTGTTTATGCAGATATCTGGTATGCGAGTGTGGTGTTTCCTTGTGACAAAGCCACGGCTCCAGCAACAGGCAACGAACAGAGATTGCTCTCAAGGATTTCCTGGTTCAAGTTTGTTTAAGGGCAATGTATTATTTCTGGTTCAAGTTTGTTGTTTGATGCTGGTTATAGTTTTGAAATTTCTTGTTAACTTGGATTCTCTGGTTTTGCTTCTCAAATTTCTTGTTAACTTGTTTTGGAAACAGAGAGATCATTTAGGTGTGAATAAATTCAGTGGTGGGAAAGATCTTGTTGTGTGTTGTCTGTGTGCAAAGCGGGTTATGAAAACTGATTCATTATTGTTTGATGCTGATTCTCTGGATCGACAGCAGCACAAGATGCTGGCTTCAGGTTACTGCTTTGATTTTTTTGTTTTGGTGCAAGGTTACTGGTTCTCCTCCTCAAGGTTACTGATTTTCTTATATTATATTGCAGGCTTCAAGGTTACTGATCTTTTGTTCATCAAGAGCCAAGTTAGGCACAAACAAAGTATGTTCCTTTTTCCCTCTGAGATCGAAAAATGTTAACTTTAAAGGTCAAATTCAGATTTCCAATTTAGGGTTTCATTACAATTTGGAATTTGGTCTCTGTTCTAAAAGGGTAAATTCATTAGAGTTACATGAATAATGATCTGATTTTGTGATTAGAATGAAGAACACTTGCTTATTATTATCTGATTTTGTGATTAGAATGAAGAACACTTGCTTATTACTTTCGTGGTTTTGTTCTTCAGTGTTTAATCATTTGTGTATGTGTGTGTATTTTTATCTTGATGGCTAGTTCTCTCTTGCTAATTGTAGAGAGATATATTGAGTTCTATGGTGTGATGTCAGTTCCAATGGCCATTGCTCTGTCTGGACAGCTGTTTCTTGGACAACCTGAGGGTGAAGCCCTCAGAATGTGACAGGTATTGTCAGCTACCACTTGCTGCTCAAACAGGTTTGTTTCTCTTACTGGATGGTTGATTGTGGTTGATTAGTGTTTGTGTAGTTAAGATTATTTAGTTGCTTGTGTTAGTGATTAGTGCTTGTGTAGTTAAGGCTTGTTCTTTATTACTTATCTAGTTGGATTATCTAGTTACTATCTTATTCAGTTGTTGTTCCATTATGGTTGAGATTGTGATGAATGCATGTTCATTTATTAATGTGTGTTTGGTAATAAATGTGATGAATTAGTTAGATACATGTCAATGTACAAACTTTCCTAGATAGCCGTTGGTTCTAAGTTAGATACATGTCAATGTCTAAACACATTTAAACCCATTTAAACCCAGTTCTTTTTCCTTTCACCATTTAAACCCACTTCTTCTTCTTTGTCTAAACACACTTCATATTCTCTGTGTTAGCAAAGAGAAAAACACATCTGTTTTTCTCTTTCTGATCATCTTCCTCTATTTCTTAAACACATTTCCCTTTCTGTTTCTTATCCTCTTTCTAAGACCATTACCTTATGAATCCATTTACTCATCCCCCCAATTTCGTTGACCTGTTGTGCAGTCAACAAGATCCTGAAACCTCTCCTTACTACTCTACTGTAAACCCTAGTGTACAACTTGGATCATCCCAAGTCCCTGTGTTTAGTACTCAATGCACTGAAGATTCAAGCTTCAATGAAGACACACCTGCAGAGCGTAAAGAAAGGAACAAATGGACTCCAGCAGATGATCTAGTGCTCATCAGTGCATGGCTAAACACGAGCAAAGATCCTGTGGTATGCAACGAGCAAAAGTCAGGGGCTTTCTGGAAACGAGTTGCAGACTATGTTGCTGAAAGTGCTATGCTTGCTGGACGTGTAATCAGAGAGACAAATCACTACAAGAACCGGTGGCAGAAGATTAATGACATTGTTTGCAAGTTTTGTGGATGCTACGAGGCTGCAAAAAGAGAGAGAGCAAGTGGTCAGAACGAGAAAGACGTTCTGAAGCGGGCTTACGATATCTTCTACGCCAATCACCGGAAGAAATTCAACCTT
>PKML01020594.1:58503-87513 GCA_002933935.1 Eutrema yunnanense | reverse complement strand
TTTTTAGAGAAGGAAATTAGGTGAAATAGTGACAAACACGTTTATAACACTAATTACAGAGAGGGGATCGATCGATCCAGCTAGGAGGATCGATCGATCCCATTATTTTTGAAGATCGATCGGTCTGCTACAGTTACTGGTCGGTCTGGGAAATGAGCGATGTTTTTGGATCGATCGATCCAAGGGAGGGGATCGATCGATCCTATTCTTTTTTGCTCGGTTTTGCCGTTTTTCCGCTCTAGGCCTCCGAACTCCGTCCCGAAATGCCTTTACACCTGAAATGACTCCTAAAAGACTAAAACACTCGAAAAAGACTCGATTATGTACAGAAAACGAGAATTAGAAAACGTCAAAAACGCAACACATCACTTGGCCAAGTAAACCCGACAGTTATTAACAATGAGTGGTTCAAAGCTGAAAAATGCTACCTTCTCACACAGTGAATTTTCGTTTATACTCTCGAAAAGTTTGTCTAGTCTAGTGAGTCAAGTCTAGTCTAGTCAAGTTTGTCTAGTCTAGTGAGTCAAGTCTAGTCTAGTCAAGTCTGTCTAGTCAAGTATGTTCAGTCGTCATATGCTTAGAGTCATTTCTATTCATGTGGGGGATTGTTGGAACAAAATTTATAAGAGCTTGTGGGATTTATAAATATGTGTATGTGTGAATTGAAATGAGACATTTGGGCTAAGTGAAAAAGTCTTGTGAATGTAAAAAGGAAAAGCTTTAAAAAATGAAAAGCCTTAAAAAAGGAAAAGCCTAAAAAAGGAAAAGCCTTGTGAATGTAAAAAGAAAAAACCTTAAAAAAGGAAAAGCTTTAAAAAAAGAAAAGCCTAAAAAAGGAAAAGCCTTACAAAAAAAAGGAAAAGTGAGGGACATGTAAAAAGTCCCACATTGCTAGTTGAAAATAATTTCCTCTATGATCTTCTCCTATATATAGGATCGCCTCTCTTAAGTGAAAGGCATCCAATCACACAGCAAAAAACTCACTTTCACAAGCTTTTCTAAAGGCAAAGAAAGAAGAAAGTTTCCAGCAATCTCTCGCTTCTTTTCAAGTAAGTATCTCGAGAGTATATCGTAGTATTAAGTTCGACAGATCTGTTATCGAGTGTTCGCGATAACGGTTTCAATGGTTGTATCATGGAACTCATGAATCGAATATTATACCGTCGCACTACGGGAGATTCTTTGAGTTAAGGAAAGAAAGTTCTCTCACCTCCATTGTTTCGTTTTAATTTTGTCGTTTTTATATCGTTTTTAAACTCGTCTTTCCTTAACGTTTATTTATATATTCGTGATTAAATCACTATCCTGTTATTGTGCGAATTTTTGGTCCTACAGATAGAACACTTGTTATATCCTCCAAAGATACATGATTTTGAAACAGAGAATCACTTTCCTGTTGACAAAGAACAGAAGAAAAGAAGATTAGATTGTGCTCCTCCTACCAACACCAAAAACATTAAAGTAAAATATTAATTTGTACTCTGATTCTTCGGGACAAAACAAACCAACCTACCAACACCATAAAAATCATCTATTTTCATCTTTCTGTCTCTGACGTATAAAATTAATTCCTTCTTCATCTTATATTGTTGGCTTGTTAAGAGCGGGAGCTCATCAATGTCCGCAATCTCCCGCTCGCTTTCGGAAACTTCAGTTGTGGTCTTGCCTTCAAACTCCCAAAATATTGCGACCATAATAGTTACAATCCCTTTCACAAAAAGGAATAAAGACTTTACTAGAGAGAAGAAATCGATTTAGGAGAGGAAGAAAGAAACCGAGAGATAAGAAATCGATTTTGGGATGAGAGAAATCAATTTGGGGATGAGAGAAATCGAATTGGGGATTTTCGAAGATTAAGATTTAGAGAAATCGATTTGGAGATTTTAGGGATAAATGAGTTTGATGTCGTTTTGATTAATTATTTTTTAAAAAAATATAATTTTAACCCCATTTGATTGTTCTGTTAAAAAACTTAATGACATAACTAATTTGGCTCACTCAATAAAAATTTGTAATTTAAATAAAAATTTAACATAAGTTGATGATTTAATATGTTCACTCGGAAGTTGAGGTTTTGAATGACCAAAATTTGAAAATTCGTGATGTTTTTGACAATTTTCCAATTCTCATAAAATATTGAATGTGTGATGATATGTCTATTAAGCTCTCAACATGACATGAACACTCAAAACAGTTCTCATTTTGTTGAATTCTCTATGGTGGTCGCGGTCTTAATTCTTTTTTTATGGGTCATAAAACAGTTAATTTTTTTATCAAAACACCTTATAGGACAAGTAGGGCTGTCAAATGGGCTTGACCAAACCCAAATGGTCTTGTCCAACTAGATAATTTTTTTTTTTTTAGACAGAAATGACCATGTCCATGGACAAAGCCAAAAAAATTGAATATAACATTGATGATATTTGGTCTCAACACATGCAAGCATAGAAACAACCAAAACCAGAGGCTACATCATTATAGAACATAAAGATGTTTGTATTCGTATCCAGGTTTGACTGTCCAAACTCCAAATGATTCCTCATCCTCTTGCACACCAGATCTTTATTTCAAACCAGTGATTATAAGACACAAACCAGACACCTGAACAAGAACAAGTATTAAAGATCAATCAAAACTTAGTAACTTGTTTCATATTGAAAGAATTGGTATATACACTATCATATGGACTCTATTACTGAAACAACAAATACCCGATGGGTTTTAGGCATCACGTATTGTACTTTTGGGAAATGATGAAACCCAATGCTTCATGCTCAGCAAACAGCAATAACCAATTTTGAATATAGAGTCACCAGCAGAGGCACATAAGCATAATAGATTGGTAATGATGAGCTAACCTGTCTGGTAAGGGAAGGAATTTCTAGAAGAATCGTCTTCATGGCTTGCGTATCTAGTAACATATGTGTAACCAAAAGACAGATAATTCAATACTTGAACTCTGAAAGGCTGAAAGAGGGATCTCATGCAGCTACATTACATTTTAACTCTCTCAGAGCATGTAAAGGATTAATACTTCAACAATACTAGTACCGAAGTCAAGGAAATAATAAGGAACACCTGATAAACTGTATTAGAGTCCAAATGCAGGACTAGTATAACAAGTTTCAGGGGAAAATAATAAGGAACAATTACTCCGAATGCAGGACTAGTATAGCAGATGTTTTTGTTAAAAGAAAATACCTTAAGATTCATTTATCTCCGCTTCTTTCTCCTCTTCACTCTCATCTTCTTTCTCTTCATCAATAAACTCATTATCTATGTTTGGAAAGCCACGTAGCCAGTTTCTTGTACAAACCAAAGCATGAACGTTAATAGGTAAGATACAGCTTCTATATTTGTTAAGAATTCGACTACCTATACTAAATGAAGATTCCATAGCTAATGTTGTTATTGGGATACTCATAACATCACATGCCATCCTTGACAATTCCTTAAAGAGACTAGAGTTATCCTTCTAATATTTTAAGACATTCATACTTTTAAACGCTACCATATCCATCACAGGCTCGGCTAAATAAATGTCTAAAGCTGACTTTCCACTACCACCAGTTTTTTTGTGAAAAAAATGCATAAAATCCCTGAGAAAATACACAGGAAACAGAACATTAGCTAAACTAAACAACAAAATTAAACAGAACATTAGTAAATAAGTAGTGGATAGACTATAAAACTTACACGGTATCCTGCTTGAATATCTTCTTGCAATGTATGTACTTGTGAAGTGGCTGTAGCAACAGTGTTTCTTTGGTTTTTTTTATAAGCACCAAAGAGCTATACATCTTCGAACGCACATTCGCAATTCTGAACTTACTGGTGGTTGCATCTAATGTAGTGTAACAATATTCCAGGACTGTAAACTTCATTCTTGGATCAAGAACAGCTGCAATGACGAGTATGTCACTGTACTCTTCCCATTATTTGTCAAATTTCTCTTTCATAACTTCCACCATTTCAAGAATAATCTGATCATTAGAGAGTTCATGATCTCTCAACCAGTTCTCGATCTTCCAAACTTGTATTTTATACAAGTTTGCTGTAGGATAAGACGAACCAGAAATCAGGTTCGTCATTTCAGAAAATGGGCTCAAGAACTCACATATCAATTCTCCTCTAAATCAGTTGGAAAGCTTGTATAACTCGGTTCTACATCTGCAAGATTACCTAAGGCATCTTTAAACTTGATAGCTCTAGTGAGCATGAGATACGTAGAATTCCAGCGAGTAGCAACATCTAAAACAAGACCTTCTTTGCCCCAAATTCCAATTGTTTTCACATAGTTCTGAAACATAATTTATCTACTTTAGACCCTTTAACAAACTTCACACTATCTGTAATTTTCTGCAACGCTCCACCGATCACCTATAATCCAACTTGAACAATGAGATTTAATATGTGCTAAACATCGAACATGGAAGAACTCTCCACTGCATACCAGATCTTTCTGAAGTTGCCTCTTCATAATGCTTTGCATACTATCGTTAGAAGACGCATTATCTACAGTTAGACAGCATATTTTCTTTTATAAACCCCATTCTTTAAGCAATTCAATCAGCCTCATCGCAATGTCAATCCCAGTATGTGGAGAAGGAAATGCAGAGAAAGACAGTATCTTCGTCTTTAAATTCCAGTCAGAACCAATATAATGGACTGTTAGACAAAGATAGCCTTCTATGGTAATGGTCCTCCAAAGGTCAATGGTCAAGCAAACCCTATTCGGAAGATCAATTAAGAGTTTCCTAAGCTTATGTTTCTCTTTCTCATAGATTTTTTGAACATCAGATGCTGCTGTATTTCTACTCCAAAAGTGAATAGTAGAATTAGCATAAGTAAAAGCCATTCTAATTCTTTTGTACTCAACAAAATATTATGGAAAATCATGTTCAATAAAGTCCATTGCTATTATTTCTCGGAAGACTACCATATCCAGTTTCCTAGAGCTACTTCTCGGTGTGCTTCCAATAACACTGTATTTTACCCGTTTTACTATATATTTTAGAACACATTAAAAAGTGTTTCACTTGGTTTTCTATGCTTTTATTACGGGTTTCGCATATTTGCGATTTTTAAGACTCTTTTCAGGTAACTCGGGATAAAAGAGTGCATTTCGGAACAAAAATACGTTTTTGGATAAACTTGGATCGTCAAGAAGTCTTGCAGCTTATGAAGACCTTTTCACCGTCCGATCATCACCAAATTTGGATACAACAAAGTAGAGACAACCAGCTTTCAAATGCAAGTGGATTGGAGATAATCCAACAGTTGGATCCTTATTTATACCCGAAGCACTGAAGACAAATGAAGCTGCCCTGAAGAAGCAGTTCACCGCGCCGGGAGGAATCCCAGCAGCGGCCAAGCATCAGTTCGCCGCCCCTGGAGCCATTCCACACATGGCCCGGGTCCATTTCGCCTTGGGGAGGAAGGACACACCTGCGGCCAAGCCCAGTTCCACCCAAGATGATCCGTTTCTTAACCCGAGACCAAAACCGTATTTTCCTGTCAAACCCTAAAACGAATCAAGCATGTTGAAGACCTATAAATACTTGTTTAGACAGAAATTTCGTGGACAACATTCTGCACACTAGTTTTTCTTTCATTCTTGTACTCTTGCATTGAGATTTTCGGGATTGGTGATGAGGTCTCTCACCGAACTTAGTTCTTGAATTCGTGAAGCGTCTTCACCAATCTTGCTACTTATTCAATCTATTTTATGCACTACTTTCTGTTCTAGTTCCTGTTTGCTTTTTAGTTAGGTTTTACTCTTAGTTTTTGCACTTTGATTTCGATATCTCTTGAAATTGGTGAAGAGGTTTTCTCCGGACATCGTTCTTAAAATCGAGAACCCTCTTTCACCAATCTCATGTTTAATTTATTCATATCTTTTTCCAGTAGGCATGAGTAGTTTAGATTGTTGGGTTTAATGGATTATCGAGGGGAATTTTATGTTCGATAAGAATTTCACTCGGCAAAACCCTAGCCGATTTCTAGAGCTCTTTCTTGTGGAAAGTTGTTAATGCATGAATCTAGTGTCATGAACTAGAAGCTGATAAGGGGAGTTTAGAACCACGAGAGTGTTGGATCTAATCACCAGCAAAGTGCATCCACAAGGCGTGCGCATCGTAAGATTTCAAAAGTATACTTACGGAGTGCCGTGAACCAACTAGCAAATCACAATCTTATGCGCGGCCAGAGACAAAAGCTACTGGTCGAGTGAATAGATTGTAGGACGTAGGTTGTACGGGAGTAGACTACGTCATTATTATGTCCTGTTCGTGGAGTTATAATCTAGAAACACCAGTTACTAATGAGCTAGGGGCCGTTTGATTGAAACGAGCATACCCCGAGATATTACTCTCGACCCAGCAACATTTTAGAATAGTTTTCAAACCAAATATCTTAGGGTCCTTAGCAATAGAGTCCATTAGGGTAGTTAGTTATCGATTTTTATTAGGTTTAGCTTAGTAGTCGAATTTTCGTAGTATTAGGTTAGTTAAAGTTCTTCTTAGGATTATTTTAGTTTTAGTTTTAGTTTTTCTTAGGATTAGGTTAGTAGTTAGTTCCCCTAGATAAAAGTAGCCATCGATTTTCTTAGAAAGAGTTTAGTAGAAATTTTCCGTTTTTCGTTCTTTACAATTCTAGTTACAAAAACCCTATACAAATATATTTGTTCTAGGTTTATTTACTATACGGTGTCTAAAGTCTCATAGAACATCACCATCTCCATGTGGATCGATACCTCAAGTCCAACAACACACATCTGTGCACTTGCATGCTTTAATGTTTATAAACTTAAGACCTGAAGTTTCAGAGATGAATCTAATCCGCATCAGCTTCCATAGGTTTTAGCACATACTCTCATATGGCGAGAAGTAAAGTGGTGGTTCCATTTCTGTGAAGATCCAAGAAATAATGCTTTTTTACAGTAGTTGCATCTAATATCGTTTTTACCATCAGGTAGTTTTCCTCCTAATATGGTAAATTTTTTCCAACACCTAGAGACTCTACGGCTAGACTGAGCTCGGATTTGTTGTGTACCTTGATTTTTCTCTGAATTCTCTAGAGGTTCCATCTATTAATCCACCACATCATCCAGATGATCCATTTGAACATCAGTCAAGCTGTTTTCATCATTCAAACTAATAACTTCCATTTTTCTGAAACAACAAAAAGAAAAAGATACAAAGCTAATTTATTCTTCTTCGTCCAAATATAAACTAATCAAACAGAAACAACAATATAAAAACCTCAGGCTAGTCTTGTCTACAATCACAGTATGTAAATGCAACTAAATATGAAAGCAAATCATTTCTCAAGATAAAAAAACAAATCACTATTCTCTAAACAAGAGGATCGCACAATATTCTTCCTGCAATACATAGAGTTACCAAGAAAACACATGCATCACGATTCATCCTCGTAACTAGTTTTTTTCTGCATTATTTTTTTTGTTTTGGCTCATAATAATTGATTGAACAGTAGAGCCACGACTCTTTGAGTTCCACTCTCTCTCTGTTCAAACACAAATATATTTTACTCTCCCAACAAGAAACCATTTTCTTGAATGAAACAAAATCTGACAGCTTTGGACATAAGAGTATTGTCAGAAACCAAGTAGGAAGAAAATTCAAATTCATGAAAAAAAGATCTCAGCAACTTATATACAAACCCAAAGACAAAAAGTAAAGAAGAGGACAAAAACTCAGATTTATCATAGCTAATTATGAGTTCTCCAAAGTCTCCAATATCATGTGTAAGCAGGGACATTGCTAAAGTTTCAGAAAGATACTAGATCGTAAAAAAAGACGATTGAAAAAGTAGATTCAAGATCCTAAATTCTGGATATTTTAACATCCTTCAGATCACCAGAAAGTACAATTGACTCTATCTACTGATTAACCACACTCTAGATGGTCAAAGCAAAAGACTTGGTAAGTCTCATCATCATACATGGTTCAATGGGTTTGTGTTAAGAGTTACTGATGAATGAATTAACCACATATCAGAGAAGACATGAATATCAAACTGTGAGCTTACAACAACGTAGTTAATCTTTTTCTATGATTCAGAGTTCTGCAAGTACAAGTGTATACATTGTCTATATAGTGAAAGGTAACCTCGATGAAATCATATTCACTCTATGAACAAAGTCTCTATGAATCATATTCACTCATATTCATGTCGCAACATCAATGAAACCAAACAACAAAGCTATAAAAACCAAAACTGGAAATTTCGTGAATAAGAGAAAATATCACACAAACCCAGAAGAGAATCAAAATTCCAAAACAAACCCAGAAATTCCAGGACAAACCCAGAAGAGAATCAAAAACTATATAAAGATTAGAACCCAGAAGAGAATCAAAATTCCTAAGAGACCGAGAGCTTACGCGAGAGAGAGAGAGAGATTGAGCAGAGATTGAAGCTCGCAGAGAGAGATTGAGGCCGAATCGCTGAGAGAGATGATGATGGTTTTTGGGTGTAGACTAACTTGACCGCGGGTCAACCCGCTTTGGCTCGCGGGTTAGGTTGGGCGAAGACCAGAAATTACCAATTCATATTGGGCCTAAATTATGATTTCCCAATTAATTTTTAACTGGGACACGCCCATGGTGAACCACCCAATTGTCAGTGCTAAGGACAAGGCCATGCTCAATGTTTTCATGGGACATGTTTCTATGAATGAAAATGGTCATTTCAAAAAGCCCAATACCTTAGGCCTATTATGAATTAATGGCATTTTCTATATCACATGATACTTGAAAAATTTACATGTTCACTATCTTCTGCTCCTAAACTTTGTTTTTGCACATACTTAGACCGTATCCTCTATTTTTCATAAAATAAAAATTTCAGCAAATCTAGATCCTTAAAATTTAGGAAAATTTGAGAAAATTTGAGGACTATGTGCTTTCGCACCGGTCGCACACCCTTAAAACCAGGCCTATTAGAACATCTATGGACATGCCTTGTGGACTTATGATACCTAGACGAACTTGTTGTATAAGACGGCAAAATACACAATTGTGCATTGAGGTGGCCGGAGAAGAATTAGTTTGCATGCATCATCTTCCTCTTCATTCACTCAGGCCAACATCTCACTCTTTAAGAAGATATACTGGTATACAATCTTCTACTTTTATGCATGGTTCTCAATTGAAAAGCCCTCTTAAATATCTAAGCTTTGATTATCTTTCAAAATAAATCTTAGAGATCTAAGTGTGTTAGAGACTGTAATAAGAATTTCGATATGATATTGAATTTTTTGAATAGTAAATGAGATGTATTGAATTTTTTGAAAAGCGTGAAATTATTTTATTCCATCAAACCCATAATCACCTTAAGTGATAAGAAAATTCATATTTTGATGGATCGGAAATTAAACTCGGTTATCAAAAACAAATTTGAGATATATTAGTTTTGGATTAAGGGTATGATTGGGATATACATGGTCCAAGGGTCCAAGACATATGTTTAAGTGATTAAAATATTTATTTAATTTTATTTAAAAATATGTATAAATATCTTTCATTTTATTTGGTTTCTTACTAGTTTTATTGAAAGTTACATTTCCATAATTACTTTATTTTTTTTGTTGACTATATTTAAAATAATAAAAAAATATTAACATTACTATCTTTGAAATATTTTTCCTATATTTACTTGAAAGCATTTCCTTTTATTTTCTTTCTTTGACTAATTAAATCCTAGTGTTGTTTCATTTTTATATTATTTTTTTGTTGAAATTTTCTTTTTTATTTTTTCTAAAATAGTTAAATCAAATAAAGGTAAATCAGAACGTATTTTCTTTAATTTATCAAAACATACTTTTCTAATTATTATTTTTACTATTTAAATATTTATTCTGAATTATTTCCACGTCTACATCCGCAAATGAGGCACGGAACATCCTACATGTCTCATTTGAATGCACCAGTAATGTGAAGCGTACTCGATTTGACATTTTGGCCTCAGATTTTGAGAATCTGACCATGGGAGATGGTGAGTCTGTTGATGAGTTCAACAGCAAGCTGAGTTCAATTTCTCAGGAGGCAATTGTTTTGGGGAAGAGATACAAGGACAAGAAGCTCATGAAGAAGTTTCTCAGGAGCCTACTTGCTAAGTTTCAGTCGCACAAGTCTGCTATTGATGTTTTCTTGAACTCAGATGAGTTGAAGTTCGATCATGTGGTTGGGATGATGCAGGCGTATGAGCTGTAGATGAAGAAGAAAGATCTTCACTGACAACAGATCTTAATTCATCTCAACAAGATATGAGGCATTTTGCGAGAAATGGAAGATACAGCTAAGCAAATCAACACCACGATACCCACAAGGGAACATACATGCAGAAGCTGCTAACAAGACTATCCTTGACGGTCTGAAAAAATGCCTCGACGCAAAGAAAGGCCGCTGGGCCGACAAACTCGAAGGCATACTGTGGTCTCATCGGACTACCCCGCGCAGAGCCACAAGAGAGACACACTTCGCTCTCGTCTACGGAACGGAGTTCATAATCCCTCCCGAAGTGGAATTTCCCGGTGTGTGACGTAGACTTCTTCCCGGGCAAGATGGACTTAATCACTTAATGTTTCTCGACGAGCTCAACTTAATGAACGAAAGGCGCGACCAAGCACTCATACGAATTCAGAATTACCAGCAAGCAACGACCAAATATTACAATTCCAACGTTCGGAACCGGATGTTCAACGAGCGAGATCTGGTCCTTCGGAAAGTTTTTCAAAACACATTCTAACGCAATGCTGGAAAATTGGGAGCCAATTGGTAATGACCTTACAAAATCACCAAGGTGGTTCGCCCGTGAGTCTACGAGCTTACCAACATGTCTAACGTTCCAATACCAAGATCTTGGAACGCAATGCATCTGAAGAAGTACTATCACTAAACCATCTTATCTTATCCATGAACTACAGGACGACTTGATACATGCAAAGGGTACGTAGGCAATCAATCTTCGGAAAGGTTCAGCTGTCCCCCTTCTCTAAAAGGGGGGGGAGTGTGGGTGCGTATACACATATACTCCCATTTTGAAAACGCGGTCTTTCGCAGACTCTAAGTCTTTTATCAATATAATTGTATCTTAACATACTCTTGTCAATTTCGTCTGTTGCTGGCCACAAGAACGAACTCATACAATCTTTTACGAATTTCAACCACTATATCCTATACGGGTTAGGGTTCTAATACAATCCATCGCGGATTAAACCGCGCTATATAAATTAAAGGCGCATGTCTGGACCAGAAGAGGAAGGAAAATACATACCTCGACCGAACCAAAATATTTTAATATCTAAATGGGCATGTAAGTCGAGTCTACATCGCAAGCCCTAAAACCGAAGTAAAATTCGAAACCCAGTAATCACTTCGCTTCTCAGCACACTGGTGTTCGGCATCTTGACACATAGTACTAAGTGGATCGTTTCAAGAGACGTCACTTAGTATGAGATAATCATATATGTTTTAACATGTTCTATTTTAACCAAGGTCGGATCGTAAAACCGAAACTATGTTACAAATTCTAAGTCCAGATTGCAAAACACCTCATTTACATTGACAATAACTACATTTTTCATCATCAACAAAAAACCTTGGCAAAAGTTGTAGAGAGACAATTCAGAAATCGAAGTCTAAAAAGATAATATTGTGGATAAAGCCATCCATGTATATGTTCGGAACAAGACAAAAACTAACGGAAACATGAAACAAAAACTATTCATGAAGATCGGCTTCAACATTCACCTCGTTAGTAAGGTCTGCAACTCCAGGAGTATGTTCGTTGGATCCAGCAGGCAGGGTAACACCGATACTAGCAGTGGTAGCCTCCAACGTCTCGTTGCCAAGAAGAGTGCCCATAGAGTCACCTGAAATTGGAGACAATTTCAGTTCATCCCTTAAACAGGTGGAAATTCTTTCGAACTCCTCATATGCACTGGCCAGCTCGACCCTCCACCCGGTCAGCTTCGCCTCCTCGACCTCAAGAGTCGGGGCATCTTCCTTACAGAGAGCCTCGATGAGTTGTAGGTTGCAGGTTGCAGTCAACCTCGGCCAGCTCGAGCTCCTTATCCTTGGCGGCTTTCAACTTCTTGATGCTCGCTTCCACTTTGGAAATCTGACCTTGAAAGTTAAGAGCCGACTCCCGCCTCGCTTCTTTCTGAGCTTTCTTAATGTTAGTCTAATACAAAGCTCACGGATCGGGCTGATTCTTCCTTCAGATTTTTCTTCTCGCTCTCGAAGGCCGCATACGCAAGAGCCAGTTGATAACACCGGTTTTGACCATTTTATGGATCGCTTTAATATATTTTGCAGATTTTTTAACTCCGTTTTCAATGGGTTTCAAGTGATTTCCATGTTTTCGAGTTTTGAAAGACATTTCATGTAACTTGGGATAAAAGAGTGCATTTCGGAACAAAAGTATGTTTTTGGATAAACTTGGACTGTCATAAGTCTTGAAGTCAAAGAAGACTTTCTCACCTCTGATCATAACCAAATTTGGACATAATAAAGAAGACACAACCAGATTTCAAATGCAATTGGTTTGGAGACATTCCAATGGTTGGATCATCAAATATATCTGAAGCACTGAAGTCATATGATGCTGCCTCGAACCAGAACTACCGCGGGCAGAGAATCTCCGCTTGCGGCCAAGCACCATTTCACCGTGGGTCAAGACCACGCACCCGCGACCACTCCCTGTTCGACCAAAGGAAGCCCGTTTTCTTCCAAAGGCCAATTCTGTCTTTTCAAGTGAAACCCTAAACGTCTACAAAGAAGTGAAGACTATAAATACTTGTTTTTAGGTCTCTTAGACAGAATCTATTTCACGCTTTTAGACATAAACGAATTTTCCAAAAACTTTTACTCTTGTTCTTTGGTTTGGAGCAAAGGATTCTCGACTCGTGTTCTTCGATAGAGAAGCCTTTCTTTATCCCTTTTCCTTACTCTTTTCTTTTCAATTATTGATTATGTTTATCTTAGCTATGGTTGAGTAGTTCTCTTGTTTGGTATAGTGTTTCAAAGGGGATCTCATGGTTCGATTATTCATTAGGTTTTTAGACTCGGATACCGTTTAGGGTTCTTCGTTCTATCCATTTTATTAATGAGTTTTTGCTTGATTTATCACCTTGCAATTGAACTTATGTATTTTTAGAACTACGAAAGTACTGAATATATATGCTTGACCTAGGGTAGACGAGCAATTCCGCTTCAAGATACGAAAGTATACTTGCGACCTGGATTGGCGTTAACGAATTTGCTTGTTCATCAAAAATTTCTGCGCAGCCGGAGACAAAAGCTATCTGTCAAGTATTTAAGTTATCGGTGTGTAGGATGTACGAAAGTAGGCTACATACAGTATTTGTGGTCCAAGTTTAAGAACCAATAGACGACAAAAGTCACTTTAGAAATCCTAGCAAATTATTTATGAAAATCGGCCATGAACCCTAGAGAATTTCCGATTGCCCAACACTTTTTTTAATAGTTTACAACCTCATTTTAATTATTCGCTTTGCTTACTTACTATTTTATTCCATTGCTTACTTATTGTTTTATTTCATTGCTTAATTTAGTTTAATTTTCTAGCTACAAATCGTGACAAATATAACCCATAAAAATCGATTAGGTCTAGACATAACTTACAAATTTATAGAAATCGACAACGTTCAATCCCTGTGGATTCGATCCCTTAGTACTTCTCCGTTGGTTGTGCACTTGCAGCCTAGATAAAAGTGTAAAACTTGTTAGTTCAATCCCGACCACATCAAGTTTTTGGCGCCGTTGCCAGCAGGGATTTGATATTTCTTGTTTGATTACGTATTCTAATTTCGGTTCTAGACGATTTTGATTTTCAAGCTTTTTTGTTGTTCTTCTGATATTCTCCTTTATCTTTGTCTTTTGTTCTTAGGTTCATGAACACTAGGAGAACTCCTAGATAAACAGTACCGCAACTAGACGATATCAACAGACACAAGAGAGAACTCTGAAGACTCAAAAGAACGCTAAGGATGGCCAAAAACGATCGTCCGGAAGATCAACTAAAATGTGATCACCTTGATCACGAGGATTATCGTGATGCTTCAGATCACGAAGATGACCGAGAGGCAGTTGATGGTGCACACAACCAGCCACAACTCGATCCCAAAGAAAATGAAAACTGAAATGCTGAAAATCCGAGATGACAACTTCCCGACGATCGCGATGCACCGAGGAACGATGCTCAAGTCAATCCACCGATTCCTCCTAATGGTGAGAACGCCAACCGTCCTTTCTTACCCGCTAATCCTTCGAGGAGACAAGCGCGTAACCGCATCATTGCTGATTTTGATGCACTGTATCAACACTTCCAAAATAGAGCTGCCATAAAACTTCCCCTACCTCATAGAAATGATTTTGAGATCAAACCAAATTTCATGGAGTTACTACCGAACACCCGATGGAGCACATCTACTTGTTCGAAGAAATTTGCAACACGACGAGAACAAACCGAGTTCCCGCCGATTATGTTAAGTGTAAGCTTTTTCCTTTTTCTTTAGCCGATAAAACTCACCATTGGTTGAAATCTTTGCCCGCAGGAGCTATCTCTAATTGGGAAGAGTGAAAATCCGCCTTCCTAAGCCATTTCTACACCAAGTCGAGGTCAAACTTGTTGAGAAACAAAATCCAAAGTTTTCATCAACAAACGGTGGAATCTTTCCATGAAGTGTGGGAATGTTTCAAGGACTACGAGAGAGTTTGCCCTCATCACGATTTTTTCGGTCCGAATTTGCTCAACACTTTCTACCGAGGATTATTACCGAAATATCATCTTTCTCTCGACACATCTAGCAATGGAGACTTTTCTACAAAAACCATAAACCAAGGAAGAACTATCATCGAAAACCTTTCTATGTCTAATAGCAATACTTGTCACAACTATGATAGATCGACTAGACCGAATGTATCGGAATCCAATGAGATAGTCGAGCTAAAGAGTATGATGAATCAACTTCTCAAGAACCAAAATCGCCAAGTGCATGCTTGCGAAGCTACTGTTGGAGTTGAGAATGACACAAACTATGAACCCGACAACAACGATTTGTATTTTCAAGAAGAAGAAGTTAACTACATCGGAGCACAAGGTTCCTACCAAAACCGCTTTAACAACGGTTTCAACAACAACTTCCGCAACGGTAACTTCAACAACCTCTCGTATCAAAATTTGGACGTAGAGAACACCCAAGATCAACTCTACCTCAATAATCCAAGCCACCTCAAAATCGGTTCCAAAACGGGAACTATGGCGGGAATGAGAACTTCCAACCAAGACCACCTTTCTGTGCTCAATCCCCTCCTTACAACAACTCAAATACACAGAAACAAGGTATGTCTAACACTCAACTTGCTACCCAAATAGCGAAGCTCGAACAATCAATTCAACTATTCGCCCATAGCAACGAGAAGACGGAAACCAATTTTAACGTCAAGGTCGATTGTATGTATAACGACTTGAATGGGAATTTAGAATCTCTTTCGATCCATGTCAAGAAGTTGGAATTGTGAGTCTCTCAAATCGTGGACTCCACTAAGAGACCGAACAGAGCTTTACCCGGAAGAGTAGAAGATAACCCGAAGAGATTTTGCAACGTGATTTCCACCATGCCCGAAATAGAAGTCAACAATAACACAAAGCATGGAGAAGCTTCAGAATTTCTCTCACTCTATGGACGAGTCAATACCGAATCCAAGACGATCTGAGAACCACCATTTGAGGTACCAAAACAAATTATGTTTCAAATGCCCAGAAAAACATATGATTCGGGACGTTTTTATTTCTCTTGCTCGATTTGCAAGATAAATTGTGTAGATTGTCTATGTGATTCGGGAGCCAACGTCAAAAATATGTCAAAGACATTTGCCGAGAAGCTTGGTATTAAAACTCTCAAACCATCCACTGTGAGTGTAATCTTTGGAGATTCATCCCAAGAGAAGCCTGAAGGAGTGATCCACGATCTTCAACTACTCATTGAAAACAAGTATGTTACCGCTGATTTTCAAGTACTCGAAATGGATCGAGACGAGAATAGACCATTGATTTTTGGTAGACCGTTCTTAACTAACGTTGGGCCCATCTTCGATCACGCCAACCATCATGTTGTTTTTTGAATGTGGATCGAAGTAAGTTCAATCCAACTGTTCCGGACGGAATTCGAATTCTGAAAGACAAGCACAAGAAGAAAAACTTGATTCTTCCTAAAAGAAGAGAGAGAGATGAGTCGACTAAGATAAGGACTCCAAAGGTAACACAACCATTCATTTCTAAACCGTTTGCAAAAATCAGAATCACCATTCCACCCAACTTAAGAGACACCAAAGACGAGCGAGTGAATGGGATGATTGAAAAAACGAAACAAGCTCTCCAAAACGGGAAGGTTTCGAGAAAACGCGGAAAGAAGAAGGCGGTACAAAAAATAGGTGAACCACATTTCAAACTCGATGACACCCAAGGAACGTTTGTTCCCGGGACATCTCCTGCTCTCGCCTAATCCCACCTAAATGTAGAGCTAGCGACTTTAACCAAATGCGCTTGATGGGACGTAACCCATTTGGTACGTTTTTCTTTCTATCAACGTTTTTCCTTTTAGTATTGCTGACTTTATATAAAAACCCAAAAACCCAAAAACATTCGAAAAACCAGAGAACACAAAAAAATGAAGAAGCCACTCGAAACGGATCGTGAAACGCCAAAAGAACGAAAGAGAAAATACTCTCGAAGCAACAACCATTTGGTCGCGTTCGAGGGAGCTCGACCCGCAGCGAATGAGAAATCAACCGCATGAGCGTTGTCTCGGCCCGCGGTTAAGAGATGATCGGCCGCGGTCGCACAAGCCTGACCCGCGGTGAAGAAGCATTTGGCCGCGGTCGCGTGTGTTCGACCCGCGGCCATGTCGTTCTGACCCGAAACTCATTCCGACGATTCTTGAACCGTTCCAAACCTAAACCGTGCAATCCTGAACATGTTCCCAACATAAAATTTTAACCATACCAGTTTAATTTTTGGGTCCCGCATGCCAAGTTAAGTTCTAAATTTTTTTTGAGAAACAAAAAGCTTCTTTTTGCATAAAACAACTTTTTAAAGACCAAAAAGAGTATTTCTATATTTAAGCTCATTTTCTTCTTTTCTTCCAAGAGACTTGGAGATTTTGAGCAAGAACAACTTTTTCAATTCTCAAGCTTTTACAAAAATTATTTGGTACATTCTCACCATTTTTCAAAGGAGATTCCAATCCCCCACTTATCTCAGATTTTCCAACAAGGTATGATCCTAAACCTATATTTTTTCATATGAGATAAACCCTAGGTTTTTCTTAATTTAAATAGATTTATGTCTATGATGGCTAGAAATTATTAGAGAACTCTAAATTGAACTTCTAGAATGATAATATTTCAATTTTAGCACTTAATTATTATGAATTTGAGATTTTTGGAATTTAAAATTTTTGAGCTTAATTAAAAAACGAAATTGGAGAGTAAATTTGATTATTTTGGCCAAGTTTTGTTTTATTGGTGATTAATGTACTGTAATCTATTGAATTTGCATAAGTGATACGCTCAAATTAATACCCTAAGATACTAAAGCAGTTGTCGTAGTATAGCTAGGGGTCGAACCACAAAGACTCAAGATTTCACACAGTAGATTATATAGATCCAAAATACGCTAAATCAGAAGATGTAAACGAAAACACGCAATTAAAAGTGTTGTAAATCAATGGAGGAAAATATAGGCCCAGGGTTTTTCTCAGGAAATCAATGAATGCAGCTAAATTAATTAACATGATTCAGATTAAGCACGGTTCTTGAACTCAAATCACTAAAATATAGCTAACCAACTCTCGTTGCGAAAACTATCTAAATCTAAATCCTAGGAATTCAAAATCTCCTTGCGAATCCTAAAGTATAAATCAGCTTTAAAGTTCATGTTTGATATGTTCACAAATCAATTAGACCAAATCTCTTTGCGAATAATCAATTTGCTCACCTAGGTTCTATCAGGTAATTAATCGCACTCTCGTGCCTAATCAATTATCCTAAGATCTAAATTCCAGATTCGTCAACCTAGAATTAGCTTTGAGAAAAACCTAAGGTGAAGAACTAATCAGATGGTGAATCCTAATAATATATCAACCTAGCATTCAGATAAATCCCTATGAGAAAACCCTAAACCTAAAGTGGATCTACTCAGACATGGAGAATGAAACAATCAACATGTTTGGATAAATCATCAATAAAATAAGAATAACAAGAGGTTTTTAGATCTGATCTCGGACGAAGGGAGATTCAGACTTGTCTCTCTAAAACCAAAGTAAAATCAAACACAGAAATAAAGCATACAATAAAAAGCTTAGCCTCAACAAGTGGCTGTAAAATCCTATTTATAACCTAAAACACGAGTTGGGGTCTTCTTGTAATTATTAAAGACTTCTGGGCACTTTTGCAATTCTTCAAGTCTTGGAAAACTCGCGGGTCGTGTCTTGCTGCGATGAGTATCGATCGATACAAGGGGGTATCGATCGATACTTGTCGTGAAATCAGGTACTCAGCAATACGACTTCTGCTTTGCTCCAAACTGCTCCAGAAAGCTCCAATAATTCCAATAATGCTCCAAACGTGCTAAAACCTGCAAAAGACTCTAAAATACTACAAAACACTAGAAATACTCTATAAAAAGGACTTATATCATGGCTTAAACAGGGTAAAAACCATGATATATCAACTCCCCCAGACTTAGCCTTTTGCTTGTCCTCAAGCAAATAGAAGACTAAACCAGAGAAAGAGGTTTGAAAACGTAGAGACTCACCTGTTCACGAACCATTGCAGAGATCCTTTTCTCAAGTACCCAAATGTTACCTAACCAGCTTTCGATCTAACCACCATGTACTTCTCCGTAGACATTTGCAGCTTTCCTAGACTCCACACATTATCCCACAGCATTGTTCAAGTGAAGCCATCCTCGCCAGTTTCATCACTGGAGCTAATGTTCAAGAACCTTCTAGACTCTTTACCAGACAATATCATGACAAGGAACCACCATTTTTCACACTTTTTGTATCACTTTCTCTCCCNTTTTATGACTCTAAGAAAAACAAACACAATGTCAGCAGACACCTCCCCCAGACTTGAACAACATTGTCCCCAATGTTATCTAGCCTTGAGTCAGGGAAAGAAAACAAAAGAACTGAATAAAATTGGGAAAAACAAGAAGTTACCTTGCTGGAACATAGAGTATCGACCGACACACAGCCTGTATCGATCGATACAGGCTTAAGTCGACACAGAATTTCATCATTGCCCGCAGGGTATCGATCGATACCCTGGCGATTTTGTCAAGGCCAGTTCAGCTTCTCCTCGTTAGCTCCAATCTGATTCACTCCAGACACAAAAAACGAAAAATAAAAGAAATAAAAGACTCACCAGTGGGTTGCCTCCCACCAAGCCCTCGTTTAACGTCAATAGCTTGACTGTAACGCCCTTTAGGCTGGATAAGAGTGAGAGCTTGCACCAAAACAGGCTCCACAACTTGACATTGCTAGCTTAAGAGTTCTGCTCAACATGCCTTCCACGAACTCTTTTCCCTTCTCCTTCAGCTCCGAAGTAAGAAGTATTCTAGCCTTAGAGAACGGCTTCGAAGCTCCTTTGCACTTGACCTTATACTCAATTGAATTCCCATTACTCTTCTGAGGGATCAAAGTGACATGGGGATCCTCGACTCTTATGCGCTTGGCCTTCTTCTTTGTTGCCTTAGCCTTCTTGACAACTTCCTTGGGAATGCAGGGCGGTTCAGCTGAAATGTCTGCTACAGTAAGCTCATCAGGAGGCTCTTCAAAAAGATCCATTGCTAGAGACTCTCCTGTGACAACCTCGATGCTAGAGACACGTGTGGGAGCACTCCTAGGGGGAATGACATCATAATAGACCCCTCTGTCAATGTAAGAGAAAGAGATTCTCTTATTAGGCGTGTCTATGATTGCGCTAGCAGTAGCCATAAATTGTCGTCCCAGGAGCAAAGGCATACGAGATAACGCACTCATCTCCACAACCTGAAAATCAGTAGGCACCAGACAGTCTCCTACTTTGACCAGCAAACCATGGATAGTACCGTGTGGAAGCGAGGTGGAGTCGTTCGCAAATGTGATAGATACCTTCGGTGATCGAATATCAGCCCCCAACTGCTCTGCAATTTCCCTTGAGATGACATTGACACTAGCCCCTGAGTCAACGAGAGACTCTTTGAAATCAACTCCAGAGATAGAGCATGGAACCACGAATTTCCCTGGATCTTCCCTTTGGGTTAACTGTCTTAGTGGAGGTGGACCTCTAGCCTTAATGAAGAGTGCCTTAATCTCTTCCTCAGTTTCTCTGCAATCTTTGAAGTGACTTAGCAGAGGACGGCACTCTAGAGCTTCTTCAAAGGTTGAATCAGGGGAAATCCTTCTTACCATCTTCTCAAAGCCACGCAGCTGCTTTGGAAAGATGGGATCTCTGAGGTTTTTAGGAACATGATTCACCTTCTTGGGTTTGCGAACTCTTTCTTCAATCAGCTCAGGTGTTTTCACAAGTTCTGGCTCGTTCTACGAGGGGTATCGATCGATACCAGGGAGGGTATCGATCGATACTTTTGCTGTTGAATCATCCTTGACAAATTTATCATCGCCAAGAGGCTCCACAATCAGACCATCCAGCATAGCCTTGCATCTGGCGTCTTCTACCTCCATCTTAGCCTTCTCAAGAGCTCTGGGATAAGGTATCCTCGGTATATAGACTCTCTCTGCAAGTACTTTAGGCACCACAGTCGAAATCTCATGTGTCTCCTCAGAAATCGCCTCAGTATCGACCGATACCAATGGGGTATCAATCGATACACGGGTTTTTGAAGTATCCCGTTTCAGAATTGTAACTGGCATCGTTCGACACTTGGGGGTATCGATCGATGCCTTGGTGATTTCAGGATCCTCATCGAAATTTCCTGCACTTGAGGAGATCGCATTGACGTGTTCATTGTGTGATTGAACCATCTTTCCTTTGGCATTTGCTGTAGTCTGAGCTACTTGCGTTTCCAGCATCTTGTGACTGGTATTGAGATCCTCGATCCTTCCCCTTAATTCGGTGTATACAGCATCCAGTTTCCCATTGAAGGTTACCGTAATCTTCTCCTGCCCTTGAACCAGCTGTTCAAGCCTAGCCTCAATCTTACTCTCAGGAGCTTTGGGTGGTGAGGAGTGGTACCCTCCTTGCTGAGCATTATTGGTGAAGTTTCGATTGGCGTTATACCCAAATCGCTGACCCTGAAAACCAGAACCACCAATGTAGTTAACATCTTCCACCTCATTCTCAGCAGCAAAGTGGACGGCCTTTGTTGTCTTTCCCAGCAGAAGGCTGTGCATAGAATCCAGCTGAGCTTTAACTTCAGCGATCTGTGACCCATCCATGTTACCAGACAGTTTCTTGCGCTCGAAGTCTGCGCTCTTGGTGCTACTGCTAGATGCAAAGTTTTCAATCAACACATAAGCATCCTCAGGGTACCTGGTGTTGAAGTTACCATTGCTCGAAGCGTCCAGAGCCATCTGATACCTCCAATCTACTCCTCTAAAGAAGATACCCATCAGCTGCACATCAGAGTATCCGTGATATGGACAATCTCTCTGATACGATCTGAATCTCGTCCAAGCAGCCTTGAACGCCTCAGTAGGTCCTTGAGAAAATTGGGAGATTTTATTCCTCAGATCCTCAGATCGTGCATCATCGTAGAAGTTGATCAGGAAGGCTCTCTTAGTGTCCTCCCAAGTAGTTAGCGAACCAGGAGGTAGCTGCCTCAGCCAGTAGGTCGCATCTCCACCTAGAGAGTAGGGGAAGAGCTTGCAGAAGAGATAGTCGTAGGACACTCCATTTCTCTTGATGCTTGTGACCAAGTCCTCGAACTTCTCTACATGGTCCATCGGATGTTCATGAGGAAGACCATGAAAGAGATGCTGTCCCACAAGAGCAAAGTAAGCAGGCTTCAGCTCAAAGTCATTCCTCTCAAACGCAGGAGGACGAATCGCTGACCGATTGGCGAAAAATTGGTCAGGCCTGTTGTACTCACCAATCGTCCTTCCACGATTAACCACGTCATTCCTCGCGTTCCCAGCGACATTCGCAGCGACAACAGGAGTAGGTGGCATGACGATCCCCTATCCATTCAGACGTTGTCCTTGCTCATTGCACAACCGACCCTCTTGGTCTCTGTAAGCACCAGCTGCATCACAAACCAACTGATTGTTGTTCATCTTAGCTGATTTCTTTGCTTTCTTGTTTGTGCGTTCCACAAGTGCTAGCTGTTCCAGTGATAGATCAACTAGCGGGGTGTTCTTGTTGCTTCTAGTTTCTTGATTAGGCATGCACCTAAAATCAAAAGTCAAGAACGTAAGTAACTGAAATTTACGTCGGGTATCGACCGATACTCAAGGGTATCGATCGATACTCGGGCGATTTAGACGAATTTCTTGGCTAAAATCTAATGGCGAATTGAGTCCCCGGCAACGGCGCCAAATTTGATACGCTCAAATTAATACCCTAAGATACTAAAGCAGTTGTCGTAGTATAGCTAGGGGTCGAACCACAAAGACTCAAGATTTCACACAGTAGATTATATAGATCCAAAATACGCTAAATCAGAAGATGTAAACGAAAACAAGTCCGCAATTAAAAGTGTTGTAAATCAATGGAGGAAAATATAGGCCCAGAGTTTTTCTCAGGAAATCAATGAATGCAGCTAAATTAATTAACAGGATTCAGATTAAGCACGGTTCTTGAACTCAAATCACTAAAATATAGCTAACCAACTCTCGTTGCGAAAACTATCTAAATCTAAATCTTAGGAATTCCAAATCTCCTTGCGAATCCTAAAGTCTAAATCAGCTTTAAAGTTCAGGTTTGATATGTTCACAAATCAATTAGACCAAATCTCTTTGCGAATAATCAATTTGCTCACCTAGGTTCTATCAGGTAATTAATCGCACTCTCGTGCCTAATCAATTATCCTAAGATCTAAATTCTAGATTCGTCAACCTAGAATTAGCTTTGAGAAAAACCTAAGGCGAAGAACTAATCAGATGGTGAATCCTAATAATAAATCAACCTAGCATTCAGAGAAATCCCTATGAGAAAACCCTAAACCTAAAGTGGATCTACTCAGACATGGAGAATGAAACAATCAACATGTTTGGATAAATCATCAATAAAATAAGAATAACAAGAGGTTTTTAGATCTGATCTCGGACGAAGGGAGATTCAGACTTGTGTCTCTAAAACCAAAGTAAAATCAAACACATAAATAAAGCATACAATAAAAAGCTTAGCCTCAACAAGTGGCTGTAAAATCCTATTTATAACCTAAAACACGAGTTGGGATCTTCTTGTAATTATTAAAGACTTCTGGGCACTTTTGTAATTCTTCAAGTCTTGGAAAACTCGCGGGCCGTGTCTTGCTGCGATGAGTATGATCGATACCAGGGGGTATCGATCGATGCTTGTCGTGAAATCAGGTACTCAGCAACACGACTTCTGCTTTGCTCCAAACTGCTCCAGAAAGCTCCAATAATTCCAATAATGCTCCAAACGTGCTAAGACTTGCAAAAGACTCTAAAATACTACAAAACACTAGAAAGACTCTATAAAAATGACTTATATCATGGCTTAAACAGGGTAAAAACCATGATATATCAATAAGAATGAGTTTATGATTTATTTTTAGATAATTTTTATGCAAGAACTTCACAAATCCGAAATTAATCATTATCATTTCGATTTGCTAGATTTATGTTCAATATTTCTCATTTGTAGATTGAATGTGTCTCGTGAAACTCGATTTAGTATCCTCGCGCATTGAAACCTTTCATTTACAACCATATTCATATTTTTGCCAAGGTGTTTCTCTATTTTGTAGGAAAAATGGACCACGTGAGAATTCGCACAACTCACTCTAAGAAGAGCGGATACATATGAGACTCATCCCGGAGAGAAATCTCTAGGCGTTCCAAGGAGAATCGAAGTGGATCGGATACAACTAGTGTGGATGATGACACTAATCTTTCCGAGTTCTTGTCGAGCCAAAGACAACTTAAAACTCGAGCTCGAGCACCCTACTCCTCCACGTGATCTGATACCTCCTCCACGCAAACAACCGCCACCTCCTGAACCAAAACAAAAGGTACGATATGTCGGGGACCCGAATATCGACTACCTCTAGAGGCTCAAAAGGATGGAAATCAAATCCACACCTCGTATATATTACTCGACTCTCAATGCACTCAGGATTAGAGAAGCTGTGATTTGGTATTTCGATGCTCTTAATCTTCGACCTTTCATGGAGCTAAATATCCCCACCTACGACGATCTCACCAAGAAATTCCTAGAAACCGTCACCATGTGCTACAAGAGACACTCTAATCCAAGAGCGAAGGACAATACACTTACTTTTACCATACGTGGATACTCTTATTCGCTAACCATTCCAGAACTTTGTGAAGCTTTGAAGCTTCAATATCTCGATGAGATTAACCCCGAGGAGGACCCCGATAGATATTTATGGCACATAATGGGGCAAGGCATCTATGATAACGGAAGATCTAAGGCTTCCTTATTCACGCATCCTGCTGTCCGCTTCGTACACAAGCTCTAGGCGCACACCATATTCTCAAGAGCAAATGCGGCAAGTGTCTGCAAAGCCGATCTTGTTATCCTTCAACTTCCATTCACCGCCAATCCACGCTATGCTTGCTTCGCTTGCATCATTGTAAAGAATTTGGTGAAGGTGAAACACGAAGCGCCTGTCGCTAGACCCGAGGACTCCACCACTGCTTTTGGAAGCATCATCACAGAAATTTTACAAGCCGTCGACTTCGATTTCTCAACCGAGAATCCACTTCAAGGGTCTTGGTTCGATCTCATGCAGTTTTCCTGAGAGCACACTATCTCTCGCGCATCACTCGACCCAGACAGATTTGGCTACAAGAATTGCACAAACGTCGGTGAGTCTTACTTTGTTTTCGTTCCTTCTAATTTTGTCCCTAGACTCCGAAATGGAGCCGCTCCGTGATGGATACCGGAGACGATGGACTATTGATATATCATGGTTTTTACCCTATTTAGGCCATGATATAAGTCCTTTTTATAGAGTCTTTCTAGTGTTTTGTAGTCTTTTAGAGTCTTTTACAGGTCATAGCACGTTTGGAGGATTATTGGAAGTATTGGAGTTTTCTGGAGCAGTTTGGAGCAGAGCTAAAGATCGTGTTGCTGAGTACCTGTTTTCACGGCCAGTATCGATCGATACCCCCTGATATCGATCGATACCCATCACAGCAAGACACGACTCGCGAGTTTTCCAAGACTTGAAGAATTGCAAAAGTGCCCAGAAGTCTTTAATAATTACAAGAAGACCCCAAGTCGTGTTTTAGGTTATAAATAGGATTTTACAGCCACTTGTTTAGGCAAAGCTTTATTTTATATACTCTGGGTTTGAGACAAGTCTGATTTCCCTTCGTCCGAGATCAGATCTTTAAACCTTCTTTGATTATTATTTGATGATTTATTCAGTTATGTCTATTGATTCAATTGCCATGTCTGAGTAGATCCACCTTAGGTTTAGGGTTTTCTCATAAAGGATTTCTTTGAATGCTAGGTTAATTATCTGTTTAGGATTCACCATCTGAATTATAGTTCTTCACTTAGGTTGTGTTCATAGCTAATTCTAGGTTGACGAATCTGGAACTTAGATCTTAGGATAATTGATTAGGCACGACAGTGCGATTAATTACCTGATAGAACCTAGGTGAGCAAATTGATTATTCGCAAAGAGATTTGGTTTAATTGATTTGTGAACATATCAAACCTGATATTAAAGCTGATTTAGACTTTAGGATTCGCAAAGAGATTTGGAATTCCTAGGATTTAGATTTAGATAGTTTTCGCAACGAGAGTTGGTTAACTATATTTTAGTGATTTGAGTTCAAGAACCGTGCGTAATCTGAATCCTGTTAGTTAATTTAGCTGCATTCATTGATTTCCTGAGAAATACCCTGGGCCTATATTCTCTCCATTGATTTACAACTCTTTTAATTTCTGCATTGTTTTTAATTACATCTGTTTGGCTTAGCGTAATTCGACACTTCATAATCTATTGTGTGATCTCTGTGAGTCTTCGTGGTTCGACCCCTAGCTAGACTACAACTACTGCTTTAGTACTGTTAGGGTATTAAATTGAGCATATCAATTTTGGCGCCGTTGCCGGGGACTCAATTCGCCATTAGATTTTAGTTTAGAATTTCGACTAAGCTCGTCGGTATCGATCGATACTCTGTAGTATCGGTCGATACTCGTCGTCTTCTTCTGGTTACTTACGTTCTTGATCTTAGTGTTTTGTTTGCAGGTGAATGCCTGTTCGTGAGACCAGAAGCAACAAGAGCACACAGCTAGTTGAACTATCATTGGAACAGCTAGCACTAGTGGAACGCACAAACAGAAAGACCAAGCAAACATCAGGGATGAACAACCCTGTGGTTTTAAGAGCTGATGAAGCTGGGATTCTGAGAGACCAAGAGGGTCACGTGTGTAATGAGAGAGGACAGCGACTCGACGAGGCTGGAAACGTCGTTGTCCCTGCTGCTATTATTGAGATTGTCGCGCCAGCTGGGCGTGGCAACGTTGGCGATGCTGCAGTTGTTCGAGCTAGGACAATTGGTGAGCACAACAGGCCTGATAAGTTCTTTGCCAATCGAGCTGCGATTCGCATACCAACTTTTCAGAGGAATGACTTCGAGCTGAAGCAAGCATACTACGCTCTTGTAAGTCAGAGCCCTTTCTATGGCCTACCTCATGAGCATCCCATGGATCATATCGAGAGATTCGAGGACTTGGTCACTGGGATGAAGTACAATGGAGTACCCAATGAGTTCTTGTTCTGCAAACTCTTCCCATACTCTCTTGGTGGGGAGGCTGCTTATTGGCTGAAGCAGTTAGCTCCTGATTCTCTAACTACATGGGATGAGACGAAGAGAGCATTCCTGTGCAACTTCTACGATGATGCGAGATCTGAAGAGCTCAGGAACAAGATTTCCCAGTTTTCTCAAGGACCAACAGAGGGATTCAAGGCTACTTGGATTCGTTTCAAGTCTTATCAGAGGGATTGTCCACACCATGGGTTCAATCAAGTTCAGCTGCTGGGAATATTTTACAGAGGGATCGATTGGAGGTACCAGATGGCTATGGATACCGCGAGTAATGGGAACTTCAACACAAGATATCCTGACGATACAGTTGTGCTAATTGAGAACTTGGTGTCTAGCAATAGCACCAAGAATGCTGACTTTGACAGGAAGAAGCAAGCTGGAGGAATTGATGCATCACAGATTGCTGAAGTTCAAGCCAAGCTGGATTTCCTAATCGGAAAGAATCAGAAAGCTGTCCACTTTGCTGCTGAGGATGAAGTGGAGGATTGTAACTACGTTGGTGGTTCTGGATTTCAGAGTCAGCAATTTGGGTACAACAACAACAGGAACTTCAGCAACAACAATCGCAACTACGGGAACTCTTCGTACCAGCCCATCCCTCCCAAGTCCGCAGACAACGAGATGAAATCCATGATGGAACAGATTCTTCAAGGACAACAGAAGTTACAAGTGGATTTCAATGGGAAGCTTGACCATCTGTACTCTGATCTGAATGGAAAAATCGAGACTCTCCATACCAGTCATAGGATACTGGCAACGCAAATGGCTCAGTCTGCTGCAAACATCAAGGGAAAGACAGTTCATCCCAACGACGCACACGTCAATGCCATCATCTCGAGGGCAGGAAATTTCGATGAGGAGCCTGAAATCGCCAGAGCATCGATCGATACCCCCCAGTATCGATCGATACCCATCGCAGATCGAACCAGAAAGTGTGAAAACACATGAGATTTTGACTGAGGAAGCTCAAGTAGTAGCAGCAAGACTCAATATCGCCCAATTTTGGGAAAACTATGAAACGGAGTGTCAGGAAGCGAGAGCTAAACAACGAGCTGAGAAAAGACTTCGCAACCCCAAGAAGGTGATTCCCATTCCTAAACACCTCAGAGATCCTATCACTCCAAAGCAGCTGCGTGGCTTTGAGAAGATGGTACGAAGGATCTCCCATGAAAGATCTTTTGAAGAAGCTATAGAGGGCTGGCCTCTGCTGAGTCATTTCAAAGACTGCAGAGAAACTGAGGAAGAAGTCAAGGCACTCTTTCTCGAGGCAAGACGCAAGTCACAAGAGCCGCGGAAATTGAAACAGAGGGAAGACCCAGGGAAATTCGCGGTACCATGCTCTATCTCTGGAGTCGAGTTTAAAGAGTCTCTCGTTGACTCAGGGTCTAGCGTCAATGTGATGTCAAGGGGAATTGCTGAACAGTTGAAGGCTGAAATTAGACCCCCTACCCTGCTTCTCACATTTGCAAACTCTTCCACCTCACCTCCATACGGTACTATCCATGCCTTGCCTGTAAAGGTAGGAAATTGTCTGGTACCCACTGACTTTCAGGTTGTAGAGATGAGCGAAGGATCTGAGGTTCCTCTACTCCTGGGAAGACCGTTCATGGCTACTGCTGGCGCGATCATAGACACACCTAATAAGAGACTCTCTTTCTCTTACATTGACGGTGATATCTACTATAAAGCCATTCCCCCTAGGAGTGTTTCCGCACATGTCTCTAGCATCAAGGCTATCACAGGAGAGTCGCTAGCGATTGCCATTTTGGAAGAACCTCCTGATAAACCTACTGTCACAGACGTTCCAGCTGAACCGCCCATCATCCACAAGGAAGTTGCCAAGAAGACCAAGGCAACACAGAAAAAGGCCAAGAGCAAGAAAGTCGAGAATCCCCATGTCACTTTGATACCTCAGAAGTGTGATGGAGATTCAATTGAATATAAGGTCAAATGCAAAGGAG